>LR738709.1:588771057-588784165 GCA_902687465.1 Secale cereale | reverse complement strand
ATCCAAATGAAACTCAAATTTGAATTCAAAATTTTTGGCATTGTTTTCTTCTGACTTTTTGGAGTGTCATGTTCGCTCCTCTCAGAATTATTATTTAGATCTGAAGAAAAATGTTCACATAATAATATGGTCTTATATATGACCTTGTGAACATTTATCTTGCCTATAATGCAAATTAAAAAAAATATTTTTGTTAAACTAGTAAAATAAATTGCAAATAAAACCCAACAAATATATTTTGGTTCCAAATTCAAATTCCAATATTTTCCTTGTGATTTTGAAGAAGTCATTTTATCTTCTATCTTTATTTTTGGAATAATGGAAATGATCTTTTTTATGGAACCAAGTTTGATCCAATTTCCAAATTTTGAAATTTCAAAAGTGGGTTTTAGGGAAACTTCCAACTCTCTCTTTTGGTCCTTGAGTTGCTCAAAGTTCCTTGGATCAGAATCAAATAATACAAATGGGGCAAAAATGCATAAAACATGGATGCATATGAATGATCTATTTATAAACATCCAAATTGAAAATTTGGGATGTTACAAGTTTAGTTTATAAAAGAAAACTACAAAAAATGGAATTAATGTTACCTCATATGCTTCATCTTTTTAATATCTTTCGTGAAAATGACAGAAAGTAAAATTGTGCTCAAGTACTAGAAGAAGAATTACATAGAATGGTTGGCATAAAATATGTGCATGATGAGCATGATTGCAATGTTGTTAGTATGAATTCTTTGAATACCCATGATGCTAATGATATGCAAAGCCACAAGCTTGGGGATGCTATGTTTGATGAAGATGATATGTTTTGTCCCCCAAGTTTTGATGAGCAAACTTAGTTTGATCATAGCATGGCTCCTATTTATGATGATTATATTGATGAAAGTTGTAACATCCCAAATTTTCAATTTGGAATGTTTTACAATTATTAGCTAAGCATCTATGCATTTTTTATTGAGTGTCATTTGAAAATTTCAGAGGCATTTGAGTTTTATCTGACTTTGGATTCAACTTGGCATCTGAAATTTATTAAAAAAAAAATCCCTGACAAATACTTGTTCAAAAGTGTGAGAGGAGCTGACATGACACTCCATAAAGTCAGAAGAAATCAATGCCAAAAGTTTTGAATTCAAATTTGAGTGTCATTTGATTTTTTTAGAAGAATGTTTTTTTATAAAAAAATTATTTAGCCTGTAAAAAATAGTTCATCTTGTAGGATTTATTTTTCTGAATTTTTTGATATATATATGTCCTATATAAAAATATTTTTTATTTTCTATCTTTATTTTATTTTTCGTCTTTCTTTTATTGGGCCTCGTTATTTTTCACTAAGGCCCATGCCCAGCGCTATCTTCTTCCTCCTCCTCGTGCATGTACACAACACACACAGAGGCATCCATGGCCACGTACCACCTCGCGCCCACCCCCTCCCCTTCTCTCCCTCGCTCCAAAATCGCTCTGAATCGGTTCCCGTCGCCTCCCTCTACCTCTTCCCCTTCACTAGTGCGCCTTAATTCCACCTCTAATGGCCACCATGAACGCTTGAAACTGCAGCCATTAACACATCTCGCCCCACCCAACTCTGGACCTCCCCAAGCCCTATAAAAGGCACCCCGTGAGCCCCTATCACCCCTCGTCCAAAGCCCTCTCCTTATGGAGCTTTTCCCTCTCCCTAACCTCGCCAATTGCTCGCCGGAGTTCGTGTATTCCGGCAACTTCTCCACCACGCGAGGAGGCGATACCGACACCGCGGTACTGCTCCTCGGATCCGCATCACGTTGCTCTTCACCGTCCCACACGCGTCCTTCGCCGAAACACACCGGAGCCGCCTTCTTGCTCATCTCCGGCGACAAGTCCGGTGAGCACCCTGGCCGAATTTTTCTCTTTTACCAGTATATTTTCCAATTCATATTCTATACCAAATCTTGTTTCTAGTATATCTTTTAGTCTATAGATCCGATTTAGTTGATTCTTTTTCCTACGGTTTCCTAAAAATATCCTCTATCCAGAGAACCAAACGAAAAATATTTTTGAAAATTTTAAAATTTGAATTCAAACAGATCTGAATTCAAACTTCGTTAGGCCATAACTTGAGTTTCGTAACTCCATTTTGGGTGATTCTTTTTGCAAATCGAAGCTTGTGACATGTACCTTCTGTTAAAACAAAAACCACTTATTTTTGTTGCTGTAAAAATTACATTCTGTACAAAAACTTTATTTCGGTGTTTTTTGGAGTTTTCCGAAGTCTTTTATTCGTTTTCTTTTTGATTCTTTGCTTGTATGCTTATGTATGTTATTGCTTGCTTACGCTAGATCATCCGGAGTGCGAAGCTTGCTACTACGAATCTTTAGAGTTCAACGAACGTCAGCAAGGCAAGTTCACACTTTGATCATAAGTTTCAATACCTAGTTTTTACTATGCATTAGTTTCACCCTCAAAGATTGCATGAGTAGGATTGGGAACATGTGGTTATGCTATGTAGTTCATGTGGTAGGAACCTATGACCTTTGATCACCCCGGGAATATTCGTTATATCATATATTGCTTAGCCATGCTCGTAGACGGGGATTGGTATGTGTGATCCATGCAAGTTGCGAGAGATAATAATTTTGGGACAACTTAAGGTGGCAACTTTAATACACATCTTCAGGGCTTCCACCGCCATCTCCTTAGGCAATGGGAGAAAAACCTTATTCTGGCACGACTACTGGACGGGTCGGGGGCCTCTATCCCTGGCATTTCCGGAGCTATATAAAATTGCCACCAGGAAGCACAGAACTGTGATGAAGGAGCTCCAAGAGGAGAACTGGATCAGATCGGTGGCCCGTCTTTCATCGCCTACCCAGCTGCAGGAGTTCATTGCCCTCGCATCTGCTATCTCTCAGGTTGTGTTGAACCCTGTCCAGGAGGACGCCATCACTTGGCGGTGGACCCCCAATGGCATATACTCTGCTGCTTCGGCCTACGCGGCCCAGTTCTCTGGATCCTATCCCAGGTTCTCCCCAGCCAAGATTTGGGAGGCACACGCTGAGCCAAAATGCAAGTTCTTTGTCTGGCTTGTGCTCCACGGGAAAATCCTCACGGCCGACATGCTAGCCGTTCGTGGTTGGCCGCACGACCCTCGTTGTCCCCTTTGCCTTGGGGCACCGGAGACGGCCACTCATCTTTGCAAGGACTGTCCGTTTGCCACAGCAGTTTGGTCACACGTCCAGGTATGGACGGGGGAGGGCTCTGGGGCCACGCCCACGTTGCCACCTTCGATGGGGATTTCGGACTGGTGGGATTCGCTCAACACCAATTTGCCCAACGACGATAGAAGAAGGCGTAGCGGCCGCTTCCTTTACACCATCTGGAACATCTGGAAGGAGCGAAACCGACGCATCTTCAATGGAACTCGCCTCACGCATGTAGAGGTAGCAGCTATTGCCTTCGACGACATCAAGCAAAGGACTTTGGCCTTTGGCCGGGCACAGGTGGCAGCCGGTATTGGTTGATTAGTGTCTAAAGGAACCGGAAAATCTTGTACATAAACTCTTTTCTCCCACTTATATGAAAAGGCAGTGCTCCTGCCGGTTGCTCGAAAAAAAAAAAACTTTAATACACATCTGGGTGGATTGTTTGGGGCACCTAGAAAACCAGTGCTTGCCCAAGGGGAATCCCAGAGTACCCGTGTGATTACCCTAGGTCCGCCACCCAGGCTCAAAGAGATCATAAGATATATCGTGCCTAGAAACTTCCGTGTGCAGCCACAAGCCATTATGGGCTCTGACATAGTTGAGTAAGTTGTGTGACCTCTTTCCGTGGTAGACTAGCTGATGTAGGGGAAAGTAGGTGTACCGGTCTACCCAGGGTTTGGAGGAAATACTTTAGAAAGACTATGTCTTGATCTTCCGATCATGGAGGTGGTCGAGTCTTGTGGGGAAAAGTGCGCAAACCTCTGGAGAGTGTACAAACTAATCATGATTAGCCGTGTCCCCGGTTATGGACAACTTGAGTATCTAGAAGTGAATTATTGGTTGATCTCATCACTCTATTTAATGAAATTATTAGGTTACTAATAACTTGGGAATTTTTTGTTTGAGTTGGAGGAACCTTCTCAATAATGGCATTTTAATTTTGTAGTACATAAAAATTTATTCCTTTGTTGTAAGGTAATATTGGCTTTATGCAAAAATTAAACTTACAGCCTCCACCAGCTAAATTTGCATTTAGAGATAGTCTTTTTCATTATTATTATTCTATGGTGTGAAATTGCCAGCATATTCCATGTGCTGACCTACACGGCTGCAACGTCTCATGTTGCAGAGTTTTTCGACGAGGATTAAAGGTGCGATAGGTCGTTGTTCTGCACTCAGTTTGCCGTGGAGTTGGATGGACTCATTTACCTTCGATGCTTCCGCAGTTATTTTTATTTAGATGGCCTTTGGCCATATTATTGTAATAAATACTCTTTTGATGACCTCGATGTAATAAAGTGTGTGATTGAACTCTGTTATAATTCATCGAGTACTGTGTGTGTCAGCATACCGATCCAGGGATGACACTTACGCACAGAGACTTCGATCCATTGGGTCGGGTCGCTACAAAATGGTATCAGAGCACACGCTGACTGTAGGACACGACCACTAGGAAATGGAAAGCCATAGGAAGAAAACTATATTTTATGACTTCCTTATATATCCGTTGGTCTGTACTCTTCTTTATTCATTTCTATCTCTTCTCTACTTCAATTCAATAGTTTTTGAACCCCATCACCAAGTTGCTCAGCCGATGAGACCAAGACCTATGAAGACATCATTGACGAAGAAGAAGAAGCTAGAGTTGACTTTGATTTGAGAAGATTTAGTTCAGACCACCACAACCAAATGGAGTCCTGTAATGCCCCGGATGTAATACTTTCCCTTTTGGGCTTATAATAAATCTCCGGCTTCATCTATTTCCATTTCGGGCTCTTTGTCTTTCGGACTTTCGTCGTTTTGTTGTGTGAGTGTGTGGCATTCTTTCATATCATGTAGACATGTGCATTGCATTTTGTTTGTGTTGTGGGTTGCATCCGGTTCGTGGCGTTCCTTCCCGTTGTCCGTTTCGTGTTCCGGAGTTCCCTCACGTGTCCGTGACGTCCCGTAGGCCTTCTTTGTTGTTCGGGCGTTTTTCGTTACCGGTGTGCCGTGAGGTTGTGTTGTGTGTTGTTGTTTTGTTGTGTGCAACCCGCCTCTCAAATCTCGTCTCGTTTGGACTCCGTTGACTTTTCCCTCCGTTGTCCGTGTGGGTCCGAAGTGCCCTTACTTCGTGTCCCGGAAATACCCCTACTGCTCTCTTTTATCTCCGTCTAGTCCTTTTAAAATCATCCCGCGATCGGATCCGTTGGATCCAGATCGGAGGGCTCCTGGCGCCCTAAAACTCCTCCTAAACCTAAATCACTGCTATATATAGACCCCTAGGTCTATTTGGAGAACCCCTCCTTCTTCCTCCTCTCTCCCCTTCTTTTTTTTCTTTTTTTATCACAGATCCAAAGTTCTCTGCCGGATCCCCTCGGGATCCACCGGATCCTTCGACCGCCGCGTTTTCTGCGCTGAAGCCTCGATCTGGTCGAAGTGGAGTCAACGCGCCGCTGCCGTTCGCTCCATCGGCCGAGCCAACCAGCCTCGTCGACCGCGCCGGCTGGCCCAGGCGCCGACCGCATCGGGCCAGCGCGCCGTCGCTCGGGCGGCCCGGTCCCCACTTCACCGCGGGGGCACCGCGCCAGGCCGACCGGCCCACCTCCCCGAGGCCGCGCCGTCCGCCTCCGTTCCCGCTTCGCCCCGCGGACTCCTCCGCACCGCCGATTCGGGCCTGCCCCGGCCCAGCATCGCGTCCGCCAGGCACCGCCCCTCCAGCCGCGGCAGGAGCAGCCGCCGCCGCCTGGGCCTTCGCCAGCCGACCGGCCCGTCTCCCGCCTTCGCCTTTTCCGCGTGGGTCGCCGAAGCCCAGCCGCCCCGCGCGCCGGATCGGGCCCGTTCACTGTTCAGGCCGGCCTATTACTGTTCATCCGGGCCACTTCATCCTCAGATCCAGATCTGAGAGGTCCAATTCAAACCCTAGCCCCTGTTTATTTTGTTCTGAGATGCCTACTTTGACCATGCATAACTTTTTACCTGTTGCTCCGTTTTGTGCGTGTAATATGTCCAGATGTTCGTGGAGATGCCCTTTACGTTTTACCTGTTGTTGTCATGCATGTTAGAGATCATCTAGGGCCTTGTTTTGCTGTTGCAAGAGTGTATGATGATATAAACTGCTGCTATGTGTTATTTTTGTGCCACCTTTGACATGTGATATCTTCTAGCTCGTTTGTCCAAACGAAGCAAATGACATGTCCACGTGTTCGTCTTGACACGAACTACGTGTTGTGTGTGATAGGTTGCATGGTAGATGTATCGTTTCCTTGTTATCTTCGTTGCAAGATGCCATGTTCAAATGTTGTGTTTTTACTTGTTATGAAATGCCATGTTGTTGAGCTTGTTGCAATCGGTGTGTTCATCACATTGATGCATGCTTGTGTGTTTCGGGATCACCGTCATATGTATTTTGATGAGGTGCTTACCCTTTGCCATGTTTAGTTTCGAGGTGTCTTAAACATGCTCTTTTTGTTGCTATGATGATGTTGCTGTTTTGGGACTTAGTGAAATTTCACTAAGTCTGAAATCTGTAACGTTCCGATGCCATGTTCGTGTGATGTTGTAGGACAAAGCATGATAGTTTTGGGGTGGTTTTTGATTGTTCCATGAAGTATATATTGTTGTCTTTCCATCCATGTCCTCACATGTCCATTTGAGTGGCTGTAGCATGTTTATCTTTTGCTCCAAACTTTCAATAAAATTCTGCTGCCAGAATTTTATTTCAAAGTTCAATATGTCCAAGGTCATTGCTAGTGATCCGTGACTCCGTTGGGGGTGCACTTTGGACCTACTTGCTGTACATTATATCTAGTTTATGTTCAAGTCCTTTGCCATGCCTTTTGGGTGCTGTAGATTATCTATTTTGAGCTCCCAAGATGCTATGTTGCTGTAATTTGCAGTTTTCGCTCAAATCTTGTTTCGGGCATAACTTTTAGCCCGTAACTCCGATTTCAGCGAACTTTATATCAAACTTGGGTGATTTTCTGTGTAGATTAATAATATCAGGTTGTTATCTTGTTTTGAGGTGTTTTGCTTGGGTGATGTTTTCCGTGCTCCATGTGCTTCACTAGTGCATCCATCATGCATACATGTTTATCGAGTGCGCATTGCATCGTGTTGATTGGTGCTTGGTGTGTTTGTCTTGTTTAGAGCCGGAAGCTGAGAACGAGTTTTCCAACGAGGTTGAGCACGAGGTTTCCAACGAGTTTGAGCACGAGGACCCTTCTTTTGATCCGAACTTCTTCTCTTCAGGCAAGATGACCGAACCCCGATAACATTACTATCTTTGTCTTTTGCTAGTAGTCTCGCTCTTTAGTTTTGCCTCGATGCCCATGTTCTTCTTGTCAGCCTCCTACTTGTAACCAATTGCCATGTTTAACCACCCTACCTATGCAAACCGTTGCTTGGCTAAGTACGCTTCGCTCAGCCCTTCTTATAGCGTTGCTAGTTGCAGGTGAAGTGAAGATGCTTGCTCCATGTTGAAGTTTGGTTGGGTTATATCACACTATATAAATGCTTAAACTGAAATCACATATATATTGGCAAGGGTGGAAGGCTAAGCCTTTTGCTTGGTGTTTTGTTCCACTCATGCCGTTAGGATCTGTATAAGCCGGTTTTATGTTCCTTGATTATGCGTTCCTAACACGGTTGGGGTGTATGGGACCCCCTTGATAAACCGCTAAGTGCTAAGTCTTTTCCAGCAAGTCCCAACCTTGGTACTATTTGCCTAAACAACTAAAACCTTTCCGAGGGAGTAATTAACCCGAGGCTTAATTAATTCAACCCCCTGGGCCAGTGCTCGACTTGAGTGTTGGTCCAACCTAGAGCCACTTGCGGATACCACCCGGTTCGCTGGGATCTTCGGTATCTGTACGTACTGCTCATCCGGACGTGTCCTGAGACCTAGATACGCGCGGCTACTATCAGGGTGTCGACACGCCGGGAGGATTTGCTGGATTAGCCTTACCTTAGTTCGGTTTAACTTGAGCACGGGATTCCGAGGATACTCGGGTCTTCCCACTTTGGAGTTGCGACTCCGCGGATCGTGGGCTTGTAATGGGTCAAGTTGGAACACCCCTGCAGGGTTTGAACTTTCGAAAGCCGTGCCCGCGGTTATGTGGCAGATGGGAGCTTGTTAATTCCGGTTGTAGATAACTTGACACAATGATACTAATGCACTACCAGCGTGAGTTCCGTGACTGTCAATTTCCGAATAGGGATTCGGGAGTTGAACACGGAGGGGTTATGCTTGTGAGCTTGTAGCTAGGATCACTTAGTGATCACTTCTCGCGTTGCCTTCTCTTCTCGCTCTCTCTTGCGTAAGTTAGATGCTAGTTGCTGCTGCAGACTCTTTGTTGTTCCTTCACCTCATTTCTTTCTTCAGCCTTACCTCTCCTAAAGGCTTTGATAGTTCTGTTACCCGGGAACGGGATTGCTGAGTCCTCTGTGGCTCACAGTTACTTCACACACCAGATGCAGGTCCAGCCGTGAGCTATCCAGGTGATGGCACCGAGCTGGATTGGGAGTACGACGAGGAGCGTAGTCGTTACTACGTGCGCTACCCGGACGATCAGTAGTGGAGACTCTTACTAGGATTCGATCCGCCTGTGGTGGTTTTATTTATCTGAGTTTGGTACTTTGATTTTTGGATTTTGCCCTTAGAGGGTTGTAGTGATCTTATTGTATGATGTTTGAGACTTGTACTGTTATTCTGTGACGTGGCGATTGTAAGCCGACTATTTTAAGTTTACCATCCCTCTTTTACATGAGTTGTGCAAAGATTACCAAACTTGAGATCATTCTAGGATGGACTTATGCCTTTAAGTCGGGCCTCGACCCGTAGGAGGTATAACTCCATCCTGGGCATTACAAGTTGGTATCAGAGCCTTCTCCGACCTAGGAGCCCCCACTGTTTGATCGAACCGTTGACGGTTGAGTCTAGGCACACACTGAAAACTTTTTGGGTCATATATTATATCGGAGAATAGGATTCTTTGCTTCTCATCCCCTTTCTCTCTGGTGAGGACTCCTGACGTCTGCTCTTGTCTCTCCTATCTTCAAATTTTGCACAAAATTTTTTTTTAGGAATCTCGCGAGTATTCTGGGATTGTTTCGATGTTCTTGTGACAAGGATATTGTTCTCGATGCCTCCTGTTACCGAGGAGTTGAGCTTCGGGGTATCACTGTAACAAGCATATCGCGACAGTACTAAATACTTAAGACGGCCGACATCGAAAATCTCCCCTATACGGCCAGTGGCACGATAACCCCGACATCACCCAGTACTGGGGAGGTAGTTCGGGAGTATTGCCATAGCTTGTTATAGTGGATGCTTTTCGAAGGTCCGAGGTACACAGTTTCCGAGAAAGACTGGTTATGTGTTGAAGGATGGATACACCTGGATGTAGGTTAGAGTTGATTGCGCGGTGCTTCCCGTGTATCCCCAACACCTGATTGCATAACTGGAATCTTTCGGAAAGCTATAGGTGGGTTTTATCCAGTAGATCGTAGGCATTCTTCCAACGAATGCAGGTTAGTGAGTTCGGGGTTCGACATTGAGTGAAGAGGTTATATGACCGAGGTTACTATCAGGAGTTGCATCTTAAAGGGTCCTTGGCTATGCTGATCCGGGGATTGCAAAACCTTTTCGTAACGCGTTCATATGCTTTCAGCACAAAGATGTTAGAACGAAACTCCTCTCTTGTGTTTGTTCTTTTCCGTACCTTGTTGTTTTTTTTTTATTTTATCTTTTTGATCCCTATGTGGCTTCTCGTGAAGACTGATGTTATCATTTAACTAAGAAATTCATTCGTTCCTCTTGTTCGGATGATTTCATTCGTTCTTATTGTTCGAATGATTATTGTGAAGACTTGTTGCAATTCATTCCATTGATTCAGCTTATTCCTTTTGTCAATCAATTGCTGATTCGTGGTCATCTCTTACAGGATGGCTCCGAAAAGGGTTCCGAATGCCAACCCAGAGGGTGAAGAGGTTCCAGAACGTCCTCCTTCACCTCCTCCTCCGCCTGAGGCTTGGAGAGCAATTATGCAGACTACTGCTCAGAACACTCAGTTGATGATGCAGATGATGCAGCAAATGCAGGCTATGCAAGCTAATCAAGCTAATCAGGGCATTCCAATGAACCAAGGCAACTTCTTCCAGCAGCACCATGCTACTCTGAACCAGTTCTTGGCCAACAATCCTAAAGCTTTCAGTTACTGTGTCGACCCTCTTGATGCTGAGGATTGGCTGACCGATATCAAGAAGCATTTTGAGTGCAGTAACGTGAAAGAAGATGACTATGTGAAGTTTGCAGCCTTCCAATTGAAAGATCAAGCAGCTGACTGGTGGCAGCAGTATAAAGACTCAAGGCCGGGTCAAGTGATCTCGTGGGAGAACTTCTGCAGGGATTTCCGCTCGCATCACATTCCTACAAGTGTTATTGAGGGTATGCGTGAGCAATTCCGCAACCTCAAGCAGGGCTCCATGACAGTCTACCAGTATAATGTCAAGTTCCAAAACCTCGCTCGCTATGCAAAGCAAGACATACCTGATGCAAAGAGCAAAATCTATCAGTTCCGTGGAGGTCTCAAAGATGAACTTCAGCTTGCTCTCACTTTGTTCGAGCCAGACGAATTCGATAAGTTCTATAACATGGCTTTGAAACAAGAAGCAGCTCAGCTTAAGATGGAGGCTTCTAAGAAGAGAATTCGAGATGCTGTTCACTCTACCTCATCGTCTCAGTTGGCTGCGAAACAACAGAAATTCTGGCTTCCTCCTCCTCCAATGATTCGAGCTCCTTACAACAACTCCAGCAACTTCAACAACTCCAACAACAAGAACTCTAGTGGCCGTGGTTTCTCCCACCCACCCAACCCAAGCAACCAGTCGAAGAAGCAGTTTCAGTCTCAAGGCTCTAAGTCCAGTGGCTCTCAGTTCCGTCCTCTCTCTGAAGTGGTGTGCAACAAGTGTGGCCAGAAGGGTCACTATGCCAACAGATGTCCGAATCCGAAGCGTCTTCCACCTCCTCCTCCTATGAGTTCAGCTATTGTCAAGCATGATCCAAAGTCTGCAAGGGTCAATCTGATGAATGCAGCACAAGCAGAGGCTTCTTCTGATGTCATTCTGGGTAATCTCTCAGTGAACTCTTTTCCAGCTAAAGTATTGTTTGATTCGGGTGCATCTTTGTCCTTCATTTCAAGACCTTTTGTTGCTAAGCATGAATTTGTCACTCAAGTGATGCCGAAGCCGTTGAGCATTATTTCTCCTGGTTTGCAAATGACCTCTCGGGTGCATGTTCCGGATATTTCTATTCGCATGGGTGATTATCGATTTTTGGCTTCTCCGGTGGTTCTTGGTCATTCTGACATCGACCTCATTCTCGGAATGGATTGGCTTTCTCAGCATGATGCTCACATTGATTGTGCTCAAAAGGAAGTCAAGTTGACTCATTCTGATGAAGATGTGATTATCTTCGCCTCCAGGGATAATACTATTCGGCTTTTCTCTCTTAATGATAAGGGTGAAATTAATGCAATAGAGCAAATTCCAGTGGTGAATGAATATCAAGACGTCTTTCCAGAAGAACTTCCAGGAATGCCTCCACACCGTCAGGTGGAGTTTGTCATTGAACTCGAGCCGGGCACCGAACCTGTTTGTCGGCGTCCGTACAAGCTCTCTTCAGATGAATTGAAGGAATTGAAGAAACAGTTGGATGAACAGGAGCGTATGGGTCTCATCAGACCGAGTACATCTCCGTGGGGCTGTGGTGTCTTATTTGTCAAGAAGAAAGATGGCACGGAGCGTCTCTGTGTTGACTACCGGCCACTGAACAAGAAGACGATCAAGAACAAGTATCCGCTCCCCAACATCAATGAACTCTTTGAGCAGCTCAAAGGAGCTAAAGTATTCTCTAAGCTTGATCTCCGAATGGGTTACCATCAAATTCGCATTCGCGAGGAAGACATTCCCAAGACGGCGTTCAGAACGAGCTACGGTTCATATGAGTATACCGTCATGTCCTTCGGCCTCGCCAATGCTCCTCCTACCTTCTCAAGGATGATGCATTACATCTTCAACCCCTATACAGGCGAGTTTGTGCTAGTGTATCTGGATGATATTTTGGTGTTTTCCAAAAATGAAGAAGATCACGAAAAGCACTTGCGTCTGGTTCTTGATCGACTCCGAGAGCACAAATTCTATGCCAAGTTCTCCAAGTGCGAGTTTTGGCTCGATAAGGTTCTCTACCTGGGCCACATTATCTCAGCTGACGGTATTGCGGTTAATCCCGAGAAAGTTGAAGCAATTGTCAACTGGGAAGCTCCTCAGAACGTCAAGCAGCTCCGCAGTTTTCTGGGTCTTGCCAGCTATTGCAGAAGGTTTGTGGAGAACTTCTCCAAGATTGCCAAGCCTCTTTCCAACCTCCTTCAGAAGAATGTCAAATACTTTTGGTCTCCCGATTGTGAAGTGGCTTTCAAAACACTCAAAGAGAAGCTTGTCTCAGCTCCAGTTCTGATTCCTCCAGATGAATCCAAGCCCTATGAAGTGTTCTGTGACGCTTCTCTTCAAGGCCTTGGTGGTGTGCTTATGCAAGAGAAGAGAATTGTGGCATATACTTCACGTCAGCTCAAGCCAGCTGAGAAGAACTATCCCACACATGATCTCGAGCTAGCAGCTGTGGTACATGCTCTGATTACGTGGAGACATCTGTTGTTGGGCAGAAAGGTCGACATCTTCACTGATCACAAGAGTTTGAAGTACATCTTCACGCAGCCGCATCTGAACCTTCGCCAGACTCGTTGGGTCGAGATGATCCAAGAGTACAACCCCAGCATCGAGTACACTCCAGGCAAGGCGAATGTGATTGCAGATGCTTTGAGCAGAAAGGCATATTGCAACAGCCTTCTTATCAAGCCACACCAGCCTGAGCTTTGTGAAGCTTTCAGGAAGCT
>LR738709.1:588608225-588766654 GCA_902687465.1 Secale cereale | reverse complement strand
AAACCTTTCCGAGGGAGTAATTAACCCGAGGCTTAATTAATTCAACCCCCTGGGCCAGTGCTCGACTTGAGTGTTGGTCCAACCTAGAGCCACTTGCGGATACCACCCGGTTCGCTGGGATCTTCGGTATCTGTACGTACTGCTCATCCGGACGTGTCCTGAGACCTAGATACGCGCGGCTACTATCAGGGTGTCGACACGCCGGGAGGATTTGCTGGATTAGCCTTACCTTAGTTCGGTTTAACTTGAGCACGGGATTCCGAGGATACTCGGGTCTTCCCACTTTGGAGTTGCGACTCCGCGGATCGTGGGCTTGTAATGGGTCAAGTTGGAACACCCCTGCAGGGTTTGAACTTTCGAAAGCCGTGCCCGCGGTTATGTGGCAGATGGGAGCTTGTTAATTCCGGTTGTAGATAACTTGACACAATGATACTAATGCACTACCAGCGTGAGTTCCGTGACTGTCAATTTCCGAATAGGGATTCGGGAGTTGAACACGGAGGGGTTATGCTTGTGAGCTTGTAGCTAGGATCACTTAGTGATCACTTCTCGCGTTGCCTTCTCTTCTCGCTCTCTCTTGCGTAAGTTAGATGCTAGTTGCTGCTGCAGACTCTTTGTTGTTCCTTCACCTCATTTCTTTCTTCAGCCTTACCTCTCCTAAAGGCTTTGATAGTTCTGTTACCCGGGAACGGGATTGCTGAGTCCTCTGTGGCTCACAGTTACTTCACACACCAGATGCAGGTCCAGCCGTGAGCTATCCAGGTGATGGCACCGAGCTGGATTGGGAGTACGACGAGGAGCGTAGTCGTTACTACGTGCGCTACCCGGACGATCAGTAGTGGAGACTCTTACTAGGATTCGATCCGCCTGTGGTGGTTTTATTTATCTGAGTTTGGTACTTTGATTTTTGGATTTTGCCCTTAGAGGGTTGTAGTGATCTTATTGTATGATGTTTGAGACTTGTACTGTTATTCTGTGACGTGGCGATTGTAAGCCGACTATTTTAAGTTTACCATCCCTCTTTTACATGAGTTGTGCAAAGATTACCAAACTTGAGATCATTCTAGGATGGACTTATGCCTTTAAGTCGGGCCTCGACCCGTAGGAGGTATAACTCCATCCTGGGCATTACAAGTCCAACGATAGATTGC
Organism: Secale cereale; assembly: GCA_902687465.1. Lineage (NCBI taxonomy): Eukaryota > Viridiplantae > Streptophyta > Magnoliopsida > Poales > Poaceae > Secale > Secale cereale. Next base: position 588,765,503 of record LR738709.1, on the reverse strand, counting down.
GGTAGTCTGAAGAGATCATATCTCTTGTGGATATGACCTTACCTGTAGGTTTTGCTTGTGTGGTGTGATTTGTGTGAATTACTTGATTTGAAGTTTTATTGCTATCATAAGCATATGGGTAGTGATTTCTCTCATTAGGCTTTTATTCTATTCTAATTTCTCATCCACTCTAAACCTAACAGATGCCTCCGAGACGTGACCCAAAATTTCCGCCGGAACTTACCCAGTTGATCCAGAACCAGAATGCCCTCATGCGGCTACTCATCCAGAATCAGAACTAGAACAACAACAACAACCCATCGCCACCACCCCCGGTCGACAACCTTACCCGTTTCCTGAGGTTGAACCCACCCGTGTTCTCTAGCAGTACGGAGCCGATTGTCGCAGATGACTGGCTTCGCAAGATCGGAAGGGAGCTGACCACCGCAGGATGTACTGAAGCTGAGAAGGTGCGCTTTGTCGCACATCAACTGGATGGACCAGCAGCTTCGTGGTTGGATAATTACACCACCACATTCCCCATAGCAAATGTGACTTGGGATCAGTTCCAGCAGGCGTTTCGTACAGCACATGTTTCAACCGGAGCTATGAGTCTGAAGAAGCATGAGTTCCGCAACTTACGCTAGGGTAATCGTTCTGTTGATGATTATGTGGAGGAATTTAGCAAGTTATCCAAGTATGCTCCCGGAGACGTAGCTGATGATGCCACTAAGCAGGAGAATTTCTGGAGGGACTAAACGATGATCTGGGACTTCAGTTGACCGTGGCTACCTTTAACAATTATCAAGAGTTGGTTGACATGGCTCTCATTCTGGAAGGCAAGTAGCAGCAGGTGGAAAACCGCAAGAGGAAGTACGGATAGGGAAAGTACAACTCTGGAGTTCAGCAGAAGCCCCGCTATACCCCGTACTCGGGAAATAATGGATCAGGATCCGACAAGTATGGTGGACACACTCACCATAACCATGGAGGACATTCACATCATGGAGGGATTGGACGCAACCATAATGGCCATAGGAATGGCAATGGAAATGGAGGAAACAACAATCAACATCACTCCAACCCCGCTACAACGACAAAGAAGGATCTGAGCCACATTACCTGTTTCAAGTGCGGGAAGACCGGACACTACGCCACCGAATGTCCCGAGGCGAAGAACGGGAATGGCAATGGAAGCTCTGGAAAGAAGCCAAATTCTTTTACCAGAGGGCAGGTGAACCATGTCAATGTGGAGGAAGTTTATGACCAGCCTGACGCCGTTGTTGGTAAGTTCTTGATTAATTCATTTACAGCCCTTGTTCTTTTTGACATTGGTGCATCACATTCATTCATATCAAGGGGGTTTGTGGATAAGTTTAAGTTGCTGACCGTAGCCCTTAAAACACCAATGTTAGTGAGTTCCCCAGGAGCAGAGTATATGGCTAGTCGGGGATGTTTTCAATTGCCATTGACCATAGGGAGACACGTTTTCCCCACAGACCTCATCATCCTAGAATCACAAGGATTGGACGTAATTCTAGGCATGGACTGGCTATCCAAGTATGAAGGGAATATTGATTGTGCCAGTAAGTCGATTCTTCTCACCACCCCAGAAGGGAAACGGATCAAATATGTGTCGAGGCATACGCCGAGGAGGACTCAAGTGAATTCGCTTTCGGGAGTTTTTCAGGAGGAAGTACTAGTTGTGAAGGATTATCCCGATGTATTCCCCAAGGAATTGCCCGGCATGCCACCGGATCGGGACATAGAGTTTTTGATTGAATTGTTATCACGCACCAGACCAATATCCAAGAGTCCGTACCGGATGCCCGCAAATGATCTGGAGGAAATTAAAAAGCAGATTAAGGAATTATTGGATAAAGGTTATATTCGATCGAGTTCATCACCTTGGGGAGCCCCAGTGCTTCTAGTTGAGAAGAAGGATGGATCCTTGAGAATGGTTGTGGATGACCGTGCGTTGAATGAGGTGACGATCAAGAACAAGTACCGTCTACCGATGATCAATGATTTGTTTGACCAGCTACAAGGAGCAAAAGTTTTCTCAAAGATCGATCTTCGATCTGGATATCACCAGCAGAAGATTCGAGAACAGGATATACCCAAGACAACCTTTACCACGAGATATGGGCTTTATGGGTATACGGTCATGTCTTTTGGTTTGACTAATGCCCCTGCCTATTTTGTGAGTATGATGAATAAGGTATTCATGGAGTTCTTGGATAAGTTTGTTGTGGTATTCATTGATGACATATTGATTTACTCGAAGAATGAAGAAGAACACAAGGAACATTTGTGCTTGGTTCTTGAGAAGCTCAGGGAACATCAGTTATATGCAAAGTTCAGCAAGTGTGAATTCTAGTTGAAGGAAGTTGGATTTATCGGACATGTTATATCAGGGGAAGGATTAGCAGTGGATCCTTTGAAAGTTGAAGCTGTCACCGAATGGAAGGCACCCACCTCAGTCGAAGAGATTCGCAGTTTCCTTGGACTTGCACGATATTACCGAAGATTTATTGAGAATTTCTCCAAGATCGCAAAGCCCCTGACTGGGTTATTGAAGAAAGACACCAAGTTTAATTGGACCGAGGAATGTGAGGTTAGTTTTCAGGAGTTGAAGAAACGTTTGGTCACAGCCCCAGTGCTAATTCTTCCGAATATACGCAAGGATTTTCAGGTATATTGCGACGCTTCTCGTCAGGGACTTGGAGGTTTTCTTATGCAAAAAGGAAGAGTTGTTTCATATGCCTCACGTCAGCTTCGACCTCATGAGCGGAATTATGCCACGCATGATTTGGAGTTAGCAGCCGTAGTGCACGCACTCAAGACCTGGAGGCATTTTCTTATTGGAAATCATTGTGATGTTTACATGGATCACAAGAGTTTGAAATACATCTTCACGTAGAAGGAGTTGAACCTCAGGCAGAGAAGATGGTTGGAGCTCATAAAAGATTATGACATGAAATTGCATTATCATCCAGGAAAGGCCAATGTTGTGGCAGATGCATTGAGCCGCAAGAGTTATGTCAATACCCTCACAGTAGGAGGATTACCTCAAGAGTTAATTGATGATCTCAGAGATCTCCGATTGGAGATAGTACCACAAGGTTTTGTTGCCGCAATGGAAATTCAGTCCACCTTGTTGGGAAAGATCCGAGAAGCCCAGAAGTTAGACAAAGGTATTGCGGAAATAAAGGAAAGGATGAACCTAGGAAAGGCAAAAGGATTTCGTGAGGATGAACACGGAACCAGATGGTTTGAGCAGCGTATTTACGTGCCCAATGACACAGAGATCAGGAAGTTGATTCTTCAGGAGGCTCATGATTCTCCTTATTCAATACACCCAGGAAACACCAAGATGTATTTGGACTTGAAGGAAAGTTTCTGGTGGACAGGTATGAAGAAGGATATTGCTGAGTATGTAGCAGTATGCGACGTATGTCAGAGAGTTAAGGGAGAGCACCAGAAACCAGCAGGATTACTTCAGCCCTTGCCAATACCCGATTGGAAGTGGGACAAGCTTGGCATGGACTTCATTACAGGATTACCCAGGACCCGATTAGGCTATGATTCTATTTGGGTAGTAGTTGATCGCTTGACCAAGGTAGCTCACTTCATCCCCGTGAAAACCACATATACAAGTGCTAAGTTGGCCAAGATATATATGACCCGGATCGTATGTCTGCATGGAGTTCCGAGGACCATCGTATCAGATAGAGGAACACAATTTACCTCAAAGTTTTGGCATCAGTTACACGAAACTTAGGGTACCAGGCTAGAGTTCAGTACAACCTTTCATCCGCAGACAGATGGGCAGACCGAGAGAGTCAATCAGATTCTGGAGGACATGTCGAGAGCTTGTGCGCTAGATTATGGATCTAGTTGGGATGATAATTTTCCATACGCAAAATTCTCATATAACAACAACTATCAATCTAGTTTGAAGATGGCCCCTTTCGAAGCTTTGTATGGGAGGAGGTGTAGGACACCATTGATGTGGGATGAAGTTGGAGACTGTAAATTATTTGAACTAGATTTAATTAAAGATTCAGAGGAGAAAGTCAAGCTGATCCGTGACAGACTCAAGGTAGCCCAATCTAGACAAAAGAGTTATGCCGATACTAAACGCAAGGAAGTAACTTACGAAGTCAAAGATAGAGCATATCTTCATGTGTCTCCACTTCAAGGAGTTAAACGGTTTGGAGTTAAAGGCAAACTAGCACCACGATTTGTGGGGCCATACAGAATTTTGGAACGCAGAGGAGAAGTTGCATATCAGTTGGAGTTACCCGAAGCCTTGTCTGGAGTTCATAATGTGTTTCATGTTTCCCAGTTGAAGAAGTGCCATGCAGAGATGGCCGATATTCCTTAGAGAGATACAGTGCCACTAGAAGCCATACAGTTGGATAGTGATCTGACCTATGAGGAGAAGCCTGTCAAGGTTCTCGAGTTTGCCAACAGACTTACCCGTAGCAAGGTCCTCAAATTTTGCAAGGTTCAGTGGAGTCATCATACTGAGGAAGAAGCCACCTGGGAACACAAAGAAGATCTTCGACAGGATCACCCACACCTTTTTGCTAGCCAACCCGAATCTCGAGGGCGAGATTCATCTTAAGGGGGGTAGGTTTGTAACATCCCAAATTTTCAATTTGGAATGTTTTACAATTATTAGCTAAGCATCTATGCATTTTTTTATTGAGTGTCATTTGGAAATTTCAAAGGCATTTGAGTTTTATCTGACTTTGGATTCAACTTGGCATCTGAAATTTATTTAAAAAAATCCCTGACAAATACTTGTTCAAAAGTGTGAGAGGAGCTAACATGACACTCCAAAAAGTAAGAAGAAATCAATGCCAAAAGTTTTGAATTCAAATTTGAGTGTCATTTGATTTTTTTTAGAAAAATGTTTTTTTATAAAAAATTATTTAGCCTCTGAAAAATAGTTCATCTTGTAGGATTTATTTTTCTGAATATATATATATATATATATATTTTTTATTTTCTATCTTTATTTTATTTTATGTCTTTCTTTTATTGGGCCTCGTTTTTTTTCACTAAGGCCCATGCCCAGCGCTATCTTCTTCTTCCTCCTCGTGCACGTACACAACACACACACACAGGCATCCATGGGCACGTACCACCTCGCGCCCCACCCCCTCCCCTTCTCTCCCTCGCTCCAAAATCACTATGAATCGGTTCCCCTCGCCTCCCTCTACCTCTTCCCCTTCACTAGTGTGCCTTAATTCCACCTCTAATGGCCACCATGAACGCTTGAAAGTGCAGCCATTAACACATCTCGCCCCACCCAACTCTAAACCTCCCCAAGCCCTATAAAAGGCACCCCGCGAGCCCCTCTCACCCCTCGTCCGAAGCCCTCTCCTTCTGGAGCTTTTCCCTCTCCCTAACCTCGCCAATTGCTCGCCGGAGTTCGTGTATTCCAGCAACTTCTCCACCACGCCAGGAGGCGATACCGACACCGCGGTACTGCTCCTCGGATCCGCATCACGTTGCTCTTCACTGTCCCGCACGCGTCCTTCGCCGAAACACACCGGAGCCACCTTCTTGCTCGTCTCCGGCGACAAGTCCGGTGGGCACCCTGGCCGATTTTTTTCTCTTTTACTAGTATATTTTCCAATTCAGATTCTATACCAAATCTTGTTTCTAGTATATCTTTTAGTCTATAGATCCGATTTAGTTGATTATTTTTCCTACGGTTTCCAAAAAATATCCTCTATCCAGAGAACCAAACGAAAATATTTTTGAAAATTTTGAAATTTGAATTCAAACAGATCTGAATTCAAACTTCGTTAAGCCATAACTTGAGTTTCATAACTCCATTTTGGGTGATTATTTTTGCAAATCGAAGCTTGTGACATGTACCTTCTATTAAAACCAAAACCATTTATTTTTATTGCTGTAAAAATTACATTCTGTACAAAAACTTTATTTTGGTGTTTTTTGGAGTTTTCCGAAGTCTTTTATTCATTTTATTTTTTATTCTTTGCTTGTATGCTTATGTATGTTATTGCTTGCTTACGCTAGATCATCCGGAGTGCTAAGCTTGCTACTATGAATCTTTAGAGTTCAACGAACGTCAGCAAGGCAAGTTCACACTTTGATCATAAGTTTCAATACCCAGTTTTTACTATGCATTAGTTTCACCCTCAAAGATTGCATGAGTAGGATTGGGAACATGTGATTATGCTATGTAGTTCATGTGGTAGGAACCTATGACCTTGATCACCCCGGGAATATTCGTTATATCAAATATTGCTTAGCCATGCTCGTAGACGGGGATTGGTATGTGTGATCCATGCAAGTTGCGAGAGATAATAATTTTGGGACAACTTAAGGAGGCAACTTTAATACACATCTGGGTGAATTGTTTGGGGCACCTGGAGAAACCAGTGCTTGCCCAAGGGGAATCCCAGAGTATCCGTGTGATTACCCTAGGTCCGCCACCCAGGCTCAAAGGGATCATAAGATATATCATGCCTAGAAACTTCCGTGTGCAGCCACAATCCATTATGGGCTCTGGCATAGTTGAGTAAGTTGTGTGCCCTCTTTCCGTGGTAGACTAGCTGATGTAGGGGAAAGTAGGTGTACCGATCTACCCAGGGTTTGGAGGAAATACTTCAGAAAGACTATGTCTCGATCTTCCGATCATGGAGGTGGTCGAGTCTTGTGGGGAAAAGTGCGCAAACCTCTGGAGAGTGTACAAACTAATCATGATTAGCCGTGTCCCCGGTTATGGACAACTTGAGTATCTAGAAGTGAATTATTGGTTGATCTCATCACTCTATTTAATGAAATTATTGGGTTACTAATAACTTGGGAATTTTTGGTTTGAGTTGGAGGAACCTTCTCAATAATGGCATTTTAATTTTGTAGTAAATAAAAATTTATTCCTTTGTTGTAGGGTAAAATTGGCTTTATGCAAAAATTAAACTTAGAGCCTCCACCAGTTAAATTTGCATATAGAGATAGTCTTTTTCATTATTATTATTCTATGGTGTGAAATTGCCAGCATATTCCATGTGCTGACCTACACGGCTGCAACGTCTCATGTTGCAGAGTTTTTCGACGAGGATTAAAGGTGCGATAGGTCGTTGTTCTGCACTCAGTTTGCCGTGGAGTTGGTTGGACTCATTTACCTTCGATGCTTTCGCAGTTATTGTTATTTAGATGGCCTTTGGCCATATTATTGTAATAAATACTCTTTTGATGACCTCAATGTAATAAAGTGTGTGATTGAACTCTGTTATAATTCATCGAGTATTGTGTGTGTCAGCATACCGACCCAGGGATGACACTTAAGCACAGAGACTTCGATCCATTGGGTCGGGTCGCTACAAAAGTGGATTTGGAGAGGTCGTGACTTTATTTAGTGATGAATCCACTATTTCGGAAGAGGTTCCAATTGATTATGAGAACAAAGTTGCTATCTATGATGATTATTGTGATGACTTGTGTGCTATTAAGAATAATGTAACCATGAAACTTGTCATCGTGATTTTAGTTTTCAATTGGATTATGCCTCACATGATAATTATTTTGTTGAGTTTGCTCCCACTATTATTCATGAGAAGAAACTCACTTATGTGGAGAGTAATAAAATTTATATGCTTGGGGGTCATGAAAAGAATGCTTTATGTGATAGTTATATTGTTGAATTCATTCATGATGCTACTGAAAATTATTATGAGGGAGGAACATATGCTTGTAGGAGTTGCAACAATATCAAGTTTCCTCTCTATGTGCTTAAAATCTTGAAGTTATGCTCGTTTTCCCTTCCTATACTAGTTGATTATCGTTCCCATAAGTTATTTGCTCACAAAATCCCTATGCATAGGAAGTGGGTTAGGCTTAAATGTGCTAGTCATATTCTTCATGATGCTCTCCTTATGTTTCAATTCTTATCTTTTACGCGAGCATCATCGAAATCATCATGCCTAGCTAGGGGCGTTAAACGATAGTGCTTGTTGGGAGGCAACCCAACTTTATTTATTTTCTTTGCTTTTGCTTCGGTTTAGGAATAAATAATGCATCTAGCTTCTGTTTAGATGTGGTTTTGTGTTTTAATTAGTGTTTGTGCCAAGTAGAACCTTTGGGAAGACTTGTGTGATGTTTATGCGATCATGCTGTAAAAAACAGAAACTTTAGCGCTCACGAGATTAGCTACCATTTTTTACTGGAGAGTGCTTTTTAGTTGATTCTTTTTTAAGGTGATTAATAGAAAAAATCCTTAGGTCTACAAATTTATTTCAGAATTTTTAGAGTTACATAAGTATTCGAAAGTTACAGATTGCTATAGACTGTTCTGTTTTTGACAGATTCTGTTTTCTATGTGTTGTATGCTTATTTTGATGAATCTATGAGTAGTATCGTAGGTATGAACCATAGAGAAGTTGGAATACAGTAGATATTACACCAATATGAATGTAGAATGAGTTCATAACAGTACCTAAGTAGTTGTTTTATTTTCTTAAACTAACGGAGCTCATGAGTCTTCTGTTGAGTTTTGTGTTGAGAAGTTTTCAAGTTTTGGGTAAAGATTCGATGGACTATGGAATAAGGAGTGGCAAGAGCCTAAGATTGGGGATCCCCAAGGCACCCCAAGGTAAAATTGAAGGACAACCAAAAGCCTAAGCTTGGGGATGCCACGGGAAGGCATCCCCTCTTTCGTCTTTGTTCATCGGTAACTTTACTTGAGGCTACATTTTTATTCACCACATGATATGTGTTTTGCTTGGAGCGTTATTTTGTTTTTCTTGCTGTTTGAATAATATCCCAAGATCTGAAATTCTTAAATATTAGAGAGTCTCCACATAGTTACATAATTATTCAACTACTCATTGATCTTCACTTATATTTCTCGGAGTAGTTTGTCATTTGCTCTAGTGCTTCACTTATATCTTTTAGAGCACGACAGTGGTTTTATTTTTAAGAAATAGATGAACTCTCATGCTTCACTTATATTATTTTGAGAGTCTTTTATAACAGCATGGTAATTGGCTTGGGTAATGAATTTAGTCCTAATACAATAGGCATCCAAGAGGGATATAATAAAAACTTTCATATAAAGTGCATTGAATACTAGGAGAAGTTTGATGCTTGATGATTGTTTTGAGATATGAGGATAGTGATATTAGAGTTATGCTAGTAGAGTAGTTGTGAATTTGAGAAATACTTGTGTTGAGGTTTGTAAGTCCCGTAGCATGCACGTATGGTAACCGTTGTGTGAAAAATTTGAAGCATGAGGTATTTCATTGAGTGTCATCCTTTGTGTGGAGGTCGGGATCGCGCGATGCTTAACTCCTACCAACCCTTCCCCTAGGAGCATGTGTGTAGTACTTCGTTTTGACAACTTGTTTTTTTTTTGCAATAAGTATGTGAGTTCTTTATGACTAATGTTGAGTCCATGGATTATACCCACTCTCACCTTCCACCATTGCTAGCCTCTCTAGTACCACGCAACTTTTGCCGGTACCATACACCCACCATATACCTTCCTTAAAACAGCCACCATACCTACCTATCATGGCATTTCCATAGCCATTCCGAGATATATTGCCATGCAACTTTCCACCATTCTATTTATTATGACACGTTTCATCATTGTCATATTGCCATGCATGATTATGTAGTTGACATCGTATTCGTGGCTAGGCCACCATGCATAATTTTTCATACATGTCACTCTTGATTCATTGCACATCCCGGTACACCACCGGAGGCATTCATATAGAGTCATACTTTATTCTAGTATCGAGTTGTAAATCAATAAAAGTGTGATGATCATCATTATTAGAGCATTGTCCCAAAGAAAAAAAAGAAAAAGAAAAGAAGAAAGGCCAAAGAAAAAAGAAAGGCCCAAAAAAAGAAGAAGAAAAAAGAAAAAGAAAAAGGAAAGAAAAGGGACAATGCTACTATCTTTTTCCACACTTGTGCTTCAAAGTAGCACCATGATCTTCATGATAGAGAGTCTCTTGTTTTGTCACTTTCATATACTAGTGGGAATTTTTCATTATAGAGCTTGGCTTGTATATTCCAATGATGGGCTTCCTCAAATGCCCTAGGTCTCCGTGAGCAAGCAAGTTGGATGCACACCCACTCTGTTTCTTTTGTTGAGCTTTCATACATTTATAGGTCTAGTGCATCCGTTGCATGGCAATCCCTACTCACTCACATTGATATCTATTGATGGGCATCTCCATAGCCCATTGATACGCCTAGTTGATGTGAGATCATCTTCCTCCTTTTTGTCTTCTCCACAACCACCACTCTATTCCACCTATAGTGCTATATCCATGGCTCATGCTCATGTATTGCGTGAAAGTTGAAAAAGTTTGAAAAAATTTAAGTATGAAACAAGTGCTTGGCTGACACCAGGGTTGTGCATGATTTGAGTATTTTGTCTGACGAAGATGGAGCATAGCCTAACTATATGATTTTGTAGGGATGAACTTTCTTTGGCCATGTTATTTTGTGAAGACATGATTGCCTTGTTAGTATGCTTGAAGTATTATTATTCTTATGTCAACATAGACTTTTGTCTTGAATCTTTCGGATCTGAACATGCATGCCACAATAAAGAAAATTGCATTGAGAATTATGTTAGGTAGCATTCCACATCAAAAAATCTTTTTTTATCATTTACCTACTCGAGGACGAGCAGGAATTAAGCTTGGGGATGCTTGATACGTCTCCAACGTATCTATAATTTTTTATTTTTCCATGCTATTATATTATCCTTCTAGGACGTTTTATGGGCTTTTATATACACTTTTATATGATTTTTGGGACTAACCTATTAACCCAGAGCCCAGTGACAGTTTCTGTTTTTCTCTTGTTTTAGAGTATCGCAGAAAAGGAATATCAAACGGAGCCTAGTTGACTTGAAACTCAACGGAGGAAGTTTTTGGACCAGAAGAAGACCAAAGAGTACCGGAGGAGGACCAGAAGGTCCACGTGCTGCCCACGAGGGTGGAGGGCACGCCCCCTGCCTCGTGGACAGCCCGGAGACCCCCTTTACTTGCCCCCGACTCCAACACCTCCTATATATACAGAAACCTCCGGAAAATAACCTAGATCGGGAGTTCCGTCGCCAAAAGCCTATGTTGCCACCGAAAACGAATCTAGACCCGTTCTGGCACCCTGCCGGAGGGGGGAACCCTCACCGGTGGCAATCTTCATCATCCCGGCGCTCTCCATGACGAGGAGGGAGTAGTTCACCCTCGGGGCTAAGGGTATATACCAGTAGCTATGTGTTTGATCTCTCTCTCTCGTGTTCTTGAGATGGCACGATCTTGATGTATCGCGAGCTTTGCTATTATAGCTGGATCTTATGATGTTTCTCCCCCACTACTCTCTTGTAATGGATTGAGTTTTCCTTTTGAAGTTATCTTATCGGATTGAGTCTTTAAAGATTTGAGAACACTTGATGTACGTCTTGCATGTGCTTATCTGTGGTGACAATGGGATATCACGTGATCCACTTGATGTATGTTTTGGTGATCAACTTGCGGGTTCCATGACCTTGGGAATCTATGCATAGGGGTTGGCACACGTTTTCGTCTTGACTCTCCGGTAGAAACTTTGGGGCACTCTTTGAAGTTCTTTTTGTTGGTTGAATAGATGAATCAGAGATTGTGTGATGCATATCGTATAATCATGCTCACGGATACTTGAGGTGACAATGGAGTATCTAGGTGACATTAGGGTTTTGGTTGATTTGTATCTGAAGGTGTTATTCCAGTACGAACTCTAAGATAGATCGAATAGAAAGAATAGCTTCGTGCTATTTTACTACAAACTCTTGAATAGATCGATCAGAAAGAATAACTTTGAGGTGGTTTCGTACCCTACAATAATTTCTTCGTTTGTTCTCTGCTATTAGTGACTTTGGAGTGACTCTTTGTTGCATGTTGAGGGATAGTTATATGATCCAGTTATGTTATTATTGTTGAGAGAACTTGCACTAGTGAAAGTATGAACCCTAGGCCTTGTTTCCTATCATTGCAACACCGTTTATGATCACTTTTATCACTAGTTACCTTGCTGTTTTTATATTTCCATATTACAAAAACCTATATCTACCATCCATATTGCACTTGTATCACCATCTCTTCACCGAACTAGTGCACCTATACAATTTTCCATTGTATTGGGTGTGTTGGGGACACAAGAGACTTTTTGTTATTTGGTTGCAGGGTTGTTTGAGAGAGACCATCTTCATCCTACGCCTCACACGGATTGATAAACCTTAGGTCATCCACTTGAGGGAAATTTGCTACTGTCCTACAAACCTCTACACTTGGAGGCCCAACAACGTCTACAAGAAGAAGGTTTCATAGTAGACATCAACTATCTTCGTCAACTTTGCAACCAAGTTGAGTCATATGATTATAGTACCCACACATTCCGAGCAAGTGTTCACTGATAGAACTGTTCTCCTCCATCTTGCAGCTGTAGAACTTATTGGAAATCTCATATTTCTCAATCCGGGCATTTGCTTGAAATATTAACTTCAACTCCTGGAACATCTCATATGCTCCATGACGTTCAAAACATCATTGAAGTCCCGGTTCTAAGCCGTAAAGCATGGCACACTGAACTATCATGTAGTCATCAGAACGAGCTTGCCAGACGTTCATAACGTCCGGAGTTGCTCCTGCAGCAGGCTTGTCACCTAGCGGTGCTTCAAGGACATAATTCTTCTGTGCAGCAATGAGGAATTGAGGATATTCCTCAAGTTACGGACCTAGTCCGTGTAGTTGCTACCATCATCTTTCAACTTAGCTTTCTCTAGGAACGCATTAAAATTCAACGGAACAACAACACGGGCCATCTATCTACAACAACATAGACATGCAAAATACTATCAGGTACTAAGTTCATGATAAATTAAAGTTCGATTAATCAAATTACTTAAGAACTTCCACTTAGACAGACATCCCTCTAATCATCTAAGTGATCACGTGATCCATATCAAATAAACCATGTCCGATCATCACGTGATATGGAGTAGTTTTCGATGGTGAACATCTTATGTTGATCATATCTACTATATGATTCACGCTCGACCTTTCGGCTCCAGTGTTCCGAGGCCATATCTGCATATGCTAGGCTCGTCAAGTTTAACCCGAGTATTCTGCGTGTGCAAAACTGCTTTGCACCCGTTGTATGTGAACGTAGAGCTTATCACACCCGATCATCATGTGGTGTCTCGGCACGACGAACTTTTGCAATGGTGCATACTCAGGGAGAACACTTATACCTTGAAATTAAGTGAGAGATCATCTTATAATGCTAACGTCGATCTAAGCAAAATAAGATGCATAAAAGATAAACATCATATGCAATCAATATAAGTGATATGATATGGCCATCATCATCTTGTGCCTTTGATCTTCATCTCCAAGGCACCGTCATGATCACCATCGTCACCGGCGCGACACCTTGATCTCCATCGTAGCATCGTTGTCATCTCGCCAACTATTGCTTCTACGACTATCGCTACCGCTTAGTGATAAAGTAAAGCAATTACATGGCAATTGCATTTCATACAATAAAGCGACAACCATATGGCTCCTGCCAGTTGCCGATAACTCTGTTACAAAACATGATCATCTCATATAATAAAATTTAGCATCATGTCTTGACCATATCACGTCACAACATGCCCTGCAAAAACAAGTTAGACGTCCTCTACTTTGTTGTTGCAAGTTTTACGTGGCTGCTACGGGCTTAACAAGAACCGTTCTTACCTACGTATCAAAACCACAACGATATTTCGTCAAGTATGTGATGTTTTAACCTTCACAAGGACCGAGCGTAACAACACTTGATTCAACTAAAGTTGGAGAAACTGACACCCGCCAGCCACGTGTGTGTGAAGCACGTCCGTAGAACCAGTCTCGCGTAAGCGTACGCGTAATGTCGGTCCGAGCCGCTTCATACAACAATACCGCCGAATCAAAGTATGACATGCTGGTAAGCAGTATGACTAGTATCGCCCACAACTCACTTGTGTTCTACTCGTGCATATAACATCTACGCATAAACCTGGCTCATGATGTCACTATTGGGGAACGTAGTATTTCAAAAAAAAATCTACGCACACGCAAGATCATGGTGATGCAGAGCAACGAGAGGGGAGAGTGTCATCCATGTACCCTCGTAGACCGTAAGCGGAAGCGTTAAGACAATGCGGTTGATGTAGTCGTACGTCTTCACGATCTACCGATCCTAATACCGAACGTACGACACCTCCGCGATCTGCACACGTTTAGCTCGGTGACGTCCCACGAACTCACGATCTAGTAGATCTTCGAGGGAGATATCTGTCAGCACGACAGCGTAATGACGGTGATGATGATGTTACCAGCACAGGGCTTCGCCTAAGCACTGCAACGATATGACCGAGGTGTGTTTCTGTGGAGGGGGGCACCGCACACTGCAAAAACATCAATGATCAACTTGTATGTCTATGGGGTTCCCCCCACCGCCGTATATAAAGGAGTGGAGGAGGGGGAGGGGCCGGCCCTCTATGGCGCACCCTAGGAGGAGTCCTACTCCCACCGGGAGTAGGATTCCCCCTTCCAATAGTAGGAGTAGGAGGGAAGGAAGGAGGGGGAGGAGGAATGAAAGGGGGGTGCCGCCCCCCTTCCTTGTCCAATTCGGACTAGAGGGGGAGGGGGCGCGCGGCCAGCCCTGGCTGCCCCTTACTCTCTCTCCCAAGGCCCATGAGGCCCACTTCACTCCCTGGGGGGTTCCGGTAACCCCCCGGTACTCCGGTAAATGCCCGAACTCATCCGGAACCTGTACGATGTCCAAACATAGGCTTCCAATATATTGATCTTTATGTCTCGGACATTCCGGGACTCCTCATCATGTCCATGATCATATGCAGGACTCTGAACTACCTTCGGTACATCAAAACTCATAAACTCATAATACCGATCGTCACCGAACGTTAAGCGTGCGGATTCGAGAACTATGTAGACATGACCGAGATTCATCTCCAGTCAATAACCAACAGCGGAACCTGGATGCTCATATTGGTTCCTACATATTCTACGAAGATCTTTATCGGTCAAAACAGCATAACAATATACGTTGTTCCCTTTGTCATCGGTATGTTACTTGTCCGAGATTCGATCGTCGATATCTCAATACCTAGTTCAATCTCGTTACTGGAAAGTCTCTTTACTCGTTCCGTAATGCATCATCTCGTGACTAACTCATTAGTCATTTGCTTGCAAGGCTTATAGTGATGTGCATTACGGAGAGGGCCCGGAGATACCTCTCCGACACTCAAGTGACAAATCCTATTCTCGATCTATGCCAACACCACAAACACCTTCGAAGACACCTGTAGAGCATCTTTATAATCACCCAGTTACGTTGTGACGTTTAATAGCACACAAGGTGTTCCTTCGGTATTCGGGAGTTGCGTAATATCATAGTCATAGGAACATGTATAAGTCATGAAGAAAGCAATAGCAGTAAAATCTAAACGATCAAGTGCTAAGCTAACGGAATGGGTCAAGTCAATCACATCATTCACCAATGATGTGATCTCGTTAATCAAATGACAACTCATGTCTATGGCTAGTAAACATAACCATCTTTGATTCAACGAGCTAGTCAAGTAGAGGCATACTAGTGACACTTTATTTGCCTATATATTCACACATGTATTATGTTTCCGGTTAATACAATTCTAGCATGAATAATAAACATTTATCATGATATAAGGAAATATAAATAACAACTTTATTATTACCTCTAGGGCATATTTCCTTCAGAAAGTTGTCGTTTCTTAAAGTTTGGGGCTGCGATGCTTATGTAAAAAAGCTTCAACCCGATAAGCTCGAACCCAAGTCGGAGAAATGTGTCTTCATAGGATACCCAAAGGAGACTATTGGGTACACCTTCTATCACAGATCCGAAGGCAAGATATTTGTTGCTAAGAACGGATCCTTTCTAGAGAAGGAGTTTCTCTCAAAAGAAGTGAGTGGGAGGAAAGTAGAACTTGATGAGGTAATTGTACCTTCTCCCGAATTGGAAAGTAGTGCATCACAGAAACTAGTTCCAGTGATTCCTGCACCAATTAGTGAGGAAGCTAATGATGATGATCATGAAACTACGGATCAAGTTACTACTGAACTTCCTATGTCAACCAGAGTACATTCCGCACTAGAGTGATACGGCAACCCAGTTCTGGAAGTCATGTTACTAGACCATGATGAACCTACGAACTATGAGGAAGTGATAATGAGCCCAGATTCCGCAAAATGGATGGAGGCCATGAAATCTGAGATGGGATCCATGTATGAGAGCAAAGTGTGGACTTTGGTTGACTTGCTCGATGATTGGCAAGCCATTGAAAATAAATGGATCTTCAAGAGGAACATCGACGCTGACGGTAATGTTACTGTCTACAAAGCTCGACTTGTTGCGAAAGGTTTTTCACAAGTTCAAGGAGTTGACTACGATGACACTTTCTCACCCGTAGCGATGCTTAAGTCTGTTGGAATCATGTTAGCAATTGCCGCATTTTACGATTATGAAATTTGGCAAATGGATGTCAAAACTGCATTCCTTAATGGATACCTCAAAGAGGAGTTGTATATGATGCAACCAGAAGGTTTTGTCGATCCTAAAGGTGCTAACAAAGTGTGCAAGCTCCAGCGATCCATATATGGACTGGTGCAAGCATCTCGGAGTTTGAATATACGCTTTGATGAGGTGATCAAAGCATATGGTTTTATACAGACTTTTGGAGAAGCCTGTATTTACAAGAAAGTGAGTGGGAGCTCTGTAGCATTTCTGATATTATATGTGGATGATATATTATTGATTGGAAATGATATAGAATTTCTGGATAGCATAAAAGGATACTTGAATAAGTGTTTTTCAATGAAAGACCTCGGTGAAGCTGCCTATATATTAGGCATCAAGATCAATAGAGATAGATCAAGACATTTAATTGGACTTTCACAAAGCACATACATTGATAAAGTTTTGAAGAAGTTCAAAAAGGATTAGTCGAAGAAAGGGTTCTTGCTTGTGTTACAAGGTGTGAAGTTGAGTAAGACTCAATGCCTGACCACTGCAGAAGATAGAGAGAAAATGAAAGGTGTTCCTATGCTTCATCCATAGGCTCTATCATGTATGCAATGCTGTGTACCAGACCTGATGTGTGCCTTGCTATTAGTTTAGCAGGGAGGTACCAAAGTAATCCAAAAGTGGATCACTGGACAATGGTCAAGAACATCCTGAAATACCTGAAATGGACTAAGGATATGTTTCTTGTTTATGGAGGTGACAAAGAGATTGTCGTAAATGGTTACATCGATGCAAGCTTTGACACCGATCCGGATGACTCTAAGTCACAAACTGGGTACGTATTTTTATTAGACGGTGGAGCTGTCAGTTGGTGCAGTTCTAAGCAAAGCATCGTGGCGGGATCTACATGTGAAGCGGAGTACATAGCTGCTTCGGAAGCAGCGAACGAAGGAGTCTGGATGAAGGAGTTCATATCCGATCTAGGTGTCATACCCAGTGCATCGGATCTAATGAAAATATTTTGTGACAATACTAGTGCAATTGCCTTGGCAAAGGAATCCAGATTTCACAAGAGAACCAATCACATCAAGAGACCCTTCAATTCCATCCGCGATCAAGCCAAGGAGGGAGACATAGAGATTTGCATGATACATATGGAGACATAGAGATTTGCATGATACATACGGATCTGAATGTTGCAGACCCGTTGACTAAGCCTCTCTCACAAGCAAAACATGATCAACACCAAGACTCCATGGGTGTTAGAATCATTACTATGTAATCTAGATTATTGACTCTACTGCAAGTGGGAGACTGAAGGAAATATGGTTTAGAGGCAATAATAAGGTTGTTATTTATATTTCCTTATATCATGATAAATTATTATTATTCATGCTAGAATTGTATTAACCGGAAACATAATACATGTGTAAATATATAGACAAACAAAGTGTCACTAGTATGCCTCTACTTGACTAGCTCGTTGAATCAAAGATGGTTATGTTTCCTAGCCATAGACATTAGTTGTCATTTGATTAATGGGGTCACATCATTGGTGAATGATGTGATTGACTTGACCCATTCCGTTAGCTTAGCACTTGATCGTTTAGTTTTTATTGCTATTGCTTTCTTCATGACTTATACATGTTCCTATGACTATGAGATTATGCAACTCCCGAATACCGGAGGAACACCTTGTGTGCTATCAAACGTCACAACATAACTGGGTGATTATAAAGATGCTCTACAGGTGTCTCTGAAGGTGTTTGTGGTGTTGGCATAGATCGAGAATAGGATTTGTCACTCCGAGTGTCGGAGAGGTATCTCTGGGCCCTCTCGATAATGCACATCACTATAAGCCTTGCAAGCAAATGACTAATGAGTTAGTTACGAGATGATGCATTACGGAACGAGTAAAGAAACTTGCCGGTAACGAGATTGAACTAGGTATTGAGATACCGGTGATTGAATCTTGGGCAAGTAGCATACCGATGACAAAGGGAACAACGTATATTGTTATGCGGTTTTGACCGATAAAGATCTTCTAGAATATGTAGGAACCAATATGAGCATCCAGGTTCCGCTGTTGGTTATTGACTAGAGATGAGTCTCGGTCATGTCTGCATAGTTCTCGAACCCGTAGGGTCCGCACGCTTAACGTTCGGTGATGATCGGTATTATGATTTTATGAGTTTTGATGTACCGAAGGTAGTTCGGAGTCCCGGATATGACCACGGACATGACGAGGAGTCTCGGAATGTCCGAGACATAAAGATCGATATATTGGAAGCCTATGTTTGGACATCGGAAAGGTTCCGGATGAGTTCGTGCATTTACTGGAGTACCAAGGGGGCTACCAGAACCCCCCGAGGAGTGAAGTGGGCCTCATGGGTCTTGGGAGAGAGAGGAAGGGGCAGCCAGGGCTGGCCGCATGCCCCCTCCCCCTCTAGTCCGAATTGGACAAGGAAGGGGGGGCGGCGCCCCCCTTTCCTTCCTCCTCCCCCTCCTTCCTTCCCTCCTACTCCTACTATTGGAAGGGGGAATCCTACTCCTGGCCCCTCCCCCTCCTCCACTCCTTTATATACTGGGGTGGGGGCACCCCATAGACACACAAGTTGATCATTGATCTTTTAGCCGTGTGCGGTGCCCCCCTCCACAGAAACACACCTTGGTCATATCGTTGTAGTGCTTAGGCAAAGCCCTGCACCGGTAACATCATCGTCACCGTCATCATGCCATCGTGCTGACGGAACTCTCCCTCGAAGCTCTACTGGATCATGAGTTCGTGGGACGTCACCGACCTGAACATGTGTAGATCGCAGAGGTGCCGTACGTTCGATACTAGGATCAGTCGATCGTGAAGACGTACGACTACATCAGCCGCGTTGTCATAACGCTTCCGCTTACGGTCTACGAGGGTATGTGGACGACACTCTCCCCTCTCGTTGCTATGCATCACCATGATCTTGCGTGTCCGTAGGAATTTTTTGAAATACTACGTTCCCCAACACAACACGGACCGGTGCCCTCTATCATGGCGGCGATGGCATCGACGTTGTGGAGGCAGCGGTCTTAATTCTCTTATCGCACCACGGCAACTATTTGCATGACCGGTGCTACCTGATCTAGCCGTCAACGTGTTCCAGATCTACTATCAGAGATATTTCCCATGGATATCTGGAACGGATAGTTTCCGGTCGTGTGCGTCTATATCGGCCTACGCGGTTCCATGAGGACACAACGCGAAGCTTTGTTGTTTGTTCGAAACATGGGACATGTCAGCATCTCGATTTCCATGGCGTAGACAATAGTGGAGAAAGTCATGATGGCTAAGATCGGAGGATCACTAAGGCGGAGGGGGCCTTGGAGGCGATGAAGTCAACCAGGTGTTTGATAATTTTCAGAAGCAGCAGTGATAAGTGGGGTGGCAGCACTGGCGGATTTCATTATAAGTGGTGCTCCTCGAGAGCCGAGTCAGGACTTTCAGGATGAAAACCTAAGGTCTGGCCTTCATTAGTTGTGCCTGTCAATTGCCTTAATGAAGGTATTGTTTTGAGAGTTCGGACTTTCTCTAGGGTGAAAACCTAAGATCTTGGATCGGGCGACGACGGCGCTAATGCACTGTTTCCTTCTTGAAGGCTTCGCTTTTGGAGACCTTTTATGTTTTTCGGGTGTTGCCTTTGGTGGTGGTTTGTGTGCTACTAATGAGATGAGTCGATCACTGTGGTGAGGCCTTTGGATTTTCTTTTACTTTCTTTTTTATTGTTTTCAGGTTGTGTGCATCCTAGATGTTCTTGTGACTTCTTGTTGGTGCAGAGGCTGGGTGTAATTGGTATCTTCTTGATATTAATATATTCCCTTTTTCGAAAAAGAGGCATCAGGCAGCGCCGCAACCTCTTCACTCCATGAAGAGAGGTTTTAACACCCCCCCCAAGAGTTCTTGTAAGAGAACAAGTCACTAGAAAAACAGACAACTCGGAAGAAAAAGAACAAAATGAATGATATTCTCCAAAATGATGTCGTTTTAGTACATGACTTGTTGAATCCAATGTTTATTGAAATATTTGTACCCACAAAAGAGACCCACTTGAACATGTATATTGCTCCCCATTTACGAACACATTACGACATTTAGAGCATCTACAACCCGACGCCTCATACCGGCCTCAAATGTCCCGATCAGCGTCCGACCAAAAAAAGCAACCCAACTACGCTCCTCATACCGACCCTAAATGGCCGGGCTAATGATATGTCTCCAACGTATCTATAATTTTTGATTGTTCCATACTATTATATATTCTGTTTTGGATGTTTAATGGGCTTCATTATACACTTTTATATTATTTTTGGGACTAACCTACTAACCCACGACCCAGTGCAAATTGCTGTTTTTTTGCCTATTCCAGTGTTTCGCGGAAAAGGAATATCAAACGGAGTCCAAACGGAATGAAACCTTTGGGAGAGTTATTTTTGGAAGAATATCAACACGAAAGACTTGGAGTACACGCCAGGAAGCGAAGGAGGTGGCCACGAGGGCAGGGGCGCGCCCTCCACCCTCGTGGGCCACCTGTTGACCCCCCGACATGCCTCTTCAGCCTATATATACTCTCATACCCTGAAAACATCGAGGCAACAGACAAAACCCTAATTCCACCGCCGCAACCTTCTGTTCCCGTGAGATCCCATCTTGGGGCCTGTTCCGGAGCTCCACCGGAGGGGGCATCGATCACGGAGGGTTTCTACATCAACACCATAGCCTCTCTGATGAGTTGTGAGTAGTTTACCATAGACCTTCGGGTCCATAGTTATTAGCTAGATGGCTTCTTCTCTCTCTTTGGATCTCAATACAAAGTTCTCCTCGATCTTCGAGGAGATCTATTTGATGTAATCTTTTTGCGGTGTGTTTGTCGAGATCCGATGAATTGTGGGTTTATGATCAAGATTATCTTTGAACAATATTGGATTCTTTTTCTGAAATCATTTATGTATGATTATAATATCGTTGGAAGTCTCTTCGAATTATTGGTTTGGTTTGGCCTACTAGATCTATAGTTCTTGCAATGGGAGAAGTGCTTGGCTTTGGATTCAATCTTGCGGTTTCCTTTCCCAGTGACAGCAGGGGCAGCAAGGCACGTATAGTATTGTTGCCATCGAGGATAAAAAGATGTGGTTTATATCATATCGCTTGAGTTGATCCCTCTACATCATGTCATCTTGCTTAAGGTGTTACTCTGTTCTTATGAACTCAATACACTAGATGCATGTTGGATAGCGGTCGATGTGTGGAGTAATAGTAGTAGATGCAGGCAGGAGTCGGTCTACTTGTCTCGGACGTGATGCCTATATACAATGATCATGCCTAGATATTCTCATAACTATGCGCTTTTCTATCAATTGCTCGACAGTAATTTGTTCACCCACCGTAGAATTCCGCTATCAGAGAGAAGCCACTAGTGAAACCTATGACCCCCTGGTCTATCTTTATCATATTAGTTTCCCGTCAACTTGCCAATTTCTGTCGCCGTTGTTTATTTGCTTTATTTACTTTCAATCTCTATACTAAAAATACCAAAAATATTTTCTTATCATATCTATCAGATCTCACTCTCGTAAGTGACCGAGAAGGGATTGACAACCCCTTTTATCGCGTTGGCTGCGAGGTTCTTATTTGTTTGTGCAGGTGCGAGGGACTCGCGCGTCGTCTCCTACTGGATTGATACCTTGGTTCTCAAAAACTGAGGGAAATACTTATGATACTGTGCTGCATCACCCTTTCCTCTTCGAGGGAATTCAACGCAAGCTCGAGAAGTAGCAAGAAGAATTTCTGGCGCCGTTGCCGGGGAGACTCACAGCAAGTCAAGTCAAGATTAGATCTCCCGACAACTAGCCAATCTCTGGCGCCGTTGCCGGGGAGATCTTTGCAAAAGTCATACACCAAGTACCTATCACAAACCCTTATCCCACGCATTACATTATTTGCCTCTCGTTTTCCTCTCCCCCACTTCACCCTTGCCGTTTTATTCGCCCCTCTTTTTCCGTGTGTTTTATCGTTTGCCTTGCCATCATGGCTAGCACGCCTATCATTATCAATACTCCTGAGAGTGAGGTTCTTAATTTTAAGCAAACGGATGAAGAAAATCTAAAAGCTGCTTGGTTTAGAATTTTCAATGCTCAAAATAGATCTACTAGGAAGCTTTCCACTTCCGTGCTTCTTCGCAATTTTTATGTTGGCATCACTCCTTGGAATAGATATATTCTTGATACCATTACCGGAGAGAATTTCTTGGGTAGTCATACTTTTGATTCTTATAATGCTATGACAGAATTGTTTGGCCCACCACCTCTTCTGGTTAATGGAACTGTTTTGAGTTTAGAACATGTTATGCAAAGGCTAGAAAATATGAAAATAAAGTTGCCACTGTGGAGTTGGTTGAGTGTTTGGATAAAAAGATCTATAACCAAATTACCCAATATGGACCTAAAGTGGGAGTTATTCTGATTTTTTTAAGAAAAAGAACCCATAGTTAAAGAGAGAATAGACCAAGATTCCACTAGAATTGATAAGCTTGAGGATATTATTACTAATGTAGGGTCTGCTTTTTCTGCTGTGAAAAATACTTCAAACCCCTCCATCACTAAGATGGCCAAGTTTATGTATGTTCCTAAAAATAAGGGTGAATCTTCTAGTAAGGAAACTGCGGATCACAAATCCATAAGTGTTCATCCCAACTATCTCACTTTCATAAGGGAACCTTTTGCTACAAACAAATTTCTTGATTTCTTGCCTAGAAGTTTTATTATTAATAGGAAGGAAGAAATTCCTAAGAAGTATAAGTGTTTAATCGAAGAATTTCCTACCAAAGATTGCAATACCTAGATCTATTCTTGTATCGTGCCTAGCTAGGGGCGTTGAACAATAGCGCTTGTTGGGAGGCAACCTAATTTTATTTTATTTGCATTTGCTTCTTTTAGGAATAAATAATGCATATAGCTTCTGTTTAGATGTGGTTTTGTGTTTTAATTAGTGTTCGAGCCAAGTAGAACCTTTGGGAAGACTTGTGTGAAGTTTATGCGATCATGCTGTAAAAAACAGAAACTTTAGCGCTCATGAGATTAGCTACCATTTTTTACTGGATAGTGCTTTTGTAACACCCCGGACACACCCGCCGGTGGTCGTTAGTCCTGGTGGGATCTAGACCGGCCTCACATATCAATACTAGTCTTTTCTGCGCACTTTGTCCTCACTCTTGCGCACCCGGGACCAACTTCCCGGTCGGTCACCCATCCCGAAACTACTCCAAGCTGAGCACGCTTAACTTTGGAGTTCATTCCGAATGGGCTCCCGGAAAAGAAGGAATTCCTTATGGATATGAGTAGTCTACCATCCCTAATAAGCCAGACTATCACATACACCCCCACTCAGAGAAACCGACGTCCTCGTCGGGCCACGGGAACGTTCCCTCTTGGCACATACGTCTGTGCTTCCAGTGTAGCACATGTGCCATGCCGTGTGCCACGACGAGTCACAAACATCATGCACAACATGACCGCAAACTGTCCGCAAACATCCGTGTAACCGTGAGGGTCGGCCCTGATACCAACTTCCCGGTCGGTCACCCATCCTGAAACTACTCCAAGCTGAGCACGCTTAACTTTGGAGTTCTTTCCGAATGGGCTCCCGGAAAAGAAGGAATTCCTTATTGATATGAGTAGTCTACCATCCCTAATAAGCCAGGCTATCACAGCTTTTTACTTGATTCTTTTTGCAGATGATTAATAGACAAATTCCTCACGTCCACCAATTTATTTCAAAAAAAATAGAGTTATAGAAGTATTCGAAAGTTACAAATTGCTACAGATTGTTCTGTTTTTGACAGATTCTGTTTTTCGTGTGTTGTTTGCCTATTTTGATGAATCTATGAGTAGTATCGGGGGGTATGAATCATAGACAAGTTGAAATACAGTAGGTTTATGTAAACAAAGAATGAGTTCATTACAGTACCTTTGAGTGGTGGTTTGTTTTCTTATACTAACGGAGCTCACGAGATTTTTGGCTAAGTTTTGTGTTGTGAAGTTTTCAAGTTTTGAGTACGGTTTTTGATGGACTATGGAACAAATAGTGGCAAGAGCCTAAGCTTGGGGATTCCCAAGGCACCCCAAGGTAAAATTCAAGGACAACCAAAAGCCTAAGCTTGGGGATGCCCCGGGAAGGCATCCCCTCTTTTGTCTTCATCTATCGGTAACTTTACTTGAGACTATATTTTTATTCACCACATGATATGTGTTTTGCTTGGAGCGTCATGTATGATTTGAGTCTTTGATTTTTAGTTTACCACAATAATCCTTGCTGGACACACCTTTTGAGAGAGATACACATGAATCAGAATTTATTAGAATACTCTATGTGCTTCACTTATATCTTTTGAGCTAGATAGTTTTGCTCTAGTGCTTCACTTATATCTTTTTAGAGCACGGTGGTGGTTTTATTTTATAGAAATTATTGATCTCTCATGATTCACTTATATTATTTTGAGAGTCTTTTAGAGTAGCATGGTAATGTGCTTTGGTTATAAAATTAGTCCTAATATGATAGGCATCCAAGATGAGTATAGTAAAAAACTTTCATATAAAGTGCATTAATGTTATGAGAAGTTTGATACTTGATGATTGTTTTGAGATATGAGGATGGTGATATTAGAGTCATGCTAGTAGAGTAGTTGTGAATTTGAGAAATACTTGTGTTGAGGTTTGCAAGTCCCGTAGCATGCACGTATGGTAACCGTTGTGTGACAAATTTGAAGCATGAGGTATTTCATTGAGTGTCATCCTTTGTGTGGAGGTCGGGATCGCGTGATGGTTAACTCCTACCAACCCTTCCCCTAGGAGCATGCGTGTAGTACTTTGTTTTTATGACTTGTAGATTTTTGCAATAAGTATGTGAGTTCTTTATGACTAATGTTGAGTCCATGGATTATACGCACTCTCACCCTCCACCATTGCTAGCCTCTCTTGTACCGCGCAACTCTCGCCGGTACCATACACCCACCATATACCTTCCTCAAAATAGCCACCATACCTACCTATCAAGGCATTTCCATAGCCATTCTGAGATATATTGCCATGCAACTTTCCACCGTTCCGTTTACTATGACACGCTTCATCATTGTCATATTGCCATGCATGATCATGTAGTTGACATCGTATTTGTGGCTAGGCCACCATGCATAGTTTTTCATACGTGTCACTCTTGATTCATTACACATCCCGGTACACCGCCGGAGGCATTCATATAGAGTCATACTTTGTTCTAGTATCGAGTTGTAAATCAATAGAAGTGTGATAATCATCGTTATTAGAGCATTGTCCCAAAGAAAAGAAAAAAATACAAAGGAAAGGCCAAAGAAAAAAAAGGCCCAAAAAAAGAAAAAAAATAGAAAAGAAAAAGGGACAATGCTACTATCTTTTTCCACACTTGTGCTTCAAAGTAGCACCATGATCTTCATGATAGAGAGTCTCTTGTTTTGTAACTTTCATATACTAGTGGGAAATTTTCATTATAGAACTGGCTTGTATATTCCAACGACGGGCTTCCTCAAATGCCCTAGGTCTTCGTGAGCAAGCAAGTTGGACGCACACCCACTTAGTTTCTCTTGTTGAGCTTTCATACATTTATAGCTCTAGTGCATCCGTTGCATGGCAATCCCTACTCACTCACATTGATATCTATATATGCGCATGTCCATAGCCCATTGATACGCCTAGTTGACGTGAGATCATCTTCCTCTTTTGTCTTCTCCACAACCACCACTCTATTCCACCTATAGTGCTATGTACATGGCTCACGCTCATGTATTGCGTGAAAGTTGAAAAAGTTTGAAAAAATTTAAGTATGAAACAATTGCTTGGCTGAAACTGGGGTTGTGCATGATTTGAGTATTTTGTGTGACCAAGATGGAGCATAGCCAAACTATATGATTTTGTAGGGATGAACTTTCTTTGGCCATGTTATTTTGAGAAGACATGATTGCTTTGATAGTATGCTTGAAGTATTATTATTCTTATGTCAATATAGGCTTTTGTCTTGAATCTTTCGGATCTGAACATTCATGCCACAACAAAGAAAATTACATTGAGAATTATGATGGTTAGCATTCCACATCAAAAATTTTGCTTTTTATCATTTACCTACTCGAGGACGAGCATAAATTAAGCTTGGGGATGCTTGAAACGTCTCCAACATATCTATAATTTTTATTGTTCCATGCTATTATATATTCTGTTTTGGATGTTTAATGGGCTTTATTATACACTTTTATATTATTTTTGGGATTAACCTACTAACCCAAGGCCCAGTGCAAATTGCAATTTTTTTTGCCTATTTCAGTGTTTCGCAGAAAAGGAATGTCAAACGGAATCCAAACGGAATGAAACCTTCGGGAGACTTATTTTTGGAACAATATCAACACGAAAGACTTGGAGTACACGCCAGGAAGCGAAGGAGGTGGCCATGAGGGCAGGGGCGCGCCCCGAAGAGGAAAGGGGGATGCAGCACAGTAGCGTAAGTATTTCCCTCAGTTTTTGAGAACCAAGGTATCAATCCAGTAGGAGACCACGCGCGAGTCCCTCGCACCTGCACAAACAAATAAGAACTTCGTAGCCAACGCGATAAGGGGTTGTCAATCCCTTTACGGTCACTTACAAAAGTGAGATCTGATAGATATTATAGTTTGATATTTTTGGTATTTTTGGATATAAGAACAGAAAGTAAAAACGGAGAAGTAAAGTAGATTGTAGATTGATATGTTGAGAATAGACCCGGGGGGCATAAGTTTCACTAGTGGCTTCTCTCATGATAGCTGAATTCTATGGTGGGTGAACGAATTACTGGCGAGCAATTGATAAAAGCGAATACTTATGAGAATATCTAGGCATGATCATTATATATAGGCATCACGTCCGTGACAAGTAGACCGAAACTATTCAGCATCTACTACTATTACTCCACACATCGACCGCTATCCAGCATGCATCTAGAGTATTAAGTTCATAAGAACAGAGTAACGCCTTAAGCAAGATGACATGATGTAGAGGGATAAACTCAAGCAATATGATATAAACCCCATCTTTTTATCCTCGATGGCAACAATACAATACGTGCCTTGCTGCCCCTACTGTCACTGGGAAAGGACACCGCAAGATTTAACCCAAAGCCAAGCACTTATCCCATTGCAAGAACTATAGATCTAGTAGGCCAAACCAAACCAATAATTCGAAGAGACTTGCAACGATATTATAATCATACATAAAAGAATTCAGAAAAGAACCAAATATTTCTCATAGATAATCTTGATCATAAACTCACAATTCATCGGATCTCGACAAACACACCGCAAAAAGAGATTACATCGAATAGATTTCCTCGAAGACCGAGGAGACCTTGGTATTGAGATCCAAAGAGAGAGAAGAAGCCATCTAGGTACTAACTATGGACCCGAAGGTCTGTGGTAAACTGCTCACAACTCATGGTGAGGCGATGGTGTTGATGTAGAAGCACTTCGTGGTAGATCCCCCTTCCGGTAGACCTCTGGAACAGGCCCCAAGATGGGATCTCACAGGAACAGAAGGTTCGGCGGTGGAATTAGGGTTTTTCTCCTCTTCTGATGTTTTCGGGGTACATGGATATACATAGGAGGAAGGAGGGCATCGGGGGACCAACGTGGGGCCCACGAGGCAGGGGGCGCGCCCTGTAGGGGGGGCGCCCCCACCCTCGTGGACACCATGTGTGCCCTATTCCGTGGTTCTCAAGTCTCCCGTGAAGATATCGCTCCAAAAATATCTCTCCCGAAGGTTTCATTCCGTTTGGACTCCGTTTGATATTCCTTTTCTTCTAAACCCTGAAATAGGCAAAAAACAGCAATCTGGACTGGGCCTTTGGGTTAATAGGTTAGTCCCAAAAATAATATAAAGTTTATAACAAAGTCCATTAAACATCCAAAACATCTAGCATGGAACAATCAAATATTATAGATACGTTGGAGACGTATCAAGCATCCCCAAGCTTAATTCTTGCTTGTCCTCGAGTAGGTAAATGATAAAAACTGAATTTTTGATGTGGAATGCTAACCAACATAATTTTCAATGTAATCCTCTTTATTGTGGCATGAATGTTCAGATCTGAAAGATTCAAGACAAAAGTCTATATTGACATAAGAAATAATAATACTTCAAGCATACTAACAAAGCAATCATGTCTTCTCAAAATACCATGGCTAAAGAAAGTTCTCCCTACAAAATCATATAGTCTGGCTATGCTCCCTCTTCATCACACAAAATATTCATATCATGCACAACCCCGGTTTCAGCCAAGCACTTGTTTTCATACTCAATTCTTTCAAACCTTTCAACTTTCACGCAATACATGAGCGTGAGCCATGGATATATCACTATGGGTGGAATAGAGTGGTGGTTGTGGAGAAGACAAAAAGGAGGAAGATAGTCTCACATCAACTAGGCGTATCAACGGGCTATGGAGATGCCCATCAATAGATATCAATGTGAGTGAGTAGGGATCACCATGCAACGGATGCACTATAGCTATAAATGTATGAAAGCTCAACAAAAGAAACTAAGTGGGTGTGCATCCAACTTGCTTGCTCATGAAGACCTAGGGCATTTGGGGAAGCCCATCGTTGGAATATACAAGGCAAGTTCTATAATGAAAATTCGCACTAGTATATGAAAGTGACTAAACATGAGACTCTCTATCATGAAGAACATGGTGCTACTTTGAAGCACAAGTGTGGAAAAGGATAGTAGCATTGTCCCTTCTCTCTTTTCTCTCATTTTTTTGGAGGGGCTTTCTCCTTTTTTTAGCCCCTCCCCATTTTTTGGGGGCCATCTTTTTTTATTTGGCCTTTCCTCACATGGGATAATGCTCTAATAATGATGATCATCACACTTTTATTGATTTACAACTCGATACTAGAACAAAGTATGACTCTACATGAATGCCTCCGGCGGTGTACCGGGATGTGCAATGAATCAAGAGTGGTATGTATGAAAAATTATGCATGGTGGCTTTGCCACAAATACGATGTCAACTACATGATCATGCATGGCAATATGACAATATCATGCGTGTCGTATGAATTGAACAATGGAAAGTTGCAAGGCAATATATCTCGGAATGGCTATGGAAATGCCATGATAGGTAGGTATGGTGGCTGTTTTGAGGAAGATATAAGGTGGGTGTATGGTACCGGCGAAAGTTGCACGGTACAAGAGAGGCTAGCAATGGTGGAAGGGTGAGAGTGAGTATAATCCATGGACTCGACATTAGTCATAAAGAACTCATATACTTATTGCAAAAATTTACGAGTCATCAAAACAAAGCAATCAACGCATGCTCCTAGGGGGGAGGTTGGTAGGAGTTAACCATCGCGCGCCCCCGACCTCCACACAAAGGATGACACTCTACAAATACCTCATGCTCTAACTTCGTCACATAGCGGTTCACCATACGTGCATGCTACGGGAATCACAAACCTTAACACAAGTATTTCTAAATTTCATAATAACTCCACTAGCATGACTCTAATATCACTATCCTCATATCTCAAAACAATTATCAAGTATCAAACTTCTCATCATATTCAATGCACTTTATGTGAAAGTTTTTACTACATTCATCTTGGATGCCCATCATGTTAAGGCTAGTTTTATAGCCAAAGCACATTACCATGCTGTTCTAATAGACTCTCAAAAGGATATAAGTGAAGAATGAGAGATCAACAATTTCTACAAAATAAAATCACCACAGTGCTCTAAAAGATATAAGTGAAGCACTAGAGCAAACTATTTAGCTCAAAAGATATAAGTGAAGCACATATAGTGTTTTAACAAATTCTAGGCCATATTTATCTCTCTCAAAAAGGTGTGTCCAGCAAGTATGATTGTGGCAAACTAACAAGCAAAGACTAAATCATACATGACGCTCCAAGCAAAACACATATCATGTGGTGAATAAAAATATAGTCCCGAGTATAGTTACCGATAGATGAAGACGAAAGAGGGGATGCCTTCCCGAGGCATCCCCAAGCTTAAGCTTTTGGTTGTCCTTGAATTTTACCTTGGGGTGCCTTGGGCATCCCCAAGCTTAGGCTCTTGCCACTCTTTGTTCCGTAGTCCATCAAAGCAATACTCAAAACTTGAAAACTTCACAACACAAAACTTAGACAAAAATCTCGTGAGCTCCGTTAGTATAAGAAAACAAACCACCACTCAAAGGTACTGTAATGAACTCATTCTTTGTTTATATTGGTGTTAAACCTACTGTATTCCAACTTCTCTATGATTCATATCCTCCAATACTACTCATAGATTCATCAAAATATGCAAACAGCACACGAAAAACAGAATCTGTCAAAAACAGAACAGTCCGTAGTAATATGTAACTTTCGCATACTTATGTAACTCCAAAAAATTGAAATAAATTGGTAAACATGGGGAATTTGTCTATTAATCATCTGCAAAAAGAATCAACTAAATAGCACACTCCAGTAAAATCTGGTGACTATTCTAGCGAGCGCTAACGATTCTGTTTTTTACAACAGGATCATATAAACTTCACACAAGTCTTCCCAAAGGTTCTACTTGGCACAAACACTAATTAAAACACAAAACCACATCTAAACAGAAGCTAGATGCAATATTTATTCCTAAACAGAAGCAAAAACAAAAATAAAATAAAATTGGGTTGCCTCCCAACAAGCGCTATCGTTTAACGCCCCTAGCTAGGCACGATACAAGGATAGATCTAGGTATTGCCATCTTTGGTTTTTACCTTTTTGGCGGGGTCAAGTTCGAATCCGGGAGGTTCTTTACGTTTCCCTTCATATTCGGAAATCTTTAGATCTAACGAATCCAACCTCTTATTGTAAAGGGTAATCAACATATTCATGCGGTGGAGATTTCCACTAACATTCTTAAGAGGTTCAAGAGACTTTTGTAGTATTTTTGTTACTTCGCAAATTTTCTCAAAAACTTGTGTCTCTTCCGGGGAAGAGGGTTGCCCGAACAACTCTATCAAAACATTGTAAGAATCAAGGATATGACTCCCCAAAAAAATTCCTCCGGTAATGGTATCAAGGGCAAGCCTATTCCAAGGAGTTATGCCAATATAAAAATTGCGAAGAAGCATGGAAGTGGAAAGCTTCCTAGTAGATATATTTTGAGCATTGCAAATTCTATACCAGGCATCTTTTAAGTTTTCTTCCTCCCTTTGTTTAAAATTAAGAACCTCACTCTTGAGAGTATTGATAATGATAGGTGTGCTAGACATGGTGACAAGCAAGCAATCCAACACACAGGCAAACAAGAAGCAAGCGAACGATAAACACACGGTAAAAAGAAGGGAAAATAAAACGGCAAGGGTGAAGTGGGGGAGAGGAAAACGAGAGGCAAATAAATGTAATGCGAAGGACAAGGGTTTGTCATATGTACTTGGTATATGACTTTTGCATAAGCCTCCCTGGCAACGGCGCCGGAAATTCTTCTTGCTACTTCTCGAACTTGCGTTGTATTCCCTCGAAGAGGAAAGGGGGATGCAGCACAGTAGCGTAAGTATTTCCCTCAGTTTTTGAGAACCAAGCTATCAATCCAGTAAGAGACCACGCGCGAGTCCCTCGCACCTGCACAAACAAATAAGAACTTCGCAGCCAACGCGATAAGGGGTTGTCAATCCCTTTACGGTCACTTACAAAAGTGAGATTTGATAGATATGATAGTTTGATATTTTTGGTATTTTTGGATATAAGAACAGAAAGTAAAAACGGAAAAGTAAAGTAGATTGTAGATTTATATGTTGAGAATAGACCCGGGGGCCATAGCTTTCACTAGTGGCTTCTCTTGTGATAGCAAAATTCTACGGTGGGTAAACGAATTACTGTCGAGCAATTGATGGAAAAGCGAATACTTATGAGAATATCTAGGCATGATCATTATATATAGGCATCACTTCCGTGACAAGTAGACCGAAATGATTCTGCATCTACTACTATTACTCCACACATCTATCGGAAATATGCCCTAGAGGCAATAATAAAATGGCTATTATTATATTTCCTTGTTCATGATAATTGTCTGTTATTCATGCTTGAATTATATTATCCGGAAACAGTGATACATGTGTGAATACATAGACCACAACGTGTCCCTGGTAAACCTCTAGTTATTAGCTCGTTGATCAACAGATGGTTACGGTTTCCTGACCATGGACATTGGATGTCATTGATAACGAGATCACATCATTAGGAGAATGATGTGATGGACAAGACCCAATCCTAAGCCTAGCACAAGATCGTGTAGTTCGTAATGCTAAAGCTGTTCCAATGTCAAGTATCTTTTCCTTAGACCATGAGGTTGTGCAACTCTCGGATACCGTAGGGATACTTTGGGTGTGCCAAACATCACAACGTAACTGGGTGGCTATAAAGGTACACAACGGGTATCTCCGAAAGTATCTGTTGGGTTGGCATGAACCGAGACTGGGATTTGTCACTCCGTATGACGGAGAGGTATCTCTGGGCCCACTCGGTAAGACATCATCGTGAGCTCAATGTGACTAAGGGGTTGGTCACGGGATGATGTATTACGGAATGATTAAAGAGACTTGCCATGACGAGATTAAACAAGGTATCGGTATACCGACGGTCGAATCTCGGGCAAGTACTATACCGATAGACAAAGGGAATTGTATACGGGATTGATTAAATCCTTGACATCATGGTTCATCCGATGAGATCATCGAGGAACATGTGGGAACTAACATGGGTATCCAGGTCCCGCTGTTGGTTATTGACCGGAGAGTCATCTCGGTCATGTCTACGTGTCTCCCGAACCCGTAGGGTCTACACACTTAAGGTTCGGTGACGCTAGGGTTGTAGAGATATATGCATGCGGTAACCCGAATGTTGTTCGGAGTCCCGGATGAGATCTCGGACGTCACGAGGAGTTCCGAAATGGTCCGGAGATAAAGAATTATATATAGGAAGTCCAGTTTCGGCCACCGGGAGAGTTTCGGGGGTCACCGGTAGTGTACCGGGACCATCGGAAGGGTCCCGGGGGTCCACCGGGTGGGGCCACCTATCCCGGAGGGCCCCATGGGCTGAAAGGGGAAGGGAACCAGCCCATACTGGTCTAGTGCACCCCCCTTGGGCCTTCCCCCTGCGCCTAGGGTTGGGAACCCTAGGGGTGGGGGACGCCCACATGACTTGAGGGGCAAGCCCCCCCCCCTAGGCCGTCGCCCCCTAGAGATCCCAGCTATAGGGCCGGCGCACCCCCTCGGCCCCCTATATATAGTGGGGGAGGGAGGGCAGACGCACCCTAGCCCCTGGCGCCTCCCTCTCCCTCCCGTGACACTCGTTCCTCCTCCCGCAGCGCTTGGCGAAGCCCTGCAGGAATACCGCTGCATCCACCACCACGTCGTCGTGCTTCTAGATCTCCATCAACCTCTCCTACCCCCTTGCTGGATCAAGAAGGAGGAGACGTCGCTGCTCCGTACGTGTGTTGAATGCGAAGGTGCCGTCCTTTCGGCACTAGGATCATCGGTGATTTGGATCACGACGAGTATGACTACATCATCCACGCTCTCTTGAACGCTTCCGCTCGCGGTCTACAAGGGTATGTAGATGCACTCCCCTCTCCCTCGTTGCTAGATGACTCCGTAGATTGAGCTAGGTCTATGCGTAGTATCTTGCACGAGTAGAACACAAAGCAGTTGTGAGCGTAGATTTGTTCAATTCTCTTATCGCTACTAGTCTTATCTTGATTCGGCGGCATCATGGGATGAAGCGGCCCGGACCGACCTTACACGTACGCTTACGTGAGACAGGTTCCACCGACTGACATGCACTAGTTGCATAAGGTGGCTAGCGGCTGACAGTCTCTCCCACTTTAGTCGGATCGGATTCGATGAAAAGGGTCCTTATGAAGGGTAAATAGAAATTGGCATATCACGTTGTGGTTTTGGCGTAGGTAAGAAACGTTCTTGCTAGAAACCTATAGCAGGCATGTAAAAACTTGCAACAACAATTAGAGGACATCTAACTTGTTCTTGCAGCATGTGCCGTGTGATGTGATATGGCCAAAAGGAATGTGATGAATGATATATGTGATGTATGAGATTCTTCATGTTCATGTAATAGGAATCATGACTTGCATGTCGATGAGTATGACAATCGGGAGGAGCCATAGGAGTTGTCTTATTTTATTGTATGACCTGCGTGTCACTGAATAAACGCCATGTAATTACTTTACTTTATTGCTAACCGTTAGCCATAGTAGTAGAAGTAATGTTTGGCGAGACAACTTCATGAAGTACGATGATGGAGATCATGGTGTCATGCCGGTGACGATGATGATCATGAAGCCCCGAAGATGAAGATCAAAGGAGCAAAATGATATTGGCCATATCATGTCACTATTTGATTGCATGTGATGTTTATCATGTTCTTACATCTTATTTGCTTAGAACGACGGTAGTAAATAAGATGATCTCTCACTAAATTTTTTCAAGAATTGTGTTCCCCCTAACTGTGCACCGTTGCTAAGGTTCGTTGTTCCGAAGCACCACGTGATGATTGGGTGTGATAGGCTCTAACGTTCGCATACAACGGGTGTAAGCCAGATTTACACACACAATACACTTAGGGTTCACTTGACGAGCCTAGCATGTATAGACTGTTGGAGATATGCCCTAGAGGCAATAATAAAAGCATTATTATTATATCTCCTTGTTCATGATAATTGTCTGTTATTCATGCTTGAATTGTATTGTACGGAAACAGCGATACATGTGTGAATACATAGACCAAAATGAGTCCCTAGTAGGCCTCTAGTTACCAGCTCGTTGATCAACAGATGGTCACGGTTTCCTGACCATGGACATGAGATGTCAGTGATAACGGGATCACATCATTAGGAGAATGATGTGATGGACAAGACCCAAACTTGAGCATAACACAAGATCGTATAGTTCGTAATGCATAAGCTTTTCGGTGTCAAGTATTTATTCCTTAGACCATGAGGTTGTACAACTCCCGGATACCGTAGGAGTGCTTTGGGTGTGCCAACCATCACAACGTAACTGGGTGGCTATAAAGGTACGCATCAGGTATCTCCGAAAGTGTTTGTTGAGTTGGTACGAACCGAGACTGGGATGTTGTCACTCCGTATGACGGAGAGGTACCTCTGGGCCCACTCGGTAAGACATCATCATAATGAGCTCAATGTGACTAAGTAGTTAGTCACGGGATGATGGATTACGGATCGAGTAAAGAGACTTGCCATAACGAGATTGAACAAGGTATCGGGAATACCGACGATCGAATCTCGGGCAAGCACCGTACCGATGGACAAAGGGAATAACATACGGGATTAAGTGAGTCCTTGACACGGTGGTTCATCCGATGAAGATCATCGAGGAACACGTGGGAACCAACATGGGTATCCAGATCCCGCTGTTGGTTATTGACCAGAGAGTGGTCTCGGTCATGTCTACGTGTCTCCCGAACCCGTAGGGTCTACACACTTAAGGTTCGGTAACGCTAGGGTCGTAGAGATAAATGCACGTGGAAACCCGAAAGTTGTTCGGAGTCCCGGATGAGATCCCGGACGTCACGAGGAGTTCCGGAATGGTCCGGAGGTAAAGATTGATATATGGGAAGTCCAGTTTCGGCCAACGGGTGATCTCCGGGGGTCACCGGGAGCGTCCCGGGACCACCGGAGGGGCCCCGGGGGTCCACCGGGTGGGGCCACCCATCCCGGTGGGGCCCCTAGGCCGCGAGGGGATGTGTCCAGCCCTCTGGGCTGGCGCACCACAAGGTGGCCCACCTCCCCATGCGCCTAGGGTTAAAACCCTAAGGGGAGGGGGGCCACCACTTGCCTTGGGGGAGGAGGACTCCTCCCTGGCCGCCGCCCCCCCCCCCCTTGCAGATTGGATCTGCAGGGGGCTGGCGCCCCCCCTGGCCCCCTATATATATGTGGGGGGGGAGAGGGCAGCCGACCCCAAGCCCTGGCGCCTCTCCCCCTTCCGTCACACCCCATACTCCCAACGCAGGGCGCCCGGCGAAGCCCTGCTGCGATCTCCACTGCATCCGTCATCACGCCGTCGTGCTGCCGGATCTCTGACGACTTCTCCTCCCCCCTTGCTGGATCAAGAAGGAGGTGACGTTGCTGCACCGTACGTGTGTTGAACGCGGAGGTGCCGTCCGTTCGGCGCTAGATCATCGGTGACGAAGAACGTGAAGAGTACGACTACTTCATCCTTGCTTCGTTGAAAGCTTCCGCACGCAATCTTCATAACGGTATGTAGATGCACTCTTAGTTGCTCGTTGCTAGATGTCTCCATAGTTGGATCTTGGTGAAGACGTAGAAAATTTTTGAATTATGCTACGTTCCCCAACAGTGGCATCTGAGCCTAGGTTTTATGCGTAGCATCTTGCACGAGTAGAACACAAAGCAGTTGTGGGCGTATGATCTTGTTCAACTTTCTTACCGTTACTAGTCAATCTTGATTCGGCGGTATTGTGGGATGAAGCGGCCCGGACCGACCTTACACGTACGCTTACGTGAGACTGGTTCCACCGACAGACATGCACTAGATGCATAAGGTGGCTGGCGGGTGTCTGTCTCTCCTACTTTAGTCGGATCGGATTCGATGAAAAGGGTCCTTATGAAGGGTAAATAGAAGTTGACAAATCACGTTGTGGTTTTGGCGTAGGTAAGAAACGTTCTTGCTAGAAATCCTATAGAAGCCACGTAAAACTTGCAACAACAATTAGAGGACGTCTAACTTGTTTTTGCAGCATGTGTTTTGTGACGTGGTATGGCCAAGAACGAAGATGTGATGAATGATATATGTGATGTATGAGATTGATCATGTTTTTGTAATAGGGAATCACGACTTGCATGTCGATGAACTTGACAACCGGCAGGAGCCATAGGAGTTGTCTTAATTATTGTATGACCTGCGTGTCACTGAATAACGCCATGTAATTACTTTACTTCATTGCTAAACGTTAGCTATAGTAGTAGAAGTGATAGTTGGCGTGACGACTTCCTCAAGACACGATGATGGAGATCATGATGATGAAGATCATGGTGTCGAGCCGGTGACAAGATGATCCTGGTGCCCCGAAGATGGAGATCCAAGGAGCAAGATGATATTGGCCATATCATGTCACTATAATTGATTGCATGTGATGTTTATCATGTTTATGCATCTTGTTTACTTAGAACGACGGTAGTAAATAAGATGATCTCTCACTAAAATTTCAAGTATTGTGTTTCCCCTAACTGTGCACCGTTGCTAAAGCTCGTTGCTCCGAAGCACCACGTGATGATCGGGTGTGATAGGTTCTAACGTTCGCATACAACGGGTGTAAGATAGATTTACACACGCGATACACTTAGGGTTCACTTGACGAGCCTAGCATGTACAGACATGGCCTCGGAACACGGAAGACCGAAAGGTCGAACATGAGTCGTATAGAAGATACGATCAACATGAAGATGTTCACCGTTTTTGACTAGTCCGTCTCACGTGATGATCGGACACGGACTACTCGATTCGGATCGTGTATCACTTAGATGACTAGAGAGATGTCATTCTGAGTGGGAGTTCATTAAAATTTGATTAAGATGAACTTAATTATCATGAACTTAGTCTAAATTCTTTACAATATCTCTTGTAGATCAAATGGCCCACGCTCCAGTTTCCCTCAACTTCAACGCGTTCCTAGAGAAAACCAAGCTGAAAGACGATGGTAGCAACTATACGGATTGGGTCCGTAACCTGAGGATTATCCTCATAGCTGCCAAGAGATCATATGTCCTAGAAGCACCGCTAGGTGATGCACCTGCTCCCGATGCGGACCAGGACGTTTTGAACGTCTGGCAGTCGCGTAGTGATGATTACTCCCTGGTTCAGTGCGGCATGCTTTACAGTCTAGAATCGGGGCTCCAAAAACGTTTGAGCACCATGGAGCATATGAGATGTTCGAAGAGCTGAAAATGGTTTTCCAAGCTCATGCCCGAGTCGAGAGATATGATGTCTCCGACGCATTCTACAGCTGTAAGATGGAGGAAAACAGTTCTGTCAGTGAGCACATCCTCAAGATTTCAGGATTGCACAACCGCTTGTCTCAGCTGGGAATGAATCTCCCAGATGAAGCGGTCGTTGACAGAATCCTCCAGTCGCTCCCACCAAGCTTCAAGAGCTTCGTGTTGAACTTCAATATGCAGGGGATGGAGAAGTCCATTCCCGAGGTGTATTCAATGCTGAAATCAGCGGAGGTTGACATCAAGAAAGAACATCAAGTGTTGATGGTCAATAAAACCACTAAGTTCAAGAAAGGCAAGGGTAAGAAGAACTTCAAGAAGGACGTCAAGCAAGTTGCCGCGCCTGGTAAGCCTGTTACCGGGAAGAAGCCAAAGTATGGACCCAAGCCTGAGACAGAGTGCTTTTATTGCAAGGGAACGGGTCACTGGAAGCGGAACTGCCCCAAATACTTAGCAGACAAGAAGGCCGGCAACGTCAAAGGTATATATGATATACATGTTATTGATGTGTACCTTACCAGCACTCGTAGTAGCTCCTGGGTATTCGATACCGGTGCAGTTGCTGTGACGCCCGGATAATTAAGCTACAGTAATTCCTCGTAATGATGCCACATCACCACGGTTACTGTTGTCGATCTCGCGGTGATTCAAAAAGATTCAAACTCAAATTTAAAATAAAGTCAAACTATAAATGTTTTCAAATATTAAAACTAAAATGTTCAAGTTGTGTCAAATAAATCATAAGTAAATATGGTGGAGAAACCACACCTTCATTAAATATTTGAATACTATTAGGTGAGTAAAACAGTGGCGAAAACTATGATTTAAATGATTTTAAATGTTAATTAAATATGAAACTAATTTAGTTTGCGTACCAACATAATGTGGCAGTGACACATTTGGTAACATCAAATTAGGTGCCATTTTGGTGTTTTATTAAGATAAAAAATATAAGGTAACTAAAAGAAAACACTAAACAAAAGGTAAATAAAATAAGAAAAGAAAACATAAAAACAAAATGGAAAAGAAACAAAAAAAGGAAAGGAACCCCCTCCGCACTGGGCCAAACGGCCCAGCTGGCCAACCAGGTCCAACCGGCCGGCCCATCCCCCTGGCCTCGCCTATAACCCTTCCCCGACTAACCCTAAACGCCCACCGACACCCCCCACTTCCCCGCTGGATCTGGATCATGGCGACGACCCCGACGACCGCGCCCCGCCCTGACGCTGCTGCCTCACCTCGTCGCCGGAACTCCCCGCCTCACCATCACTGGACTGCCTCATCCCCACCTCTCCCTCGTCGGCTCCACCGAGCCTTGTCGAACCCTCTCCTCACGACGAATGTGAGCTCCTCCCTATCCCTCCTCTGCTCCCAGACCCGCGCCCGTCCTCTAGCATCGTTCCCGTGAGCTCCGACCGCCGCCTCCCGCCACGGCCTCGCCACGCTCGGTGCGCTCACCGTGCCCCACCCGCGGTGGACCGCGCATGGTTGAGCACGCCCGTGCGCGCCGACTCCTCGCCCCACGGCCACGCCGGCGCGCCCGCCTTCACGCTGCTGCTCGGCCTCCTCCCGCAGTGCTCCTCCGCCCAACGCGTTAGGCCCTGCTCTGCCCCTGCCGCGTGCCCACGCGCCCTGTGCGCCCCCCCGCTCCGGCCGGCTGTGGCCACCGGGCCATTGCCTACCGCCCGCTGCCGCTGGTACTACCTGCGGCTGCAGCCGCCATGCCCCGGCTGCGTGCGGCCCGCAAATTCCGGCCACCGCTCCCTGTGCTTACGCCCGCCGCCGTCCGTGCACCACCTCGCCGCCTTCGGCTCGGCGCTTGGCCGCCGGCGCCGCGCCTCGCGGCTGGGTGGGTCGAGCGCTGTATCGGGCTGGCGCCCAGCGCCCACGCCCGTCGCCCGCAGGGCCGGTGCGCCCGTCACCCGCTAGCCCGTGCCCGCTAAGGCCCTGTGCCAATGACACGGGGGCCCCACCCCCAGAACCTTAATAAAAATGTAAAAAATAAATAGATAAATAAATATAAATAATTAATAATATTAATTAAATAATTAACTAGATAATTAATCTAATTAATCATGTCTTTAATTAACCTAATGGACAATTAACTAAATTAAATAATGTTAAGATTAAACTAATTAATTATGATTAATCTAATTAACTTTAATTAGTTAAACTAATAAGGTTTAGTTAATTAAATATACTGTGTCACTGACCAGTGGGACCCACTGGCCAGTTTGACCAGTCAACCATGATGACGTCAGCATGATGTCATGCTGATGTCATAAATCCTTTTGAATTAATTTAATTAATAATAAATTCCAGAAATTAATAAAAACTTTAGAAAATCATATCTTTTAAACCGTAACTCGGATGAAAATACTTTATACATGAAAGTTGCTCAGAACGACGAGACGAATCTGAATACGCGGTCTGTTCGTCCACCACACATCCCTAGCATACCGAACCCGCAACTTTCCCCCTCCGTTTCATCCGCCCGAAAACGCGAAACACCGGGAATACTTTCCCGGATGTTTCCCCCCTTCGTCAGTATCACCCGATACTGCGTTAGGGCACACTTAGCACCGTTACCTGTCATGTCATGCATCGTCATGCACCTGTTTGCATTGTATTCACTGTTTCTTCCCCCTCTTCTCTCCGGTAGACTATGAGACCGACGCTGCTGCTACCCCGATCGACTACGGTGTTGACGACCCCACTTTGGCTGCCGAGCTTCCAGGCAAGCCCCCCCTTTGATCACCAGATATCGCCTACTCTTCTCTCTACTGCTTGCATTAGAGTAGTGTAGCATGTTACTGCTTTCGATAATCCTATTCTGCTGCATAGCCTGTCTTTGTTGCTATCACTGTTGATACTTTACCTGCAATCCTAAATGCTTAGTATAGGATGCTAGTATTCCATCAGTGGCCCTACACCCTTGTCCGTCTGCCCTGCTATTCTATCGGGCCGTGATCACTTGGGGGTGATCACGGGTATATATTACATACACATATACATGATACTTGATGTGACTAAAGTCGGGTCGGCTCGTTGAGTACCCGCGGTTGATTCACGGATTGGGGGCTGAAAGGACATACTTTCCCGACGGCCCTCTGTGTGGATCTTTGTGGCGGAGCGACAGGGCAGGTTGAGACACCTAGGAGACAGGTGGCCTGGCCCTGGACGTTGTCCGCGGTTGTTTCACAATAACACGCTTAACGAGTTTGGATATTTGATCTGAGTCTGGCCATTTGGTCTATACGCACTAACCAGCTGCGTGGGAACAGTTATGGGCACTCGACGTCGTGGTATCAGCCGAAGCCTTTTTGACGTCAACGACTTAGCGGCGCGCGCCGGATTGGACTGGAAGCCTACTCTGGTATTAGGAGAGGCTAGGTCTGCTTACCGGCCGCCCTCGCAACGTGCAGGTGTGCATTGGGCGATGGGCCCAGACCCCTTGGTGCTTAGGACTTAGACCGACGTGCTGACCTCTCTGCTGTGCTTAGGTAGGGCTGCGACGTGTTGATCTTCCGAGGCCGGGCATGACCCTAGAAAGTGTGTCCGGCCAAATGGGATCAAGCGTGCTGGGTTATGTGGTGCACCCCTGCAGGGAAGTTAATCTATTCGAATAGCCGTGTCCCTCGGTAAAAGGACGACCCGGAGTTGTATTCCGACCTCATGACAACTAGAACCGGATACTTAATAAAACACACCCTTACCAGTGCCAGATACAACTCGGTGGTTGCTCTCTCACAGGGTGATGTGCGGGAGGATCGCCGAGTAGGATTATGCTACACGATGTTACTTGGTGAACTTACCATCTACCCCCTTCTACTGCTGCAAGACGGAGGCTGCGAGAAGCGAGGATACTTGTTACTTTCCAGCTACTCTCTTCTTTTGCTGCAAGATGGAGGTGGCCAGAAGCGTAGTCTTCGATTGGATTAGCTATCCCCCTCTTATTCTGCTTTCTGCAGTTCAGTCCACATATATTACCCCTTTACACAGACATCATTGCAGATGTAGTGTAGATCCTTGCTTGCGAGTACTTTGGATGAGTACTCACGGTTGCTTTTCTCCCCCTTTTTCCCCTTTGTCCCTTCTTCTCGGATGATGCAACCAGATTGATGGAGTCCAGGAGCCAGAAGATCCCGATGATGTTTCTACATGGAGTTCGGCTTCGAGGAGTAGTTAGGAGGTCCCAGGCAGGAGGCCTTGCCTTTTCGATCGTTGCTACTTTTGTGCTAGCCTTCTTAAGGCAAACTTGTTTAACTTATGTCTGTACTCAGATATTATTGTTTCCGCTGACTCTTGTGTATTCGAGCTTATGTATTCGAGCCCTCGAGGCCCCTGGCTTGTAATATAAAGCTTGTATTATTTTAATTTGTGTCTAGAGTTGTGTTGTGATATCTTCCAGTGAGTCCTTGATCTTGGCCGTACACATTTGCGTGCATGATTAGTGTACGGACAAATCGGGGGCGTCACAAGTTGGTATCAGAGCCGACTGCCTGTAGGAATCCCCCTTTCCAACTCCTTGGCCGAAGTTGAGTCTAGTCTTTGAAAAACAAATTTACTAACTTGTTGTGTGGCTTACGGGCCCACATCACCATTGGGTGGTATTAGGATCTTTTACTCCTCGTCTATACTCTGGGACTCTTATCTCTCTTCTATTCGGGATAAATGAATTTTGCTAAATCTAACATTAGGATCTCGTTATCACTTTCACCCGGAGAGTGCCTTATGATCGATGATCGTCTGCTGCACCAGAAGACCCTGACGATACTCCCCGCTGTTAACCCGAGAACTTGTGTTCATCGCCTTTGCGATTCACTACCACCGATATATCCCTATGGATATCTGCATGCACTTGCCATTCTCATGATCATTCCTCGTCGCTCTTGTTATTACAAGAGGCCTCAAAATATTCTCCGTTGTCTCGAGAATCCTTTGAGTTTACTGTCTGGCAGTTTTATTTCGCATGAAAACCCTCACGGTTATTTCCTCACATTTATCGAGGACCCGTTCTCCTTGATTGTTCATATGTCTCCCAAAAATTTTCGGAATACTT
This sequence comes from Secale cereale, assembly GCA_902687465.1. Lineage (NCBI taxonomy): Eukaryota > Viridiplantae > Streptophyta > Magnoliopsida > Poales > Poaceae > Secale > Secale cereale. The sequence goes on along the minus strand of LR738709.1, from coordinate 588,721,750 downwards.
TTCGATGTTTCGAAAATCCTCTGCAGGCTGTTACTCTTGAAATTCTTGCCTGCTTACATTATGGTTAATTCCATATGACTAGTAGTCTTCGTCAATATCGCTTGACTTAGCTATTTTTGAACCTATTGATTCAATGTGTGCGTATGCACGAAGTCATCAGGTTATCCTTAAAAAAAATATTATCTTCTCGGCTCAGACGTCATTCCGGACATGAGTTGGTTCTCAGCAATTCAAACCTTTATTGATTGTCCAACTAAGTGTTTTCAACTTATCCATCCTGGATCAGAACATCTGCTTCTGATCCTTCGTTTTGGAAACCATAATTTCTTTTTATTTAAGCTTCTTACTAATCAGGTGATTCTTGAATCTGATGCCTCTGCATTCTTCTTCCTCTGAGTGAGTACCGATACTCACATCAGATTCGTTGTGGATCGCTCGATCCTTTGTTGAAATATTATCCGACAGTGTCCTTCGTATACAAAAAAAAAACCTCGAGAAGTTCTGTCCCTGATGCATAATACCTTCGGTAAATTGTATCCTCTTCTTTGACAACCATGCTCTCCCTTGGAGCTGGTGATATTTACTTTTGAAACTTGTGGTATATGTTACTAAGATGCCCGATGGGTGGAACCTATGCCTTCCCCTAATCCGTGAGAACCCAAAAGTTTTCACAAGTCATACCCTTCCGGTGTTCCACCAGTTAAACTTCCAACACTACAGTTTTATTAAAGCGAGAGGTGAATGAAATGATATGCATTAAAGAAGTGGGACTCGACCTTGGACTTTATGTTCATGCCCATGGAAACGATGTAGACCATCTCGGAAGCTTCTTGCAAAATGAATTATTGTCTGAATCATCCTTTCGGTATCTTTAAATTGATCCCTTGCAGTTATGGTTCCGACCATGCTATCTTTATTCAATATATCTGGAAGAAATTCATTCCCGTGCCTCGTCAATTTTTGACAAGGTTGAAGTATCTACTGTCATAGGTCAATGACCTGGTTCAACTTCTATCGTGTTCTACCTTCGAGTTTTACCCTCTGATATCTCGAGGATATCATGCCTTTTGCACTACACCTTTTGAACTTTTGATGAAGTAATACCTTTGCTTGTCGTAATCACTCTACGGGTTCTAGGTTGCCGTCAACAGAGGACACTGTTTAGTAAATCAATTCCACTCGAAAAATTCAACACCCCTAGTAGATGTTATTGGGAAATTTTTTTAAACTCAATCTTGTTTATTCCTAGACTATCGGGTACATCCCTTGTCTAGCTATCTTTGACTGTGCTACCTCATCCTTCCTTGGTGCACGAATTCTTCAGAGATTGAGCACAACTTACGTCGAGCTTTCAACATCTAGTTGCTTGTTCAGTAAGGCAACTTTGATTCCGAGCTTGCATCTTTTATATTGATCCAATAACTTGCCACTTCGTCATTCCCTTGCTTGACGCAACCGATCTTCGATTGCATCCTCTTGAAACCTCCCGACAAATGTGTCGTGATCACCTTCCACACTTTGACTTCTTCCGGGATGTCAACTGTGTTCATGATGAGGAATACTCTCCTTGCCCTTGATGATTTTTATTATCACCAGCAACACCCTTGACTTCCTTTCATCGCGGACTTGTCCACATTATGAATACGACTTGCTCTCCAGCTAGTGTTGTGTTCTGCCTTGAAGTATTACTGTCTTTTATGTCGGAAATGTTGTGGGGACTGCTCCACCTCTTAGAAATTCTCGGTATGATGATACTTCGCACCATCACCATTCTTCCTTGGTCCCCGTGTTGTTTTTAACCGGGATACCAATATACTAACGATGTTGTTTGAGTTCTATACTTCTAGCAACCCTATTGCTATGAAGTTAACGATCGACAGTTCGTTCTTAGACTGTTGGTAATAGAATCGTCACTCTAACATTGATCTTGCTGCCTAAGGTCATATTTCGGGCACACCTTTCAAGTTTCAACTAATGATTAATGGCGTATGTTTTCCTCAAGCATACAACATTATATCATTTGAATTGACAATTGTCATTTTCTTGTTCACATTATTATGGAAATCCATTCGTTGGAATTCTCGATGAATTGTCGCTGAGCCCATCAGCCACCTCCTCATCCTCTCCTTGGTTTAATGATGAACTATTGTTTCGGGAACCCGCTCCCATAGTTCATTTTTCGAGAATCTTGCAATGTCATTTCGTCGATTAATGTTGCACCGTTTCTTCTCGAACATCCCGAGTCTGAGGTATCATGACACCAATCAGATCTGAATCTCGGACAGATAAGATGGCTGGGAAAACTTTCCAGAAGTTATAATATGGTTCCTTTGATGACTCGGTATTATGATGTCATGCCTAGCACCCCTGGCTGGAGGACCTATCATTAAAATCTCCTTTGCAAGGATAACCATTCTTCCAGGAGGAAATTATAAGACTCTTCTATAAGTTGTTCCTGATGAATCCTTCGTGTATCCAAGTCCGACCTTTGCTTCAAGACCATGCCAATGCTACCGCGAAGCATGTATGCGGTACTCCGATTTTCAACAAGAGCATTTGAAGCCCAATGCTAAATGTTTCTTGGTCAGTTATCCAAACACCGTTGTATGGGTAACATCTTGATTAATCCTTGCCTCTTTATCTGAATGGTTGGGTACTTGCTCCCCTACCCTGTATGCCATGTTCTGCTTGTCCATGGGAAGGATATACTCCTATTAATTGTGCGTGTAATCACAATTTTCCTTTCCATTTGTTTGTTTAACCTTTCTTTGATCTACATATAATCTAAGCAGTAATAATTTTCTGCTTATGTAAACACCTTGGTGTATGCCTCTGTCAGTAAGACCTCGTTACTATTATTGTAACATTCCATTAACTGCCGGTGAACGAGAACATTGTCTACTGGTCTGCCTGGTTTCAACGGGCAAGAAAATGGTTCTCTTCGTCACCGTCCTTGGTACCGACATTGTTGCCAGCTTAAATGACAGACTATCCTCCGACATACCTTGCTTATGATATCGTGCAAGACGTCACCACCCTTCCTACTTTCAACCCACATGGTGGGCCCATAACCCACAGGTCCACTGGATCGAAACCTGACTCTCTTGTACAACCCTGATTCTAATGTGTTCTTTGCACTTGGCTTCGTATGTGATTCACGAGCTAAATTCTATCATGTTTCATCATGGTATCATACACCATATTATTCTCGTTGATCAAGACCAAATTCCAGCTTCTGGTTAGGCATCGAATGACTGCCTACCCGATTGAAACTTTGGTACCATCACTTATTGTTCTCAATGCATTCACTAAAATCTACTCGTATGGTACTTCGTGTACCACTTTCTGAATTCGCCGTCGGATGCACATACTTCGTAGAGATACGTTCCTCCAAAGTTTCCCCCCTATTCGTTTCGTAGGACGATGGAGATCCCGAAGAAAAGATGACGACTTGATCACGATGACTTGAAGCAGAGAAATGAAGACATCAACGAAAGGGATCAACCTCTTCGAAAGGGCGGTCAAGACTGAGAAGACTCGCTAGGTTTTCGCTACCAGCACTCCCCCCTACTCCACCGCTTAAATCTCGGGACGAGATTTCTTGTAGTGGAGGAGAATTGTGACGCCCGGATAATTAAGCTACAGTAATTCCTCGTAATGATGCCACATCACCACGGTTACTGTTGTCGATCTCGCGGTGATTCAAAAAGATTCAAACTCAAATTTAAAATAAAGTCAAACTATAAATGTTTTCAAATATTAAAACTAAAATGTTCAAGTTGTGTCAAATAAATCATAAGTAAATATGGTGGAGAAACCACACCTTCATTAAATATTTGAATACTATTAGGTGAGTAAAACAGTGGCGAAAACTATGATTTAAATGATTTTAAATGTTAATTAAATATGAAACTAATTTAGTTTGCGTACCAACATAATGTGGCAGTGACACATTTGGTAACATCAAATTAGGTGCCATTTTGGTGTTTTATTAAGATAAAAAAATATAAGGTAACTAAAAGAAAACACTAAACAAAAGGTAAATAAAATAAGAAAAGAAAACAGAAAAACAAAATGGAAAAGAAACAAAAAAAGGAAAGGAACCCCCTCGGCACTGGGCCAAACGGCCCAGCTGGCCAACCAGGTCCAACCGGCCGGCCCATCCCCCTGGCCTCGCCTATAACCCTTCCCCGACTAACCCTAAACGCCCACCGACACCCCCCACTTCCCCGCTGGATCTGGATCATGGCGACGACCCCGACGACCGCGCCCCGCCCTGACGCTGCTGCCTCACCTCGTCGCCGGAACTCCCCGCCTCACCATCACTGGACTGCCTCATCCCCACCTCTCCCTCGTCGGCTCCACCGAGCCTTGTCGAACCCTCTCCTCACGACGAATGTGAGCTCCTCCCTATCCCTCCTCTGCTCCCAGACCCGCGCCCGTCCTCTAGCACCGTTCCCGTGAGCTCCGACCGCCGCCTCCCGCCACGGCCTCGCCACGCTCGGTGCGCTCACCGTGCCCCACCCGCGGTGGACCGCGCATGGTTGAGCACGCCCGTGCGCGCCGACTCCTCGCCCCACGGCCACGCCGGCGCGCCCGCCTTCACGCTGCTGCTCGGCCTCCTCCCGCAGTGCTCCTCCGCCCAACGCGTTAGGCCCTGCTCTGCCCCTGCCGCGTGCCCACGCGCCCTGTGCGCCCCCCCCGCTCCGGCCGGCTGTGGCCACCGGGCCATTGCCTACCGCCCGCTGCCGCTGGTACTACCTGCGGCTGCAGCCGCCACGCCCCGGCTGCGCGCGGCCCGCAAATTCCGGCCACCGCTCCCTGTGCTTACGCCCGCCGCCGTCCGTGCACCACCTCGCCGCCTTCGGCTCGGCGCTTGGCCGCCGGCGCCGCGCCTCGCGGCTGGGTGGGTCGAGCGCTGTATCGGGCTGGCGCCCAGCGCCCACGCCCGTCGCCCGCAGGGCCGGTGCGCCCGTCACCCGCTAGCCCGTGCCCGCTAAGGCCCTGTGCCAATGACACGGGGGCCCCACCCCCAGAACGTTAATAAAAATGTAAAAAAATAAATAGATAAATAAATATAAATAATCAATAATATTAATTAAATAATTAACTAGATAATTAATCTAATTAATCATGTCTTTAATTAACCTAATGGACAATTAACTAAATTAAATAATGTTAAGATTAAACTAATTAATTATGATTAATCTAATTAACTTTAATTAGTTAAACTAATAAGGTTTAGTTAATTAAATATACTGTGTCACTGACCAGTGGGACCCACTGGCCAGTTTGACCAGTCAACCATGATGACGTCAGCATGATGTCATGCTGATGTCATAAATCCTTTTGAATTAATTTAATTAATAATAAATTCCAGAAATTAATAAAAACTTTAGAAAATCATATCTTTTAAACCGTAACTCGGATGAAAATACTTTATACATGAAAGTTGCTCAGAACGACGAGACGAATCTGAATACGCGGTCTGTTCGTCCACCACACATCCCTAGCATACCGAACCCGCAACTTTCCCCCTCCGTTTCATCCGCCCGAAAACGCGAAACACCGGGAATACTTTCCCGGATGTTTCCCCCCTTCGTCAGTATCACCCGATACTGCGTTAGGGCACACTTAGCACCGTTACCTGTCATGTCATGCATCGTCATGCACCTGTTTGCATTGTATTCACTGTTTCTTCCCCCTCTTCTCTCCGATAGACTACGAGACCGACGCTGCTGCTGCCCCGATCGACTACGGTGTTGACGACCCCACTTTGGCTGCCGAGCTTCCAGGCAAGCCCCCCCTTTGATCACCAGATATCGCCTACTCTTCTCTCTACTGCTTGCATTAGAGTAGTGTAGCATGTTACTGCTTTCGATAATCCTATTCTGCTGCATAGCCTGTCTTTGTTGCTATCACTGTTGATACTTTACCTGCAATCCTAAATGCTTAGTATAGGATGCTAGTATTCCATCAGTGGCCCTACACCCTTGTCCGTCTGCCCTGCTATTCTATCGGGCCGTGATCACTTGGGGGTGATCACGGGTATATATTACATACACATATACATGATACTTGATGTGACTAAAGTCGGGTCGGCTCGTTGAGTACCCGCGGTTGATTCACGGATTGGGGGCTGAAAGGACATACTTTCCCGACGGCCCTCTGTGTGGATCTTTGTGGCGGAGCGACAGGGCAGGTTGAGACACCTAGGAGACAGGTGGCCTGGCCCTGGTCGTTGTCCGCGGATATTTCATAATAACCCGCTTAACGAGTTTGGATATTTGATCTGAGTCTGGCCATTTGGTCTATACGCACTAACCAGCTACGTGGGAATAGTTATGGGTACTCGACGTCGTGGTATCAGCCGAAGCCTTCTTGACGTCAGCGGCTTAGCGGCGCGCGCCGGGTTGGACCGCGTAACGCAACTTCCTTAGTAATGGAGGTTGCTAGGTCTGCTCACCGGCCGCGTACGCAACGTGCAGGTGTGCGTTGGGCGATGGGCCCGGACCCCTGCGCGCCTAGGACTTAGACCGGCGTGCTGACCTCTCTGCTGTGCTTAGGTAGGGCTGCGACGTGTTGATCTTCCGAGGCCGGGCATGACCCTAGAAAGTGTGTCCGGCCAAATGGGATCAAGCGTGCTGGGTTATGTGGTGCACCCCTGCAGGGAAGTTAATCTATTCGAATAGCCGTGTCCCTCGGTAAAAGGACGACCCGGAGTTGTATTCCGACCTCATGACAACTAGAACCGGATACTTAATAAAACACACCCTTACCAGTGCCAGATACAACTCGGTGGTTGCTCTCTCACAGGGTGATGTGCGGGAGGATCGCCGAGTAGGATTATGCTACACGATGTTACTTGGTGAACTTACCATCTACCCCCTTCTACTGCTGCAAGACGGAGGCTGCGAGAAGCGAGGATACTTGTTACTTTCCAGCTACTCTCTTCTTTTGCTGCAAGATGGAGGTGGCCAGAAGCGTAGTCTTCGATTGGATTAGCTATCCCCCTCTTATTCTGCTTTCTGCAGTTCAGTCCACATATATTACCCCTTTACACAGACATCATTGCAGATGTAGTGTAGATCCTTGCTTGCGAGTACTTTGGATGAGTACTCACGGTTGCTTTTCTCCCCCTTTTTCCCCTTTGTCCCTTCTTCTCGGATGATGCAACCAGATTGATGGAGTCCAGGAGCCAGAAGATCCCGATGATGTTTCTACATGGAGTTCGGCTTCGAGGAGTAGTTAGGAGGTCCCAGGCAGGAGGCCTTGCCTTTTCGATCGTTGCTACTTTTGTGCTAGCCTTCTTAAGGCAAACTTGTTTAACTTATGTCTGTACTCAGATATTATTGTTTCCGCTGACTCTTGTGTATTCGAGCTTATGTATTCGAGCCCTCGAGGCCCCTGGCTTGTAATATAAAGCTTGTATTATTTTAATTTGTGTCTAGAGTTGTGTTGTGATATCTTCCAGTGAGTCCTTGATCTTGGCCGTACACATTTGCGTGCATGATTAGTGTACGGACAAATCGGGGGCGTCACAGTTGCTCACATTTGTAACTCAAAACAGGAGCTGCGGAATAAACGGAGACTGGCAAAGGATGAGGTGACGATGCGCGTCGGGAATGGTTTCAAAGGTCGATGTGATCGCCGTCGGCACGCTACCTCTACATCTACCCTCGGGATTAGTTTTAAACCTGAATAATTGTTATTTAGTACCAGCTTTGAGCATGAACATTGTTTCTGGATCTCGTCTTATGCGAGATGGATATTCTTTCAAATCGGAGAATAATGGTTGTTCTATTTATTTGAGAGATATGTTTTATGGTCATGCCCCGCTGGTCAATGGTTTATTTTTGATGAATCTCGAACGTAGTGATACACATATTCATAGTGTAGATGCCAAAAGATGTAAAGTTGATAACGATAGTTCCGCATACTTGTGGCATTGCCGCCTTGGTCATATTGGTGTCAAACGTATGAAGAAGCTCCATTCGGATGGACTTCTAGAGTCTCTTGATTATGAATCATTTGACACGTGCGAACCATGCCTCTTGGGCAAGATGACCAAGACTCCGTTCTCCGGAACAATGGAGCGAGCAACCAACTTGTTGGAAATCATACATACCGATGTGTGCGGTCCAATGAGTGTTGAGGCTCGCGGAGGCTATCGTTATGTTCTCACCCTCACAGATGACTTGAGTAGATATGGGTATATCTATTTGATGAAACACAAGTCTGAGACCTTTGAAAAGTTCAAGGAATTTCAGAATGAGGTTGAGAATCAACGTGACAGAAAAATAAAGTTCTTGCGATCGGATCGTGGGGGTGAATATTTAAGTCATGAATTTGGCACACACCTTAGGAGCTGTGGAATTGTTTCACAATTGACACCGCCCAGAACACCTCAACGTAACGGTGTGTCCGAACGTCGAAATCGTACTCTGTTGGACATGGTGCGATCTATGATGTCCCTCACCGATTTGCCGCTATCTTTTTGGGGTTATGCTTTAGAGACTGCCGCATTCACTTTAAATAGGGCTCCGTCAAAATCCGTTGAGACGACTCCGTATGAACTTTGGTTTGGCAAGAAACCGAAGCTGTCGTTTCTGAAAGTTTGGGGTTGCGATGCTTATGTCAAGAAACTTCAACCTGAAAAGCTCGAACCCAAATCGGAAAAATGCGTCTTCATAGGATACCCAAAGGAAACTATTGGGTACACCTTCTACCACAGATCCGAAGGCAAAATCTTTGTTGCCAAGAATGGATACTTTCTGGAGAAAGAGTTTCTCTCGAAAGAAGTGAGTGGGAGGAAAGTAGAACTTGATGAGGTGACAGTCACCACTCCTGTACCGGAAAGTAGCGCAGCACAGGAAACTGTTCCTGAGGTGCCTGCACCGACAAGGGAGGAAGTTGATGATAATGATCATGAAGAAACAGATCAAGTTACTACTGAACTTCGAAGGTCCACAAGGGCACGTTCCGCACCAGAGTGGTACGGCAACCCTGTACTGGAAATCATGTTGTTAGACAACGGTGAACCTTCGAACTATGAAGAAGCGATGGCGGGCCCAGATTCCAATAAATGGCTTGGAGCCATGAAATCCGAGATAGAATCCATGTATGAAAACAAAGTATGGACTTTGGTGGACTTGCCTGATGATAGGCACGCCATAGAAAACAAATGGATATTTAAGAAGAAGACGGACGCGGATGGTAATGTGACCATCTATAAGGCTCGGCTTGTCGCTAAGGGTTATCGACAAGTTCAAGGGATTGACTACGACGAGACTTTCTCTCCCGTAGCGATGCTGAAGTCAGTCAGAATCATGTTAGCTATTGCCGCATTCTATGATTATGAGATATGGCAAATGGACGTCAAAACAGCATTCCTTAATGGCTTCCTCAAGGAAGAGTTGTATATGATGCAACCGGAAGGTTTTGTCGATCCAGAGAACGCTAACAAGGTATGCAAGCTCCAGCGCTCGATTTACGGGCTGGTGCAAGCATCTCGGAGTTGGAATATTCGCTTTGATGAGGTGATCAAAGCGTTTGGCTTTATACAGACTTATGGAGAAGCCTGTATTTACAAGAAAGTGAGTGGGAGCTATGTGGCATTTCTCATATTATATGTGGATGACATATTGCTGATGGGAAATGATATAGAATTCTTGGAAAATGTAAAGGCCTACTTGAATAAAAGTTTTTCAATGAAGGACCTTGGAGAAGCTGCTTACATATTAGGCATCAAAATCTATAGAGATAGATCGAGACGCCTCATTGGTCTTTCACAAAGTACATACCTTGACAAAATATTGAAGAAGTTCAATATGGATCAGTCAAAGAAAGGATTCTTGCCTGTTTTGCAAGGTATGAGATTGAGTAAGACTCAGTCGCCGACCACGGCAGAAGATAGAGAAAAGATGAGTGTCATTCCCTATGCCTCGGCAATAGGTTCTATCATGTATGCCATGCTGTGTACCAGACCTGATGAGAACCTTGCCATAAGTTTGGTAGGGAGGTACCAAAGTGATCCCGGCACGGAACACTGGACAGCGGTCAAGAACATCCTGAAGTACCTGAAAAGGACTAAGGATATGTTTCTCGTTTATGGAGGTGACGAAGAGCTCGTCGTAAAGGGTTACGTCAATGCTAGCTTCGACACAGATCTGGATGACTCTAAGTCACAAACCGGATACGTGTATGTTTTGAATGGAGGGGCAGTCAGCTGGTGCAGTTGCAAGCAAAGCGTGGTGGCAGCATCTACATGTGAAGCGGAGTACATAGCTGCTTCTGAAGCAGCACAGGAAGGAGTCTGGATGAAGGAGTTCATCACCGACCTAGGAGTCATTCCAAGTGCGTCAAGCCCGATGACTCTCTTCTGTGACAACACTGGTGCTATTGCTATTACCAAGGAGCCCAGGTTTCACAAGAAGACCAAGCACACCAAGCGCCGTTTCAACTCCATCCGGAATTATGTTCAGGATGGAGACATAGATATTTGTAAAGTGCATACGGATCTGAATGTCGCAGACCCGTTGACTAAACCTCTTTCACGAGCGAAACATGATCAACACCAGAACTCTATGGGTGTTCGATTCATCACAATGTAACTAGATTATTGACTCTAGTGCAAGTGGGAGACTGTTGGAGATATGCCCTAGAGGCAATAATAAAAGCATTATTATTATATCTCCTTGTTCATGAAAATTGTCTGTTATTCATGCTTGAATTGTATTGTACGGAAACAGCGATACATGTGTGAATACATAGACCAAAATGAGTCCCTGGTAGGCCTCTAGTTACCAGCTCGTTGATCAACAGATGGTCACGGTTTCCTGACCATGGACATGAGATGTCAGTGATAACGGGATCACATCATTAGGAGAATGATGTGATGGACAAGACCCAAACTTGAGCATAACACGAGATCGTATAGTTCGTAATGCATAAGCTTTTCGGTGTCAAGTATTTATTCCTTAGACCATGAGGTTGTACAACTCCCGGATACCGTAGGAGTGCTTTGGGTGTGCCAACCGTCACAACGTAACTGGGTGGCTATAAAGGTACGCATCAGGTATCTCCGAAAGTGTTTGTTGAGTTGGTACGAACCGAGACTGGGATGTTGTCACTCCGTATGACGGAGAGGTACCTCTGGGCCCACTCGGTAAGACATCATCATAATGAGCTCAATGTGACTAAGTAGTTAGTCACGGGATGATGGATTACGGATCGAGTAAAGAGACTTGCCATAACGAGATTGAACAAGGTATCGGGAATACCGACGATCGAATCTCGGGCAAGCACCGTACCTATGGACAAAGGGAATAACATACGGGATTAAGTGAGTCCTTGACACGGTGGTTCATCCGATGAAGATCATCGAGGAACACGTGGGAACCAACATGGGTATCCAGATCCCGCTGTTGGTTATTGACCAGAGAGTGTTCTCGGTCATGTCTACGTGTCTCCCGAACCCGTAGGGTCTACACACTTAAGGTTCGGTAACGCTAGGGTCGTAGAGATAAATGCACGTGGAAACCCAAAAGTTGTTCGGAGTCCCGGATGAGATCCCGGACGTCACGAGGAGTTCCGGAATGGTCCGGAGGTAAAGATTGATATATGGGAAGTCCAGTTTCGGCCAACGGGTGATCTCCGGGGGTCACCGGGAGCGTCCCGGGACCACCGGAGGGGCCCCGGGGGTCCACCGGGTGGGGCCACCCATCCCGGTGGGGCCCCTAGGCCGCGAGGGGATGTGTCCAGCCCTCTGGGCTGGCGCACCACAAGGTGGCCCACCTCCCTATGCGCCTAGGGTTAAAACCCTAAGGGGAGGGGGGCCACCACTTGCCTTGGGGGAGGAGGACTCCTCCCTGGCCGCCCCCCCCCCCTTGCAGATTGGATCTGCAGGGGGCTGGCGCCCCCCTGGCCCCCTATATATATGTGGGGGGGGAGAGGGCAGCCGACCCCAAGCCCTGGCGCCTCTCCCCCTCCCGTCACACCCCATACTCCCAACGCAGGGCGCCCGGCGAAGCCCTGCTGCGATCTCCACTACATCCGTCATCACGCCGTCGTGCTGCCGGATCTCTGACGACTTCTCCTCCCCCCTTGCTGGATCAAGAAGGAGGTGACGTTGCTGCACCGTACGTGTGTTTAACGCGGAGGTGCCGTCCGTTCGGCGCTAGATCATCGGTGACGAAGAACGTGAAGAGTACGACTACTTCATCCTTGCTTCGTTGAAAGCTTCCGCACGCAATCTTCATAACGGTATGTAGATGCACTCTTAGTTGCTCGTTGCTAGATGTCTCCATAGTTGGATCTTGGTGAAGACGTAGAAATTTTTTGAATTATGCTACGTTCCCCAACATAGACATGGCCTCGGAACATGGAAGACCGAAAGGTCGAACATGAGTCGTATAGAAGATGCGATCAACATAAAGATGTTCACCGTTGATGACTAGTCCGTCTCACGTGATGATTGGACACGACCTAGTCGATTCGGATCATGTATCACTTAGATGACTAGAGAGATGTCTATCTGAGTGGGAGTTCATTAAATTTGTTTAGATGAACTTAATTGTCATGAACATAGTATAAAATCTTTACAATATGTCTTGTAGATCAAATGGCCCACGCTCATGTTACCCTCAACTTCAACGCGTTCCTAGAGAAATCCAAGCTGAAAGACGATGGTTGCAACTATACGGATTGGGTCCGTAACCTGAGGATCATCCTCATAGCTGCCAAGAAAACATATGTCCTTCAAGCACCGCTAGGTGACGCTCCCGCCCCGGCAAACCAAGACGTTATGAACGCTTGGCAATCGCGTTGTGATGATTACTCCCTGGTTCAGTGCGGCATGCTTTACAGCTTAGAATCGAGGCTCCAAAAGCGTTTTGAGCACCACGGAGCATATGAGATGTTCCAAGAGATGAAAATGGTTTTCCAAGCTCATGCCCGAGTCGAGAGATATGATGTCTCCGATGCATTCTACAGTTGTAAGATGGAGGAGAATAGTTCTGTCAGCGAGCACATACTCAAATTGTCTGGGTTGCACAATCGCTTGTCTCAGTTGGGAATGAATCTCCCAGAGGAAGCGGTCGTTGACAGAATCCTTCAGTCGCTCCCACCTAGCTACAAAAGCTTTGTGATAAACTTCAATATGCAAGGGATGGAGAAGTCCATTCCCGAGGTGTATTCAATACTGAAATCGGCGAGGTGGAGATCAAGAAAGAGCATCTAGTGTTGATGGTGAATAAAACCACTAAGTTCAAGAAAGGCAAGGGTAAGAAGAACTTCAAGAAGGACGGCAAAGGAGTTGCCGCGCCCGGTAAGCCAGTTGCCGGGAAGAAGCCAAAGAATGGACCCAAGCCTCAAACAGAGTGCTTTTATTGCAAGGGAACGGGTCACTGGAAGCTGAACTGCCCCAAATACTTAGCAGATAAGAAGGCCGGCAACGTCAAAGGTATATGTGATATACATGTTATTGATGTGTACCTTACCAGCGCTCGTAGTAGCTCCTGGGTATTTGACACCGATGCGGTTGCTCACATTTATAACTCAAAGCAGGAGCTGCGGAATAAGCGGAGACTGGCGAAGGACGAGGTGATGATGCGCGTCGGGAATGGTTCCAAGGTCGATGTGATCGCCGTTGGCACGCTACCTCTACATCTACCCTCGGGATTAGTTTTAAACCTTAATATTTAGTATCAGCTTTGAGCATGAACATTGTATCTAGATCTCGTTTAATGCGAGATGCCTACTCATTTAAATCCCAGAATAATGGTTGTTCTATTTATATGAGAAAAATGTTTTATGGTCATGCCCCGCTGGTCAATGGTTTATTCTTAATGAATCTCGAACGTGATGTTACCCATATTCATAGTGTGAATGCCAAGAGATGTAAGGTTGATAATGATAGTCCCACATACTTGTGGCATTGCCGCCTTGGTCATATTGGTGTCAAACGTATGAAGAAGCTCCATGCAGATGGACTTTTGGAGTCTCTTGATTATGAATCATTTGACACGTGCGAACCATGCCTCTTGGGCAAGATGACCAAGACTCTGTTCTCCGGAACAATGGAGCGAGCAACCAACTTATTGGAAATCATACATATTGATGTGTGCGGTCCAATGAGTGTTGAAGCTCGCGGAGGCTATCGTTATGTTCTCACCCTCACAGATGACTTAAGTAGATATGGGTATGTCTACTTGATGAAACACAAGTCTGAGACCTTTGAAAAGTTCAACGAATTTCAGAATGAGGTTGAGAATCAACGTGACAGAAAAATAAAGTTATTACGATCAGATCGTGGAGGAGAATATTTAAGTCACGAATTTGGCACGCACCTAAGGAACTGTGGAATTGTTTCACAATTGACACCGCCCGGAACACCTCAGCGTAATGGTGTGTCCGAACGTCGTAATCGTACTCTGTTGGACATGGTGCGATCCATGATGTCTCTCACCGACTTCCGCTATCTTTTTGGGGTTATGCTTTAGAGACTGCCGCATTCACTTTAAATAGGGCTCCGTCTAAATCCATTGAGACGACACCGTATGAACTTTGGTTTGGCAAGAAACCTAAGCTGTCGTTTCTGAAAGTTTGGGGTTGCGATGCTTATGTCAAGAAACTTCAACCTAAAAACCTCGAACCCAAATCGGAAAAATGCATCTTCATAGGATACCCTAAGGAAACTATTGGGTATACCTTCTTCCTCAGATCCGAAGGCAAGGTCTTCGTTGCCAAGAATGGATCCTTTCTGGAGAAAGAGTTTCTCTCGAAAGAAGTGAGTGGGAGGAAAGTGGAACTTGATGAGGTGACAGTCATGTAATGTCCAGGATGGGACTATACCTCCTACGTGTCGAGGCACGACTTAAAGGTATAAGCCCATTCTGGAATGATCTCAAGTTCGGTATCTTTGCACGACTCATGTAAAAATAGGGATGAAATTGCAAAAGGATAGTTGGCTTACACTCGCCACGTCACACAATTCATTACATAAGCAAATCATCATCCAAATAACATCACAACCCGACTACGGGTGAAGATCCAAATGAAAGATACCAGAATACATAAAGCCACAGGTTCGAATCGCCCCTAGTCAAAACCACTACTGATCATCGGGATAGTGCACATAGTATAGACTACGTTCTTCATTGTACTCCCAGTACAGCTCTGTGCCATCACCTGAGTAGTTCACCATGGTACCTGCATCTGGTGTGGTGTCGAATCTGTGAGCCACGGAGGACTCAGCAAACCCGTTCCTGGGTAGCAAAACTATCAAAGCCTTGGGTGTGGACAAGGCTGAAGAAAGATAAAAGTTTGCAGCTGCACTAGCACTAGCTTACGTGTTAAGAGCGAGAAGAGAAGTGCCACGGACGACAAAGTGATCGCGGAGTGATCCTAACTAAACAAGTCAAACATAACCCCACTGTGTTCACTTCCCGAACCCCTTTCGGAAAATGACCGTCACGGTTACTCACGCTGGTAGTGTGTTCTGAACATGGTGTTAAGTTTTCTACAACCGGATATTAACAAATTCCCATCTGCCACATAACCGCGGGCATGGCTTTCGAAAGTTCAAAACCCTGCAGGGGTGTTCCAACTTGGCCCATTACAAGCCCACGATCCACGGAGTCGCAACTCCAAGGTGGGAAGGCCCGAGTATTCTCGGAATCCCGTGCTCAAGATACTCCGACTAAGGTAAGACTAATCCAGCAAATCCTCCCGGCGTGCCGACACCCTGACAGTAGCCGCACGTATCTAGTCTCAGGCCACGACCGGATGGGTGAAGCTACGGGTTTTTACTAGCCCTCGGGTTTCCCCAAGGTGGCCCCGCAGGCTCCCCATTTCGGACCAACACTCATGTGGAGCACTGGCCCGGGGTTGTTGATTAAGAAGAGGGTTAATTACTCCATATGCAAGTTTTTAGTTGTTTAGGAAAATAGTACCAATGTTGGGACTTGCTGGAAAAGACTTAGCGCTAAGCGGTTTATCGAGGGGGTCCCATAACCCCAACCGTGTGAGGAACGCATAATCAAGGAACATAACACCGGTTTATACGGTTCTTAGGGCGGCATGAGTGGAACAAATCACCAAGCAAGAGGCTTAGCATTCCACCCATTACCAATATATAGATGATTTAGTTTAAGAATTTATATAGTGCGATATCCATGAAGCAAGAATCTTCGAATCTTCTCCTGCAACTAATAATGCTATAAGAGGGGCTGAGCGAAGCTTAGTTAGCCAAACAAAGGTTTTGCTAGGTTGGGTGGTTAAACAGATTCATGGTTACAATAGGAGGCTGACAAACAAACATGGGCATCGAGGCAATAAGCTAAAGAGCGAGACTTCTAGCAATAGGCAAAGATGGTAATGATATCTGGGTCAGGTCATCTTGCCTGTCGAGTCGTCGATGGGATCGTAAGACGGCTCCTCGTTCTCAACCTCGGTAGTAACCTCTTTCTCGTACTCGGTCTCGGCTTCCGTCTCTACTCAACACAAGAACACACGAGGCACGAAATCAAACAAGGTGCAATGCGCAAACTACAGGATGCATGTATGATGCACTGCAGATGCACTTAGGATGCACAACATGTCAACATAGGAAGCACACCAGAACAACACAAGAACAAGACAATATGCTCAAGCAAGTAGGATGCAAGACAAGTCTATTTAGGATGCAAAACATGGCAATGTAGGAAGCACAGAGAAACAACATAAGAACAACAAGTTTAAATGAGGCCGGAAACTACGTAAGACAAATCCGGTAAGTCCTCATATGCATAGTTTGAAATTAGTCCAGATCTGAACAAACCTTAAGTTGAAGTTGTTAAACAGAAGGTTAACATGTATCATGATGATCTACATGAAATTCTAGTCAAGTTTCATATAAAGTTTGTTTAAAACGGAGCTACGGTCTAGAAGATATGATCAAAACAAGATAATCATGGCAACGGTGCAAGATGCACCCAAACATCAAGCAAACACACTCCAAAAATGTTAACAAGATGATATTATGAGTCTACATACAAAATCACACAAGTTTCATGTAGGGCACGCTCAAAACGGAGCAACGGATCAAAACATACACTCGAAACAAGAAACAATGCAAAGCTGAAATTAACAGCCACATAGCAACTTTGGAGCAAGAAATATATACCCTACAGCACTCAAACATGGTGACAAGAAGCATGGACATGAAGTAGACATATCCTACAGCAAACAACTCTATTGGAGCATCTCCATAGGAGGCATGGATCAATAGCAACAAGCTACAACATTTTGATCTTGACAATAAAAACCTGACAGTAATATTTTATAGCAACTTGGGAGCAAGAATTAAATAAGCTACAGCAACCCTTATGAGCAAGTGAGGACATGGATGGATAGACAACAACATGTACAACAATGAATGATCAATGGCCACCCCAAAACTAACATGGATTTGCCTAGGGCATCAAGCAAACATACCATCAGGATAAGACAGATTCCAGACTTAGTGAAATTTCACCAAGTGTTAAAACAGTAATATTAGCATGGCATGTTTGCAAGCATGTTTAATTCACCTCAAGGCATATCATGGCAAATGGTTTGCACCACAGCAAAGATCACATGATGGAGAATCTAAAACATATGAGCATGTGACATGGGGACAAACACAACAATAGCAACGAGCTCCTCAACTAGGCATCTCGTAACAAGTTACAAAACCTAACAGCCACATGCACTTTTGCAACAGAGATAAACATGGCAATATGAACTCTAACATGCATGCTATAGCAACCAACATGTAGAGCATGTCATCATGAACATTTTGACATATCATTTGCTTCATTTGGATAAACATGCACCAAGTTATCACATCTCAAACATGGCATGAAAATAACTAGTAGCAGCAGTTTATATCAAGTAGCACTCTTGTCACGAAGATTAAGACATCTAGATGGACTCAAACAAGCATGACACAATGGAACAAAACGTAGTACTCATCGCCACGATCATTTTGACATATCATATGCACAAATCGGACATACACACAAAAAGTTATTAGCTCCACAAGAATGCATCAGACAACAAAAATTCCAAAGGACTTAGAGGAAAAAATCACCTCAGATCTGGTCAACGCGGTCAACGCGGGTTGCGGGCGGAGCGGGTCGCGGGCGCGGGCGCGGACCGGGGAACCCGCTAGGGTTCGGGCAGCCGGCTGGATCGGATCCGGCGGCTCGATCGGCGGCGGCTTTGAGCGGCAGGCCGACGATCCGGCGTCTCCGGCGAGGAAGCGCGGCGGCGCTGCTCCGGCGGCTTGGCCTCGCCGGCGGAGCAGGTTGCGGGGGTGGAGAGCGGCCGGGGCGGTGGCTCTTAGGGCGGCGGCGTCGTCGGGCCGACGGGGAGGTGGCCGGCGGCTTCCAGGCGGCGGGGCGGCGACTTCTAGCGGCGGGGCGGCGAGGACCTCTGACGGCGATGAGCCGCCGGAGCTGAGGAAGGACGGCGGTGGAGGGAATCGGCGCGGGGGCGGAGGCGATGGGCCGAGGGGGGCCGACCCGGGCCCCGGCGGGCCGGCGGCGCGCGCGGTGGCGGAGCGCCACGTGGCGGGCGCGAAGAGGCCGAGGGCGGCGGCTGACACGTCCGGCCAGGGATGGACACGTCCGGTGCTGCGGGAGGAGGAAGAATTAGGGTTTTGGACGCGAAAATGAGGGGGGTGGACGTTTTTATAGGCACAAGGAGCTAGGAGACTCCAAATGGGGAGCAGTTTTCGGCCACGCGATCACAATTCGACGACCGAGATGATGGGAAGGGTTGTGCTGGGTTAGTGGGCTGTTGTGGAGGGGGTCTTGGGCCTCAAAGAAGAGGTTCTTTTAGCCCACTAGGTTAACCGTTGGAGTACCAAACGAACTCCAAACGCGACGAAACTTGACAGGCGGCCTACACATACCAAAACAACATCGCACGACAAGTCTCACGTCATTCCGGAAACGTTACACGGCCACACACAAAAGAAGCACTCGGGGATGCCACGGGCACGTGTGAGAGCGTCGGAACTCGAAACGGACAACGGGAAGAGACGAGTGGGACAGGATGCAAGTGACAACACAAATGCAATGCAATGCACATGACAACATGACATGGATGAAATGCACACACGCACACGACAAAACGAAGAACCCGAAATGAAAGAAGAGCCCGGAAAGGAATTGATGAAGCCAAAGTTTATATATTGCCATATTGGGAAAGTGTTACATCTGGGGCATTACAAACTCTCCTCTACTACGAAAAGATCTCGTCCCGAGATCTAGGACTGGAAGAAAGAATGATACTCAGAACGATGGTGATCTTCTCGTTCCCACGTAGCTTCTTGGTCGGTATGGTGTGACCACTTAACTTTCAAGAACTTGATTGACTTGTTGCGGGTCTTGCGCTCGGTTTCTTCAAGAATAGCAACGGGGTGCTCTCGGTAAGACAAGTCTTGTTGAATATCAATCTCCTCAAACGGAATAGTGCGCTCCAGTGTCTTGAAGCACTTGCGGAGTTGAGACACGTGAAACACATCATGAAAATTAGCGAAGTTGGAAGGGAGCTCAAGATGATAGGCTAGATCGCCTCTTTTGCCAAGGATCTTGAAAGGGCCCACGTATCTAGGAGCAAGCTTGCCTTTGATACCGAATCTTTGGGTGCCTTTCATAGGAGAAACATGGAGATAGACATGATCACCAATGTTGAAGGCCAAATCACGATGCTTGTCGTCATAGTAGCTCTTTTGACGCGACTGAGCGGCCTTGAGATTCTCACGTATGACTTTGCACATTTCTTCGGCTTCTGAGATCAAGTCATTGCCAAGAAGTTGACGTTCAACAGTCTCGGACCAGTTGAGAGGGGTACGACACTTTCTGCCATAGAGGATTTCAAACGGAGCTTTGCCGGCACTTGCTTGGAAACTGTTGTTGTAAGAGAACTTGGCAAACGGAAGGCAATCTTCTCACTTCATGCCAAAAGATATGACACAAGCTCTGACCATGTCTTCGAGGATCTGGTTCACTCTTTCGACTTGACCACTAGTCTGAGGGTGAAACGCAGTGCTGAAACGGATCTTAGTGCCCATGGCTTTCTGGAAGGAGTCCCAGAACTTGGATGTGAACAAACTTCCACGGTCTGAGGAGATAACTTGAGGAATGCCATGTAACGACACAATTCTGGAAGTGTACAACTCTGCCAGTTGAGCTGCATTGATGGATTCTTTGACTGGAAGGAAGTGAGCTACTTTGGTTAGCTTGTCAATCACCACAAAGATAGAATCATTCCCCTTCTTGGACTTGGGAAACCCAGTGACGAAATCCATTTCAATGTGGTCGAACTTCCACTCGGGAATAGGAAGAGGTTGGAGAAGACCGGCTGGACGTTGATGCTCTGCCTTCACTCTTCTGCAGACATCACATTCGTTCACGAATTGGGCAATCTCCCTTTTCATGCGTGTCCACCAGTAAGATTGCTTGAGGTCTTGGTACATCTTGGAACTTCCAGGATGAATCGAGAGGAGGGAGTCATGTGCTTCGTTCATTATGAGCTTCCTGAGATCACCCTTGGGAACCATAATTCTGTCCTCAAAGAACAAGGTATCTCTCTCATCAATGCGATAGCACTTGTATTTGGGAGTACCCTTTGCAATACCATGTTTCACTTTCTGCACCATAGCATCACTGAGTTGGGCCTCACGGATCTTATCTTCCAAGGTAGGAGCAACTTGAAGATTTGCAAGAAAGCCTTGCGGAACAACTTGGAGGTTGAGCTTCCTGAATGCTTCACAAAGCTCAGGCTGAAACGGCTTGATAAGGAGACTGTTGCAATATGCCTTTCTGCTCAAGGCATCTGCAATGAAATTGACCTTGCCAGGTGTGTATTCGATGCTTGGATCATACTCTTGGATCATTTCAACCCAACGAGTCTGGCGGAGGTTCAGGTTCGGCTGTGTGAAGATGTACTTCAAGCTCTTGTGATCGGTGAAGATGTCGACTTTTCTGCCCAACAGAAGGTGTCTCCACGTGATCAAAGCGTGTACCACAGCTGCTAGCTCGAGATCATGTGTGGGGTAGTTCTTCTCACTTGGCTTCAATTGACGAGAAGTGTATGCCACAATTTTCTTGTCCTGCATTAGCACACCACCAAGTCCTTGAAAAGAAGCATCACAGAATACTTCGTAGGGCTTGGACTCATCTGGAGGGGTAAGAACCGGAGCAGAGATGAGCTTTTCTTTGAGAGTTTTGAATGCCACATCACAATCCGGAGACCAGTTGTACTTGACATTCTTCTGCAGCAAGTTGGAGAGAGGCTTGGCAATCTTCGAGAAGTTCTCAACGAACCTTCTGCAATAGCTAGCAAGACCAAGGAAGCTTCGGAGTTACTTGACATTCTGAGGAGGTTCCCAGTTGACAATCGCTTCAACTTTCTCGGGGTTGACCGCAATACCGTTAGCGGAGATGATATGGCCCAGATACAAGACCTTATCGAGCCAGAATTCACACTTGGAGAACTTGGCATAAAACTTATGTTCACGGAGTCTATCGAGAACCAGACGGAGGTGCTTTTCATGATCCTCTTCATTCTTGGAGAATACCAAGATGTCATCCAGATAAACAAGCACAAATTCATTGGTGTAGGGGTTGAATATGTAGTGCATCATTCTCGAGAAGGTGGGTGGAGCATTTGCGAGGCCAAATGACATGATTGTGTATTCATAGGAGCCGTAGCTGGTTCTGAATGCAGTCTTGTGAATATCTTCTTCACGGATGCGGATCTGGTGATAACCCATCCGGAGATCGAGCTTAGAGAACACTTTAGCTCCTTTGAGCTGCTCGAACAATTCATTGATGTTGGGGAGCGGTGATAACCCTCAATCGTAAGGGATCGAGATAGTCTTCGCGGGTAAGAATAACCCAATTTATTGATTCGACACACGGGGAGCCAAAGAGTATTTATAAGTTTTTACAGTTGAGTTGTCAATTCAACCGCACCTGAAATATTCTTACTTGCAATAAAAGATAAGTGGTAACAGTGATATGATAGTGATGATAGTGACAGTAAAAGTAAACAGCAAAAGTAAATAGTAAAGGTGAATAGCAAAAGTAGCAACTAGTAACCAGCAGGATTTAAAACACTGTAGGCTAGGGAGACGGGTGGTTGGGCGCTGCATGGATGAGATATATCATGATTCCAACTTGGGGCAAGGCACACGGAAAAGTAATGATCATCTAGGCAAATATCAAACATTAGGCATGTATCCCGTAGGTAGTTGTACGTGCTTGCAATAAGAACTTGCACAACATCTTTTGTCCTACCATCCCGCTACAAACGGGGCCAAAAGGAACTTATGGAGATTAAGGTGCTCCTGTCAAAGAGCACCGGAACAAAGCAATAAACTCAATGGATACATGTAATCCTCAAACTACGGACCATCCCCTTTGGTGTCCCAAGCTGTCACTTTTGGGATCGCCGGTTCCGAACCGTAATAGGTGCTAACAACTCATAGATAGGATCAAGAACACAAATATATTCATGCAAACACATATGGTTCAGATATGAAATCATGGCACTCGGGCCCTAAGTGACAAGCATTAAGAATAACAAGTTGAAGCAAAGATGATAAACACCATAGTAGATGATAGGCAACATGCCCCCAACGATCTGATAAACTATTACATGATCTAACTCATCCAATCCCTACCATCCCCTTCGCCTACAGCAGGGGATTACTCACACATGGAAGGAGAAGTCATGGAGGGAGGATGGAGTGGTGATGATGATGACGATGGCGACGATCTCCCCTCTCCGGATGCCAAATCAGCCTCCAGATTAGCCCTCCCGAAGAAGAACAGAGGGTGGCGGCGGCTCCACGACGAAAACTGGGAAAAGAACTTCTGATCTGGGATTTCTCCATCACGAGCTAAAATACGGGTCAAAGTAGGGCACCAGGGGAGGTGGGGCCCACCCAGGCGGCCTCCCGGCGCGGCCAGGGGGTGGGCCGCGCCACCAGGGCGCCTGGAGCCCCCCTGGCCCCCCTCTGGCCCCTCTTCTGGCACCAGGTTCCTTCGGGTGCGTGGATTTTCTGTGATTTTTCATGGAATTTTCTGAGATACCTAAAAATTTGTTTTCCTGCACACAATAAAACCATACAGGCAGCTCTGCTGAAAACAGCGTCAGTCCGGGTTAGTTTAGTTCAAATCATGCAAGAATGAGGTCAAAACAATATCAAAAGTGTTTGGAAAAGTAGATACGTTTGAGACGTATCAACTCCCCCAAGCTTAGCATATTGCTTGTCCTCAAGCAATTCAGTTCAATGAACTGGACGCGACAAAGAAAACTTTGACAAACTCTTTTGCTTCATTAGATGTATATAAGCATGTACTACGAAAAGAGTCTAGCAAGTATTGAAACAATGCTATGAGGACAATGCACGGAACAATCCTTCTTTCAAGTGACCAATCACAAATACCTAAAAGTAAATAATATACTACTGAAAATCAAGACAAGATTACATTGCACATAGCTTGAGCATATTAGGGTGGTATCTCGCTAGCCTCTATGAGTGAAGCAAAACATAAATGCAGAAACTCCTCCAGAGTTTTAAAGGAGACTAGAACTAAGAATTTCAGAATAAATAATATCACAAGCATGCAGAAGACAATGTAATACTTTGGGACAATGCACATTACACTCAGAATGACAATTATGCTCTCCTAGTTGGTGCTTTGAAGAAAGAAGGTGGAGACTCTCGAACCGTGGAATTTGATGGCGAGGTTGAAAACCCGTGGTCGGAAACAAAAACTAAACATGTACCAGAGCTCTTGGTTTTAAAAACAGAGGTAAAAATGTTTTTGAGAGGTGCATATTTCGTCAACGAATGCTAGCAGATAACTCAATCACTTCTTGAGCTGGACAAGTTTCGAGGAACGGCTCCCGCATAAGGACGATCACATCCTCTTAATCTCCTTTGTTTATCACTGCCAAAGTTTTCTGATTTCTCATGAACAAAGCGTGAAAGAGGGTTTGTTTGTTGTATAATTTTTTAATGAGTCGGGCGCACTCTATGCCAGTTCCTTCTCGTATTATGGGTTTGCAGATTAGACATGCAATCCCGGGGTGAAACTTGTCCGACTTAAAAAGATCATGAATTAACTACTACTTCCTCATGAGCTAAAACAGAGGCACAAAAAGAGAAATGCTTTTGATTAATTTCGAGATGGTACACAAAAGTCTTCGTTAGGAATGGCAGGTAAATACCATGTATAGGAAGGTATGGTGGACTCATATGGCATAACTGGTTTTAAGGATTTTGGATGCACAAGCAGTCAGTCCGCTTAGTACAGGTGGAGGTTAGCAAAAGACTGGGAAGCGACCAACTAGAGAGCAATAACGGTCATAATCATGCAGAGCGACAAAGCAACATTGAATCGGGCATGGAAGTGATATAACTTTTCTAAAACTCAAAGATCATCAAGGTAGAGCAGACTTTTTAGTCTCAAACATGTGTAAACATGTGCCAAGTCAATCCAAAAATTCTCCAAAGGGAAATACCACCTTAGTATACCAGACTATGAACAATGCAATGCATGTAAATCATTTCAATAACGCATTATATACTCTAGCTATTCGAAACTAGCCACAAGGAAAGCATGAACCACTGGAAGAGCATTGTAAACATAGCACTATGTCGCTACAAGCTGGTCTCTAGATCATAAGTACAGGCATATGTACAAAAGTAGAAACAAGAAGAGTTCATATCGGTCTTCCTTGTTGCTCCCCTTTGGTCGATCTTCATCATTACTGCCTCGTCACTTGCACGATCGAACGTAGGAAATATAATTAAATGACATCACGGACTCGAGCTGATCTCTGAAAACAAAGCAAACTAAAGAGAAAAAGGAAATCTTTTTTGGATTATTTCAAAGGTTGAACGAAAGCAAAAAGAAAGAGAAAATCTTTTTGTTGTTTTTGCAAAGAGAGAAATAAAGAAGAACGGGCAAAAACTTCGAAAAGATCAAAGCGAATAAAACGGATAATACAATGGAAAAGTGAGAGGGGCACGTACTCCCCCAAGCTTAGGCTTTTGGCCTAAGTTGGTAGCAGCTACTGCCCCCAGGAGCCTCCTGCTCCGGGGGTATGGTGGTGAGTCCAAGGGTCGTAGAAGGATGCTGGCGCATACACCGAACTCCTCGGAGTCTCCCACGAGGAAGGGTCCGTATGCCAAGCAGAGGAAGACCCTTCACCAAACTCGGTGGCGGTCTCCTCCTCGTCGGGCACAACCCCCTCCATGGGGTTATGAAACTGATGCTAGGCCATGAACTCATCGAACTGAATAACATCAAAGGACCATCCGTTCCTGTGAGAAAAATCAAACAAAAGAGGTGCAGGTAGACGGATCTCGCGTTCCGCGGTAGTTCCGAAATGCAAGATATAAACAAGATTATCAAGCTCAGAAGTCATGGTAACAAACTTATGCCTTTTCATAGCAGCAAGATCAAAACTTAAATAAGTAAAAGGATTATCATCAGGGTGTGGGGTGCCTCCAAGATGTTCTAAGATAAGTGTGGCATAAACGCCACCATATAAGTCTCCCTTGTTACCGTTCATAGCAAGGCGTCGAGCAATTAAGGCACCCAGATTATAATCAGACCTCCCTGAGAGGGCGGCTGCCAGGATAGAAATATCCGGCGCAGAAGTGTTGCTCGTGTTGTCACGAGCTAACACCCCTCTAGCAACATAATATGCAAAATACCTGAGGTGAGGGAATAAGATGCTGGAGATCTTTGACCGATGAATATCCCTCGTACCCATGCTGCAGAGAGAGTTGAAGACGGTTTTCAGCTCGGAGGGCTGAGAGGCCATCCTAGCCGTCCTCCCAACGTTTGGTACACCTATTATTTCACAAAACCTTCCCAAAGGCATGGTGATAAGATCATTGTAAATTTTAAACTCAATAGCACCTGAATCAGGATTATATCTAAAACTGTTAATGAAACTGGAG
The DNA here is from genome assembly GCA_902687465.1 of Secale cereale. Classification (NCBI taxonomy): domain Eukaryota; kingdom Viridiplantae; phylum Streptophyta; class Magnoliopsida; order Poales; family Poaceae; genus Secale; species Secale cereale. Next base: position 588,695,733 of record LR738709.1, on the reverse strand, counting down.
GTGAGTTTTTGATACTGAGTAACACGGCACGTGACGAGCCGTGTCAGACCTGCATTAGCACAAAGATTATAAAACTCATCCTTGATTCCCGCAGCTTCAAGGAATTCATCACATGGAAACGTCATAGCACGTGCTGGACTTGTGTCCTCCAACAATTCTAGGGGCACATGATCTTCATTGTAGCTCACCCTAGCAGTCGAGGATGAAGCTGCGGCTCTAGTAACTCGATCGGAGTGCGTGGGCCTCCTCTTCTCAAGCCACCCCTTTGCTCTTCCTAACAAACTCATTTCTGAAATTTTTGGCAAATTACAAAAACAAGGATTAAAACAAAGTGGGTTAAGGCAAACTACTCAACTCACTTACCTAAGGCATAAACTTGCATCAAAACTTGGAAAATAACTTTCTACACATGCATGCAAGCTCATCTATACAGCACCAAGAACTACTAAATACTCACAAATGAAGCCACCAATCAGAAATCTAATTGGAGGGGTGGAGGAGTCACATACCAGGGAGTATTTGTTCAAAATCTCAGCTCAAATGATAGGCTGTAGAGAGAGATCGAAGAATCGCCTCCAAGAGCAGCAAGAACGCAAGAACAAGTGCAGAACTCGCGTTTTTGGAGAGAAAGAGAGAGGGAGGAAGAAGACTTACCTGGAGGGGGGCCTTGTGGGCCCCAGGCGCCCTGTGGGCGCGGCCAGGGGGCAGGCCGCGCCAGCTGGCCCCCTGGGCCACTGGTGGGTCCCCCTGGCTGGCCCCAGGCACCTCCGGGTCACTCCCGGCGTGGAAATTTTTATTTTTATTTTTCTGGAATTTTTCTGAAAACTTCACTGTTGAAATTTTTTCGAAGTTCAAAAAGCTGCATAACTTTCTGAAAACTTGAAGCAGTGAGTAGTATTGTGAAGCTTCAAAACATAAACACTTGGTACAGCAAGTAGAACAAAAACTAAAACAAATGAAAACATAACAAGCTCAACTTTTTATCTATATAAAACATGTTCACTAGTAAGGTTGATCAAGTCTTACCAACAAACAGGCGATATATAGAGCAAAAAGTCTCACCTCTTACGAAGTAATCACTGAACCTTTACTTTGATGGACATTGTCCCCACCATAATAGTTTTGTATTTGTGGTGCACATGTAGTGGACAGTCCCATTCTCCAATCTTCACGGTCTCGATATTTTCTATAGAGTTGAGGGCATGCCTCCTGTCGGTCTTCTTTGGAAAATACACCGTGTGTTCTTTATCATTCACATTGAAGGTAACCTTCCCTTTATTGCAATCAATAATAGCACCTGCGGTGTTAAGAAAAGGTCTACCAAGAATAATGGACATGCTCCCATCCTCGGGCATGTCAAGCACAACAAAATCAGTAAGAATCAAACAATTAGCAACTTCTACGGAAACATCCTCACAAATACCTATCGGAACGGCGGTTGACTTGTCAGCCATCTGAAGAGAGATATCTGTAGGAATTAGTTTCTCTAAACAAAGCCTCTTGTAAAAAGAGAGAGGCATAACACTCACTCCTGCTCCAAGATCACATAAAGCAGTTTTGACATAATTATTCTTTATGGAGCAAGGAATGGTGGTTATACCTGGATCACCAAGCTTCTCAGGAATCTTGCCACTGAAAGAGTAGTTAGCAAGCATAGTAGATATTGCTTCATTAGGAATTTTTCTTTTATTAGTGACAATATATTTCATATATTTTGAATAGGGAGGTAACTTAATAGCATCAGTCAAAGGGATCTGAAGAAAAAGAGGTTTAATCCACTCACAAAACTTATTGTAATGCTCTTCTTCTTTAGATTTGATGGACTTACCTGGAAAGGGCATGGGTTTCTGTATCCATGGTTCTCTTTCCTTCCCATGTTTTCTTGCGATGAAGTCTTCTTTAGTGTACCTCTTACGTTTGTCAGGTGCTTCTTCTTCCCGAACTTCAGGCGGATCATTCTTCTCATTATCCTTACCTTCAGGTTCGGCACCGTCTTCAGTCTCAGCATCGGAGATAGATACACTGTTGGGATCAACAACTGGCTCCTCATATGTAATAGGATCATTGGAATTGTCAGCCTCCTTATGTTTCTTCTTCTTATTTTTTGGAGAGCCAACAATTTCTTCCTGTATTTGAGAATCTTGCTCGATTCTCCTCGGATGCCCCTCTGGATAGAGAGGATCTTGAGTGCTAGTTCCTCCTCGGGTCTTAATCCCGAAGGCCTGCAAATCATCTTGTTTGGCATTGTTAGCAAGCAAATCTTTTTGCACATTAGAAATTTGTTCAAGCTGAGTTTGAACCATATGAAAATGCTTCACAAGACATTGAACATCATTAACTGTTCTACCTAGGACATCAAGCAAACTTTTGATAGCAAGGGAATTATCATGCAATTGACTTTGTATCCTCTCATTAAAATGATTTTGTTTCATAATAAAATTATCAAACTCATCTAAACATTGATCAGGAGGCTTACCATGAGTGATGTCACTTGCGTTGAAATCTAAAAGAGAGTGTACCTCTACCATAGGAGGGTGAGTGGTAGGCTCACACAGCTTCTCAATAGGGGGTAGATTCTTCACGTCTTCAGCTTTAATACCCTTCTCTTTAATAGACTTCTTTGCTTCTCGCATATCTTCGGGGCTTAGAACAAACATGCCCCTCTTCTTTGGTGGTGGAGGTGGTTCAGGGGCGGACCAATCTTCATGGTTTTTGGCAATCCTACCCATCAAATCCTCTGCATCGTTCGGTGTTCTTTTCTTGAAAACACAACCAGCACAACTGTCCAAATAGGACCTAGATTCATCAGTTTGACCAGCATAAAATATATCGATTAATTCGTTCTTAGGGATTTCATGTCCTGGTCTAGCCCGAATCAGACCGCAGTACCTCCCCCAAGCTTTAGGGAGGTGCTCATCCTGCAACTGTTTAAAGTTATAAATCCTTTGTAAAGCAGCATGTTGCATGTGAGCAGGAAAGTACTTCTCAACAAAAGAGTAAGCTAAGTCTTGAGGACTTTTAATGGAACCGCATGGGAGTGAATCATACCATGCTTTAGCACCTTCCTTCAAGGAGAAAGGAAGAAGCTTGGTCACATAGAAGTATCGTATCTTCTCATCTGTGGTAAACAGGCCACCCAACTCACCGAGTTTAGTCAGGTGTGCAATAGCATCATCATTTTATTTGCCATAAAAGGGGTCAGCTTCAACCATAGGTATAAGTGAAAGATCAACCGAGAAATCATAATCAGGATCATCAATGCATATAGGAGATGTAGCAAATTCAGGATCAGGAACGGTTTTGTTCTTCAAAGAGTGTTTTTCAAACAGCTTCTTAATAACTTCAGGGTCAGAGCCGGCAAACTCTGTCAGTTCCCTGCATAAATCTTCATCAAGCATATAGTAATCATCATCAAGGATTCTCTCCTTGAGTTTACTCAAATCAGGATAATCATAAGTTTCACCAATAGGGTAGCGAGTAACAGGAATTTCAATTCCAGACTTTTTTGCAGCAGCAGCGATCTGTTTCTCAAGAGCATAACCAAGTGAACTAATATCATCAAGAGTAGTAGAAGCATCATCAAGAGTATCAGACATAGTAACAGATTCAGTAGGAGCATCATATGGTGGCAGTGAGGCAAACTTACTCATAACAGAGGGTGAATCAAGTGTAGCACTAGTGCTCAGAACAGTACCTCTTCTTGTAGTGGATAGTAAGATCGGAACCTTGGGGTCTCCTTTCTTACCCATAGCGGATGAAGTGCAGCAGGTAGGATACTTCAAGTAGACTTGTAAATATTGCTATGCTCCCCGGCAGCGGCGCCAGAAAACGGTACTTGATAACCCTCAACCGTAAGGGATCGAGATAGTCTTCGCGGGTAAGAATAACCCAATTTATTGATTCGACACACGGGGAGCCAAAGAGTATTTATAAGTTTTGACAGTTGAGTTGTCAATTCAACCGCACCTGAAATATTCTTACTTGCAATAAAAGATAAGTGGTAACAGTGATATGATAGTGATGATAGTGACAGTAAAAGTAAACAGCAAAAGTAAATAGTAAAGGTGAATAGCAAAAGTAGCAACTAGTAACCAGCAGGATTTAAAACACTGTAGGCTAGGGAGACGGGTGGTTGGGCGCTGCATGGATGAGATATATCATGATTCCAACTTGGGGCAAGGCACACGGAAAAGTAATGATCATCTAGGCAAATATCAAACATTAGGCATGTATCCCGTAGGTAGTTGTACGTGCTTGCAATAAGAACTTGCACAACATCTTTTGTCCTACCATCCCGCTACGAACGGGGCCAAAAGGAACTTATGGAGATTAAGGTGCTCCTGTCAAAGAGCACCGGAACAAAGCAATAAACTCAATGGATACATGTAATCCTCAAACTACGGACCATCCCCTTTGGTGTCCCAAGCTGTCACTTTTGGGATCGCCGGTTCCGAACCGTAATAGGTGCTAACAACTCATAGATAGGATCAAGAACACAAATATATTCATGCAAACACATATGGTTCAGATCTGAAATCATGGCACTCGGGCCCTAAGTGACAAGCATTAAGAATAACAAGTTGAAGCAAAGATGATAAACACCATAGTAGATGATAGGCAACATGCCCCCAACGATCTGATAAACTATTACATGATCTAACTCATCGAATCCCTACCATCCCCTTCGCCTACAGTAGGGGATTACTCACACATGGAAGGAGAAGTCATGGAGGGAGGATGGAGTGGTGATGACGATGACGATGGCGACGATCTCCCCTCTCCGGAGGCCAAATCAGCCTCCAGATTAGCCCTCCCGAAGAAGAACAGAGGGTGGCGGCAGCTCCGCGACGAAAACTGGGAAAAGAACTTCTGATCTGGGATTTCTCCGTCACGAGCTAAAATACGGGTCAAAGTAGGGCACCAGGGGAGGTGGGGCCCACCCAGGCGGCCTCCCGGCGCGGCCAGGGGGTGGGCCGCGCCACCAGGGCGCCTGGAGCCCCCCTGGCCCCCCTCTGGCCCCTCTTCTGGCACCAGGTTCCTTCGGGTGCGTGGATTTTCTGTGATTTTTCGTGGAATTTTCTGAGATACCTAAAAATTTGTTTTCCTGCACACAATAAAACCATACAGGCAGCTCTGCTGAAAACAGCGTCAGTCCGGGTTAGTTTAGTTCAAATCATGCAAGAATGAGGTCAAAACAATATCAAAAGTGTTTGGAAAAGTAGATACATTTGAGACGTATCAACTCCCCCAAGCTTAGCATATTGCTTGTCCTCAAGCAATTCAGTTCAACGAACTGGACGCGACAAAGAAAACTTTGACAAACTCTTTTGCTTCATTAGATGTATATAAGCATGTACTACGAAAAGAGTCTAGCAAGTATTGAAACAATGCTATGAGGACAATGCACGGAGCAATCCTTCTTTCAAGTGACCAATCACAAATACCTAAAAGTAAATAATATACTACTGAAAATCAAGACAAGATTACATTGCACATAGCTTGAGCATATTAGGGTGGTATCTCGCTAGCCTCTATGAGTGAAGCAAAACATAAATGCAGAAACTCCTCCAGAGTTTTAAAGGAGACTAGAACTAAGAATTTCAGAATAAATAATATCACAAGCATGCAGAAGACAATGTAATACTTTGGGACAATGCACATTACACTCAGAATGACAATTATGCTCTCCTAGTTGGTGCTTTGAAGAAAGAAGGTGGAGACTCTCGAACCGTGGAATTTGATGGCGAGGTTGAAAACCCGTGGTCGGAAACAAAAACTAAACATGTACCAGAGCTCTTGGTTTTAAAAACAGAGGTAAAAATGTTTTTGAGAGGTGCATATTTCGTCAACGAATGCTAGCAGATAACTCAATCACTTCTTGAGCTGGACAAGTTTCGAGGAACGGCTCCCGCATGAGGACGATCACATCCTCTTAATCTCCTTTGTTTATCACTGCCAAAGTTTTCTGATTTCTCATGAACAAAGCGTGAAAGAGGGTTTGTTTGTTGTATAATTTTTTAATGAGCCGGGCGCACTCTATGCCAGTTCCTTCTCGTATTATGGGTTTGCAGATTAGACATGCAATCCCGGGGTGGAACTTGTCCGACTTAAAAAGATCATGAATTAACTACTACTTCCTCATGAGCTAAAACATAGGCACAAAAAGAGAAATGCTTTTGATTAATTTCGAGATGGTACACGAAAGTCTTCGTTAGGAATGGCAGGTAAATACCATGTATAGGAAGGTATGGTGGACTCATATGGCATAACTGGTTTTAAGGATTTTGGATGCACAAGCAGTCAGTCCGCTTAGTACAGGTGGAGGTTAGCAAAAGACTGGGAAGCGACCAACTAGAGAGCAATAACGGTCATAATCATGCAGAGCGACAAAGCAACATTGAATCGGGCATGGAAGTGATATAACTATTCTAAAACTCAAAGATCATCAAGGTAGAGCAGAGTTTTTAGTCTCAAATATGTGTAAACATGTGCCAAGTCAATCCAAAAATTCTCCAAAGGGAAATACCACCTTAGTATACCAGACTATGAACAATGCAATGCATGTAAATCATTTCAATAACGCATTATATACTCTAGCTATTCGAAACTAGCCACAAGGAAAGCATGAACCACTGGAAGAGCATTGTAAACATAGCACTATGTCGCTACAAGCTGATCTCTAGATCATAAGTACGGGCATATGTACAAAAGTAGAAACAAGAAGAGTTCATACCGGTCTTCCTTGTTGCTCCCCTTTGGTCGATCTTCATCATTACTGCCTCGTCACTTGCACGATCGAACGTAGGAAATATAATTAAATGACATCACGGACTCGAGCTGATCTCTGAAAACAAAGCAAACTAAAGAGAAAAAGGAAATCTTTTTTGGATTATTTCAAAGGTTGAACGAAAGCAAAAAGAAAGAGAAAATCTTTTTTTTGTTTTTGCAAAGAGAGAAATAAAGAAGAACGGGCAAAAACTTCGAAAAGATCAAAGCGAATAAAACGGATAATACAATGGAAAAGTGAGAGGGGCACGTACTCCCCCAAGCTTAGGCTTTTGGCCTAAGTTGGTAGCAGCTACTGCCCCCAGGAGCCTCCTGCTCCGGGGGTATGGTGGTGAGTCCAAGGGTCGTAGAAGGATGCTGGCGCGTACACCGAACTCCTCGGAGTCTCCCACGAGGAAGGGTCCGTACGCCAAGCAGAGGAAGACCCTTCACCAAACTCGGTGGCGGTTTCCTCCTCGTCGGGCACAACCCCCTCCATGGGGTTATGAAACTGATGCTAGGCCATGAACTCATCGAATTGAATAACATCAAAGGACCATCCGTTCCTGCGAGAAAAATCAAACAAAAGAGGTGCAGGTAGACGGATCTCGCGTTCCGCGGTAGTTCCGAAATGCAAGATATAAACAAGATTATCAAGCTCAGAAGTCATGGTAACAAACTTATGCCTTTTCATAGCAGCAAGATCAAAACTTAAATAAGTAAAAGGATTATCATCAGGGTGTGGGGTGCCTCCAAGATGTTCTAAGATAAGTGTGGCATAAACGCCACCATATAAGTCTCCCTTGTTACCGTTCATAGCAAGGCGTCGAGCAATTAAGGCACCCAGATTATAATCAGACCTCCCTGAGAGGGCGGCTGCCAGGATAGAAATATCCGGCGCAGAAGTGTTGCTCGTGTTGTCACGAGCTAACACCCCTCTAGCAACATAATATGCAAAATACCTGAGGTGAGGGAATAAGATGCTGGAGATCTTTGACCGATGAATATCCCTCGTACCCATGCTGCAGAGAGAGTTGAAGACGGTTTTCAGCTCGGAGGGCTGAGAGGCCATCCTAGCCGTCCTCCCAACGTTTGGTACACCTATTATTTCACAAAACCTTCCCAAAGGCATGGTGATAAGATCATTGTAAATTTTAAACTCAATAGCACCTGAATCAGGATTATATCTAAAACTGTTAATGAAACTGGAGGTGAGTTTTTGATACTGAGTAACACGGCACGTGACGAGCCGTGTCAGACCTGCATTAGCACAAAGATTATAAAACTCATCCTTGATTCCCGCAGCTTCAAGGAATTCATCACATGGAAACGTCATAGCACGTGCTGGACTTGTGTCCTCCAACAATTCTAGGGGCACATGATCTTCATTGTAGCTCACCCTAGCAGTCGAGGATGAAGCTGCGGCTCTAGTAACTCGATCGGAGTGCGTGGGCCTCCTCTTCTCAAGCCACCCCTTTGCTCTTCCTAACAAACTCATTTCTGAAATTTTTGGCAAATTACAAAAACAAGGATTAAAACAAAGTGGGTTAAGGCAAACTACTCAACTCACTTACCTAAGGCATAAACTTGCATCAAAACTTGGAAAATAACTTTCTACACATGCATGCAAGCTCATCTATACAGCACCAAGAACTACTAAATACTCACAAATGAAGCCACCAATCAGAAATCTAATTGGAGGGGTGGAGGAGTCACATACCAGGGAGTATTTGTTCAAAATCTCAGCTCAAATGATAGGCTGTAGAGAGAGATCGAAGAATCGCCTCCAAGAGCAGCAAGAACGCAAGAACAAGTGCAGAACTCGCGTTTTTGGAGAGAAAGAGAGAGGGAGGAAGAAGACTTACCTGGAGGGGGGCCTTGTGGGCCCCAGGCGCCCTGTGGGCGCAGCCAGGGGGCAGGCCGCGCCAGCTGGCCCCCTGGGCCACTGGTGGGTCCCCCTGGCTGGCCCCAGGCACCTCCTGGTCACTCCCGGCGTGGAAATTTTTATTTTTATTTTTCTGGAATTTTTCTGAAAACTTCACTGTTGAAATTTTTTCGAAGTTCAAAAAGCTGCATAACTTTCTGAAAACTTGAAGCAGTGAGTAGTATTGTGAAGCTTCAAAACATAAACACTTGGTACAGCAAGTAGAACAAAAACTAAAACAAATGAAAACATAACAAGCTCAACTTTTTATCTATATAAAACATGTTCACTAGTAAGGTTGATCAAGTCTTACCAACAAACAGGCGATATATAGAGCAAAAAGTCTCACCTCTTATGAAGTAATCACTGAACCTTTACTTTGATGGACATTGTCCCCACCATAATAGTTTTGTATTCGTGGTGCACATGTAGTGGACAGTCCCATTCTCCAATCTTCACGGTCTCGATATTTTCTATAGAGTTGAGGGCATGCCTCCTGTCGGTCTTCTTTGGAAAATACACCGTGTGTTCTTTATCATTCACATTGAAGGTAACCTTCCCTTTATTGCAATCAATAATAGCACCTGCGGTGTTAAGAAAAGGTCTACCAAGAATAATGGACATGCTCCCATCCTCGGGCATGTCAAGCACAACAAAATCAGTAAGAATCAAACAATTAGCAACTTCTACGGAAACATCCTCACAAATACCTATCGGAACGGCGGTTGACTTGTCAGCCATCTGAAGAGAGATATCTGTAGGAATTAGTTTCTCTAAACAAAGCCTCTTGTAAAAAGAGAGAGGCATAACACTCACTCCTGCTCCAAGATCACATAAAGCAGTTTTGACATAATTATTCTTTATGGAGCAAGGAATGGTGGGTATACCTGGATCACCAAGCTTCTCAGGAATATTGCCACTGAAAGAGTAGTTAGCAAGCATAGTAGATATTGCTTCATTAGGAATTTTTCTTTTATTAGTGACAATATCTTTCATATATTTTGAATAGGGAGGTAACTTAATAGCATCAGTCAAAGGGATCTGAAGAAAAAGAGGTTTAATCCACTCACAAAACTTATTGTAATGCTCTTCTTCTTTAGATTTGATGGACTTACCTGGAAAGGGCATGGGTTTCTATATCCATGGTTCTCTTTCCTTCCCATGTTTTCTTGCGATGAAGTCTTCTTTAGTGTACCTCTTACGTTTGTCAGGTGCTTCTTCTTCCCGAACTTCAGGCGGATCATTCTTCTCATTATCCTTACCTTCAGGTTCGGCACCGTCTTCAGTCTCAGCATCGGAGATAGATACACTGTTGGGATCAACAACTGGCTCCTCATATGTAATAGGATCATTGGAATTGTCAGCCTCCTTATGTTTCTTCTTCTTCTTTTTTGGAGAGCCAACAATTTCTTCCTGTATTTGAGAATCTTGCTCGATTCTCCTCGGATGCCCCTCTGGATAGAGAGGATCTTGAGTGCTAGTTCCTCCTCGGGTCTTAATCCCGAAGGCCTGCAAATCATCTTGTTTGGCATTGTTAGCAAGCAAATCTTTTTGCACATTAGAAATTTGTTCAAGCTGAGTTTGAACCATATGAAAATGCTTCACAAGACATTGAACATCATTAACTGTTCTACCTAGGACATCAAGCAAACTTTTGATAGCAAGGGAATTATCATGCAATTGACTTTGTATCCTCTCATTAAAATGATTTTGTTTCATAATAAAATTATCAAACTCATCTAAACATTGATCAGGAGGCTTACCATGAGTGATGTCACTTGCGTTGAAATCTAAAAGAGAGTGTACCTCTACCATAGGAGGGTGAGTGGTAGGCTCACACAGCTTCTCAATAGGGGGTAGATTCTTCACGTCTTCAGCTTTAATACCCTTCTCTTTAATAGACTTCTTTGCTTCTCGCATATCTTCGGGGCTTAGAACAAACATGCCCCTCTTCTTTGGTGGTGGAGGTGGTTCAGGGACGGACCAATCTTCATGGTTTTTGGCAATCCTGCCCATCAAATCCTCTGCATCGTTCGGTGTTCTTTTCCTGAAAACACAACCAGCACAACTGTCCAAATAGGACCTGGATTCATCAGTTAGACCAGCATAAAATATATCGATTAATTCGTTCTTAGGGATTTCATGTCCTGGTCTAGCCCGAATCAGACCGCAGTACCTCCCCCAAGCTTTAGGGAGGTGCTCATCCTGCAACTATTTAAAGTTATAAATCCTTTGTAAAGCAGCATGTTGCATGTGAGCAGGAAAGTACTTATCAACAAAAGAGTAAGCTAAGTCTTGAGGACTTTTAATGGAACTGCATGGGAGTGAATCATACCATGCTTTAGCACCTTCCTTCAAGGAGAAAGGAAGAAGCTTGGTCACATAGAAGTATCGTATCTTCTCATCTGTGGTAAACAGGCCACCCAACTCACCGAGTTTAGTCAGGTGTGCAATAGCATCATCATTTTCTCTGCCATAAAAGGGGTCAGCTTCAACCATAGGTATAAGTGAAAGATCAACCGAGAAATCATAATCAGGATCATCAATGCATATAGGAGATGTAGCAAATTCAGGATCAGGAACGGTTTTGTTCTTCAAAGAGTGTTTTTCAAATAGCTTCTTAATAACTTCAGGGTCAGAGCCGGCAAACTCTGTCAGTTCCCTGCATAAATCTTCATCAAGCATATAGTAATCATCATCAAGGATTCTCTCCTTGAGTTTACTCAAATCAGGATAATCATAAGTTTCACCAATAAGGTAGCGAGTAACAGGAATTTCAATTCCAGACTTTTTTGCAGCAGCAGCGATCTGTTTCTCAAGAGCATAACCAAGTGAACTAATATCATCAAGAGTAGTAGAAGCATCATCAAGAGTATCAGACATAGTAACAGATTCAGTAGGAGCATCATATGGTGGCAGTGAGGCAAACTTACTCATAACAGAGGGAGAATCAAGTGTAGCACTAGTGCTCAGAACAGTACCTCTTCTTGTAGTGGATAGTAAGATCGGAACCTTGGGGTCTCCTTTCTTACCCATAGCGGATGAAGTGCAGCAGGTAGGATACTTCAAGTAGACTTGTAAATATTGCTATGCTCCCCGGCAGCGGCGCCAGAAAACGGTACTTGATAACCCTCAACCGTAAGGGATCGAGATAGTCTTCGCGGGTAAGAATAACCCAATTTATTGATTCGACACACGGGGAGCCAAAGAGTATTTATAAGTTTTGACAGTTGAGTTGTCAATTCAACTGCACCTGAAATATTCTTACTTGCAATAAAAGATAAGTGGTAACAGTGATATGATAGTGATGATAGTGACAGTAAAAGTAAACAGCAAAAGTAAATAGTAAAGGTGAATAGCAAAAGTAGCAACTAGTAACCAGCAGGATTTAAAACACTGTAGGCTAGGGAGACGGGTGGTTGGGCGCTGCATGGATGAGATATATCATGATTCCAACTTGGGGCAAGGCACACGGAAAAGTAATGATCATCTAGGCAAATATCAAACATTAGGCATGTATCCCGTAGGTAGTTGTACGTGCTTGCAATAAGAACTTGCACAACATCTTTTGTCCTACCATCCCGGTACGAACGGGGCCAAAAGGAACTTATGGAGATTAAGGTGCTCCTGTCAAAGAGCACCGGAACAAAGCAATAAACTCAACGGATACATGTAATCCTCAAACTACGGACCATCCCCTTTGGTGTCCCAAGCTGTCACTTTTGGGATCGCCGGTTCCGAACCGTAATAGGTGCTAACAACTCATAGATAGGATCAAGAACACAAATATATTCATGCAAACACATATGGTTCAGATCTGAAATCATGGCACTCGGGCCCTAAGTGACAAGCATTAAGAATAACAAGTTGAAGCAAAGATGATAAACACCATAGTAGATAATAGGCAACATGCCCCCCAACGATCTGATAAACTATTACATGATCTAACTCATCCAATCCCTACCATCCCCTTCGCCTACAGCAGGGGATTACTCACACATGGAAGGAGAAGTCATGGAGGGAGGATGGAGTGGTGATGACGATGACGATGGCGACGATCTCCCCTCTCCGGAGGCCAAATCAGCCTCCAGATTAGCCCTCCCGAAGAAGAACAGAGGGTGGCGGCGGCTCCGCGACGAAAACTGGGAAAAGAACTTCTGATCTGGGATTTCTCCGTCACGAGCTAAAATACGGGTCAAAGTAGGGCACCAGGGGAGGTGGGGCCCACCCAGGCGGCCTCCCGGCGCGGCCAGGGAGTGGGCCGCGCCACCAGGGCGCCTGGAGCCCCCCTGGCCCCCCTCTGGCCCCTCTTCTGGCACCAGGTTCCTTCGGGTGCGTGGATTTTCTGTGATTTTTCGTGGAATTTTCTGAGATACCTAAAAATTTGTTTTCCTGCACACAATAAAACCATACAGGCAGCTCTGCTGAAAACAGCGTCAGTCCGGGTTAGTTTAGTTCAAATCATGCAAGAATGAGGTCAAAACAATATCAAAAGTGTTTGGAAAAGTAGATACGTTTGAGACGTATCAACTCCCCCAAGCTTAGCATATTGCTTGTCCTCAAGCAATTCAGTTCAACGAACTGGACGCGACAAAGAAAACTTTGACAAACTCTTTTGCTTCATTAGATGTATATAAGCATGTACTACGAAAAGAGTCTAGCAAGTATTGAAACAATGCTATGAGGACAATGCACGGAGCAATCCTTCTTTCAAGTGACCAATCACAAATACCTAAAAGTAAATAATATACTACTGAAAATCAAGACAAGATTACATTGCACATAGCTTGAGCATATTAGGGTGGTATCTCGCTAGCCTCCATGAGTGAAGCAAAACATAAATGCAGAAACTCCTCCAGAGTTTTAAAGGAGACTAGAACTAAGAATTTCAGAATAAATAATATCACAAGCATGCAGAAGACAATGTAATACTTTGGGACAATGCACATTACACTCAGAATGACAATTATGCTCTCCTAGTTGGTGCTTTGAAGAAAGAAGGTGGAGACTCTCGAACCGTGGAATTTGATGGCGAGGTTGAAAACCCGTGGTTGGAAACAAAAACTAAACATGTACCAGAGCTCTTGGTTTTAAAAACAGAGGTAAAAATGTTTTTGAGAGGTGCATATTTCGTCAACGAATGCTAGCAGATAACTCAATCACTTCTTGAGCTGGACAAGTTTCGAGGAACGGCTCCCGCATGAGGACGATCACATCCTCTTAATCTCCTTTGTTTATCACTGCCAAAGTTTTCTGATTTCTCATGAACAAAGCGTGAAGAAGGGTTTGTTTGTTGTATAATTTTTTAATGAGCCGGGCGCACTCTATGCCAGTTCCTTCTCGTATTATGGGTTTGCAGATTAGACATGCAATCCCGGGGTGAAACTTGTCCGACTTAAAAAGATCATGAATTAACTACTACTTCCTCATGAGCTAAAACAGAGGCACAAAAAGAGAAATGCTTTTGATTAATTTCGAGATGGTACACGAAAGTCTTCGTTAGGAATGGCAGGTAAATACCATGTATAGGAAGGTATGGTGGACTCATATGGCATAACTGGTTTTAAGGATTTTGGATGCACAAGCAGTCAGTCCGCTTAGTACAGGTGGAGGTTAGCAAAAGACTGGGAAGCGACCAACTAGAGAGCAATAACGGTCATAATCATGCAGAGCGACAAAGCAACATTGAATCGGGCATGGAAGTGATATAACTATTCTAAAACTCAAAGATCATCAAGGTAGAGCAGACTTTTTAGTCTCAAACATGTGTAAACATGTGCCAAGTCAATCCAAAAATTCTCCAAAGGGAAATACCACCTTAGTATACCAGACTATGAACAATGCAATGCATGTAAATCATTTCAATAACGCATTATATACTCTAGCTATTCGAAACTAGCCACAAGGAAAGCATGAACCACTGGAAGAGCATTGTAAACATAGCACTATGTCGCTACAAGCTGGTCTCTAGATCATAAGTACAGGCATATGTACAAAAGTAGAAACAAGAAGAGTTCATACCGGTCTTCCTTGTTGCTCCCCTTCGGTCGATCTTCATCATTACTGGCTCGTCACTTGCACGATCGAACGTAGGAAATATAATTAAATGACATCACAGACTCGAGCTGATCTCTGAAAACAAAGCAAACTAAAGAGAAAAAGGAAATCTTTTTTGGATTATTTCAAAGGTTGAACGAAAGCAAAAAGAAAGAGAAAATCTTTTTGTTGTTTTTGCAAAGAGAGAAATAAAGAAGAACAGGCAAAAACTTCGAAAAGAACAAAGCGAATAAAATGGATAATACAATGGAAAAGTGAGAGGGGCACGTACTCCCCCAAGCTTTTGATGTCAACATTATGCTTGGATGCAAAAGGTTGAGACATGAAAGAACATGATGCACCCGAATCAAACAACACTTTTGCAGGAATAGAGTTAACTGGAAGGTTACCAAGTATCACATCTGAAGAATTCTCTGCTTGAGCTGCATTCATCAGATTCACTCTTGCATGCTTGGGATTGTGCTTGACAATAGCAGTGCTGACAGGTGGAGGAGGCCGAAGGCGCCTTGGGTTGGGGCACTTGTTAGCATAATGACCCTTCTGAGTGCACTTGTTGCAAACCACTTCTGAGAGAGGATGGTGATAAGGAGCACTTGACTTGGAAGCTTGAAAATGGTTCTTTGACTGGTTGCTTGGGTTGGGTGGGTGGGAGAAAGCACGGCCACCAGAATTCTTGTTGTTGTTGTTGGGAGCTCGGATCACTGGAGGAGGTGGAAGCCAAAACTTCTGTTGCTTGGCGACCACTTGAGAATAAGAGGAGGAGTGAACAGCATCTCTGATCCTC
Organism: Secale cereale; assembly: GCA_902687465.1. Taxonomy (NCBI): domain Eukaryota; kingdom Viridiplantae; phylum Streptophyta; class Magnoliopsida; order Poales; family Poaceae; genus Secale; species Secale cereale. Next base: position 588,680,203 of record LR738709.1, on the reverse strand, counting down.
TTTTTGGAAGCTTCCATCTTGAGCTGGGCTGCCTCTTGCTTAAGTGCCATGTTATAGAATTGATCAAACTCATCAGGCTCGAACAAGGTGAGAGCTAGTTGGAGTTCATCCTTAAGACCACCACGAAACTGATAGATCTTGCTCTTGGCATCTGGGATGTCTTGCTTGGCATAGCGGGCAAGGTTCTGGAACTTGACATTATATTGGTAGACAGTCATTGAGCCTTGCTTCAGGTTGCGGAATTGCTCACGCATACCCTCGATGACACTTGTTGGAATGTGATGAGAGCGAAAGTCCTTGCAGAAGTCATCCCAGGAGATTACACGTCCCTCTCTGGAATCTTTGTACTGCTGCCACCAATCAGCGGCTTGGTCCTTGAGTTGGAAGGCGACAAACTTCACATAGTCCTCGGGCCTGACGTTACTGCACTCGAAATGCTTCTTGATATCTGTTATCCAGTCTTCAGCATCTAGAGGGTCCACACAGTAACTGAATGCCTTTGATTAGTTTGTCAGGAACTGGTTGAGCGTAGCAAAGTGAGGTTGGTTGAACAAATTCCCTTGGCCTTGGTTCCCATGAGCACCCTGATTTGCTTGATTTGCTTGAATGTTCTGCATCATTTGCATAAGCATCTGGGTGTTCTGGTTCGTCGCTTGCATAATTGCTCTCCAGGCCTCAGACGGAGGAGGAGGGGAAGGAGGACGATCAGGAACCTCTTCACCCTCTGGGTTAGCGTTGGGAACCCTTTTAGGAGCCATCCTGAATGAGATGACAACTATTAGCCATTGATTGAAAGAATATATAAGCTAAATCAACAGCTAGAAATTGCAACATAAGTCTTCACAAGCACATTCGAACAAGATGAACTAATGTAATCCACAGTTTAATAGTAACAACAATCTTCACGAGAAGCCACTTGGGAGAACAAAAGGTAAATAAAAACAACAAGGAGCAGATAGAACAAATACAAGATAGAAGCTTCGTTCGACATATTCGTGCTGAAAGCTTATGGAACGTGTTACAAAAGGGTTTTGCAATCCCCGGATCAGCATAGCCAAGGACCCTTTAAGATGCAACTCCCGATCGGAACAACGCCCATAAAACTACTTCACTCAATGTAGAACCTCGAACCCCATATCATGCATTCGTTGGAAGAATGCCTATGAGCTACTAGATGAACCCACCTATTAATTTCCGAAAGTTTCCAGTTATGCAATCACGTGTTGGGGATACAGGGGAAGCATCGCGCACTCAACTCTAATCCTACATCCAGCTGTATCCATCCTTCAACACATAACCAGTTATTTACGGAAACCGTCTACCTCGGACCTTCGAAACGCATCTACTATACAAGCTATGGCAATACTCCCGAACTACCTCCCCAGTACTGGGTGATGTCGGGGTTATCTTGCCACTAACCGCATAGGAGAGTTTTCGATGTCGGCCGTCTTAAGTATTCCAGAACTGCTGCGATAAGTTTGTGACGACAACACCTCGGAGCTCAACTCCTCGGGACACTGCCACAACCCCTAAATGACAGGAGGCATCGAGAACAATGTTCTCGTCACAAAGACATCGGAACAATCCAAACAATACTCGTGAGATTCCTAAAAAAAATTGATGAAATTTTGAGAGTAGAAGAGACAAGAGCAATCGTCGGGAGTCCTCACCAGAGTGAAAAGAGATGAGGAGCAAAAGAAATCCTACTCTCCGATATATATATATATATATATATATATATATATATATATATATATATATATATATATATATATGACTCCTTTTTTGTACTCCTGGGAGTATGTACTCCCATCGTCAATATACCTCGTATACGCATTAATTATACCTCTTTATCAATCTCAATATACTTCATTAAATATTCTAAGATACCTCAATACGAGTTTTTGGTGAAAAAATATCATCTGCGACGTACTTTTTGTAATATACCTTTTTCACGTACAAACACATCAGTATATACGTAAACATTTAAAATATGTAGACTCGCATGAATTTTTTCATGAAAATCATTTTGGGGTATCTAATAATTACTAATGAAGTATATTAAAAATAATAAAGAGGTATAAAAGATTCATCTATATGGTATATGAGGAGCAGGAGTACGTACTCCCAGGAGTACACAACCATTTTCCTATATATATATATATATATATATATATATATATATATATATATATATATATATATATATATATATATATATATATATATATATATATATATATATATATATATATATATATAAGACTCAAAACATTTTAAGTGTGTGCCTAGACTCAACCGTCAACGATTCGATCAATCAGTGGGGGCTTCTAGGTCGGAGAAGGCTCTGAATAACAACTTGTAATGCCCAGGATGGGACTATACCTCCTACGTGTCGAGGCACGACTTAAAGGTATAAGCCCATTCTGGAATGATCTCAAGTTCGGTATCTTTGCACGACTCATGTAAAAATAGGGATGAAATTGCAAAAGGATAGTAGGCTTACACTCGCCACGTCACACAATTCATTACATAAGCAAATCATCATCCAAATAACATCACAACCTGACTACGGGTGAAGATCCAAATGAAAGATACAAGAATACATAAAGCCACAGGTTCGAATCGCCCCTAGTAGAAACCACTACTGATCATCGGGATAGTGCACATAGTATCGACTACGTTCTTCATCGTACTCCCAGTACAGCTCTGTGCCGTCACCTGAGTAGTTCACCATGGTACCTGCATCTGGTGTGGTGTAGAATCTGTGAGCCACTGAGGACTCAGCAATCCCGTTCCCGGGTAGCAAAACTATCTAAGCCTTGGGTGTGGACAAGGCTGAAGAAAGATAAAAGGTTGCTACTATAGTAACAACATCAAGACACAACAAAAGTAAAATAAAATTTTATTCATGTGGGCTGCCTCCCAAAAGCGCTTTCTTTTATGCCTTTAAGCTAGGCATAATGCATAGAGATCAAGTTGTATCAATTGAACCATCATCAAGATCATCAAAAAGCTCTTCAATAATACAACTAGTCTTAAGAGGACTTTCAAATAAAGGCCTCATAGAGATACTTCTAGGGAGAAGACCAAAAGGATAAAAGTCAAGGGAAGATTCATTTATAAATTCATCAAAGAGAGGTGTTTTTTCCAAAGTCTTTACAATTTCAACCCCTTTGGCAATAGATGGATTACTTTTAGAACGGGGAGCCTTTGGAACGTGAACGAACTTAGGCTCCTTCTTTGCCGGAGTTTCTACCTTTTTGGTTTTGATTGAGGAGAAAGTAGTTCCTAGAGTATCAAAGATTTCCTCAATCTTGTCTATCCTAGAGGAGTCCAAATCATGGGATTTGATGGTCTCCAAAGTTTTGAAAATTTTATGCATGGAGCTATCAAGCCTATTCAAATTCCCTTGGATCTTACGATCCAACTCATTTATCTTATTAATATTTGGCATCTCTAGCTCTATCTTTTCAAGTATTTTCATAATGTGAGCTAGGGTGATGTCCTCTTGAATGCTAACAACAGGGGGATTCCCAACAAGATTTTCAATAATACTAAGAGACTCCCAAACTGGGGCCTCTAGGAAATTTCCATTGATAGCAGTATCTAGAATAAACCTATTCCAAGAAGTAATTCCAACATAAAAATTTCTAAGCAGGATAGTAGTAGATTGCTTCTTGGTGGCTCTTTTTTGAGAATCATAGATTCTATACCAAGCATCTTTTAGACTTTCCCCACCTCTTTGTTTGAAGGTGAGAACTTCTGCCTCGCCAAAGACAAAAGGACCCGACATAATGACAACTAAAGAATGAGATAACTATTTTTGTGATTTTCGATAAAAGATACTAAAGCAAAAACTGAAAGGTAAACTAACAAGACTAAAAAGCAAAGGTAAAAGATAGCATGCAACTCCCCTATCTTGAAGAGTGGAGTCCCCGGCAACGGCACCAGAAAACTTTGCTTGATGGCTTCTCGCCCCTCGTTGGTTACCCCAAGTGGAAGGTTTGAGATGCAGTGTAGCGGAAGTTTTCCCTTGGCAAAGATACCAAGGATCGATTTCCCTGAGACTCCCAGTTTCAACAAGAAGGTGTCAACTGCTAACGGCGCCAGATATTAGCAATCAACGTGGACCTGCACACATATACAAATAACTTTGCTCCCAACGAGTACAGAGAGGTTGTCAATCCCTCCGGCCTTGTCGTTTACAAAGGATCAAACACAAGTGATAGTAGCGATAGGTTTTGCTGCAAATAATAAGTAAAAGCGGAAAGTAAATAGTGGATGTGATCAATGATGGTAATATGGACCGGAGTCCCATGATGTTCACTAGTGATGTCTCTCTCCCAAAAGACGATAAAACAGCTATGTGAGGTGAACGAATTACAGCTGGGCAATTGACAGAATTATGTGCGCAAACCAATGCTAACTATGTTGCAAGAAAGGTAGAGGTTCAAAGCATGGGCGGTACGCCAAGGCAAGTAGACCGAAATCCATCTGCATCTACTACTAATCATCCACCTTGAGATATCTATCCAGAACATCTCGCTGGTATTAAGTTGCGAGTCCCACCCATAGTGTAAACTCAAAGCAACAGACAACTGCATTAAAAGAACTTTGCGTAAAGTAAACAATCCTTGCACCCGCGGGCACAAGCACCGTTGTTTTCCCCCTTGTGGCAACATCACATCCCCTAGACTCATGTTTCTGTCACTCAAGCTAGTCATTGAGGGGCATGAACCCACAATCAAGCATAACGTTCCCTCTTGGAGTCACTACCTACTACTTGGCCAAAGCAATAAATAACAACGGAGAACATGCAAGAATTACTTACGAACATAAATATAAAAGAGGTAGATCAAATATATTACTCAAACACAATCTGAACATAATCTCACAATCCATCGGATCCCAGCAAACTCATCATAGCAACAGCATAAGGATTACATATGTGCCTCGATCATGTAGGGCAGCTCACGAGGACTAATTAGTGAAGCACAAGAACGGGAGGAGAACATCACATAGCTACTGGTCATGGACCCATGGTCCAAGGGAGACTACTCACAACTCATCCGAGAGGCGTCCATGGTGGTGGAGAAGCTCCCGGTGGTGATCCTCCCCTCCGGCAGGGTGCCGGGAAGAGTTCTCCTGGTGCTCCCGATCTTGGAAGCGCGGCGGCGGCGGAACAGAGATGAGATCGCGAAAAAGGGTTCCCCTCTCGAGGGTTTCGGGACACGATATAAATATATGCCAAAGGGAGGCATCAGCGGAGGCCTGGGAGGCCCAGGCGCCCCCCCCCCCCCCCGGCGTGGCCAGGAGGGGGGCCGCGCCACCAGGGCGCCTGGAGCCCTGGTGGCCCCCCTCCGGCTGTACTTCGGGTGCCGGGAAGCTTCTAGAACGCTGATTTTTTATATAATTTTTCCGGGATTTTTCTGGCAGTTCTCGTAATGGGAAAACCTGAAATACAAAAACAGCAGAAAACAGAAACTGGCACTGGGGTGCACTGAGTTAATAGGTTAGTCCAAATATGATCAAAAGTGTATGGAAGTGTATAAATATCATAGCAATATCACCCAAAAGAGGCATGGAGCAAGCAGAAATTATAGATACGTTTTGGACGTATCAGTGAAGCTACGGGTTTTTACCAGCCCTCGGGTTTCCCCAAGGTGGCCCCGCAGGCTCCCCATTTCGGACCAACACTCATGTGGAGCACTGGCCCGGGGTTGTTGATTAAGAAGAGGGTTAATTACTCCCTTTGCAAGTTTTTAGTTGTTTAGGCAAATAGTACCAATGTTGGGACTTGCTGGAAAAGACTTAGCGCTAAGCGGTTTATCGAGGGGGTCCCATAACCCCAACCGTGTGAGGAACGCATAATCAAGGAACATAACACCGGTTTATACGGTTCCTAGGGCGGCATGAGTGGAACAAATCACCAAGCAAGAGGCTTAGCCTTCCACCCATTACCAATATATAGATGATTTAGTTTAAGAATTTATATAGTGTGATATCCCAACAAACTTCAACATGAAGCAAGAATCTTCGAATCTTCTCCTGCAACTAGTAATGCTATAAGAGGGGCTGAGCGAAGCTTACTTAGCCAAACAAAGGTTTTGCTAGGTTGGGTGGTTAAACAGATTCATGGTTACAATAGGAGGCTGACAAACAAACATGGGCATCGAGGCAATAAGCTAAAGAGCGAGACTTCTAGCAATAGGCAAAGATAGTAATGATATCTGGGTCAGGTCATCTTGCCTGTCGAGTCGTCGATGGGATCGTAAGACGGCTCCTCGTTCTCAACCTCGGTAGTAACCTCGTTCTCGTACTCGGTCTCGGCTTCCGGCTCTACTCAACACAAGAACACATGAGGCACGAAATCAAACAAGGTGCAATGCGCAAACTACAGGATGCATGTATGATGCACTTAGGATGCACTGCAGATGCACTTAGGATGCACAACATGTTAACGTAGGAAGCACACCAGAACAACACAAGAACAAGACAATATGCTCAAGCAAGTAGGATGCAAGACAAGTCTATTTAGGATGCAAAACATGGCAAGGCAGGAAGCACAGAGAAACAACATAAGAACAACAAGTTTAAATGAGGCCGGAAACTACTTAAGACAAATCCGGTAAGTCCTCATATGCATAGTTTGAAATTAGTCCAGATCTGAACAAACCTTAAGTTGAAGTTGTTAAACAGAAATTTAACATGCATCATGATGATCTACACGAAATTCTAGTCAAGTTTCATATAAAGTTTGTTTAAAACGGAGCTACGGTCTAGAAGATATGATCAAAACAAGATAATCATGGCAACGGTGCAAGATGCACCCAAACATTAAGCAAACATACTCCAAACATGTTAACAAGATGATATTATGAGTCTACATGCAAAATCACTCAAGTTTCATGTAGGGCACACTCAAAACGGAGCAACGGATCAAAACATACACTCGAAACAAGAAACAATGCAAAGCTGAAATTAACAGCCACATAGCAACTTTGGAGCAAGAAATATATACCCTACAGCACTCAAACATGGTGAAAAGAAGCATGGACATGAAGTAGACATATCCTACAGCAAACAACTCCATTGGAGCATCTCCATAGGAGGCATGGATCAATAGCAACAAGCTACAACATTTTGATCATGACAATAAAAACCTGACTGTAATATTTTATAGCAACTTGGGAGCAAGAATTAAATAAGCTACAGCAACCCATATGAGCAAGTGAGGACATGGATGGATAGACAACAATATGTACAACAAGGAATGATCAATGGCCACCCCAAAACTAACATGGATTTGCCTAGGGCATCAAGCAAACATACCATCAGGATAAGACAGATTCCAGACTTAGTGAAATTTCACTAAGTGTTAAAACAGTAATATTAGCATGGCATGTTTGCAAGCATGTTTAAGTCACCTCAAGGCATATCATGGTAAATGGTTTGCACCACAGCAAAAATCACATGATGGAGAATCTAAAACATATGAGCATGTGACATGGGGACAAACACAACAATAGCAACGAGCTCCTCAACTAGGCATCTCGTAACAAGTTACAAAACCTAACAGCCACATGCACTTTTGCAACAGAGATAAACACGGCAATATGAACTCTAACATGCATGCTATAGCAACCAACATGTAGAGCATCTCATGATGAACATTTTGACATATCATTTGCTTCATTTGGATAAACATGCACCAAGTTATCACATCTCAAACACGGCATAAAAATAACTAGTAGCAGCAGTTTATATCAAGTAGCACTCTTGTCACGAATATTAAGACATCTAGATGGACTCAAACAAGCATGACACATTGGAACAAAACGTAGTACACATCGCCACGATCATTTTGACATATCATATGCACAAATCGGACATACACACAAAAAGTTATTAGCTCCACAAGAATGCATCAGACAACAAAAATTCCAAAGGACTTGGAGGCAAAAATCACCTCAGATCTGGTCAACGTGGTCAACGCGGGTTGCGGGCGGAGCGGGTCACGGGCGCGGGCGCGGACCCGGGAACCCGCTAGGGTTCGGGCAGCCGGCTGGATCGGATCCGGCGGCTGGATCGGTGGCGGCTTCGAGCGGGAGGCCGGCGATCCGGCGTCTCCGGCAAGGGAGCGCGGCGGCGCTGCTCCGGCGGCTTGGCCTCGCCGGCGGAGCGGGTTGCGGGGGTGGAGGGCGACCGGGGCGGCGGCTCTTAGGGCGGCGGCGTCGTCGGGCCGACGGGGAGGTGGCCGGTGGCTTCCAGGCGGCGGGGCAGCGAATTCTAGCGGCGGGGCGGCGAGGACCTCCGACAGCGACGAGCCGCCGGAGCTGAGGAAGGACGGCGGCGGAGGGAATCGGCGCGGGGGCGGAGGCGATGTGCCGAGGGGGCCCGACCCGGGCCCAGGCGGGCCGGCGGCGCGCGTGGTGGCGGAGCGCCACGTGGCGGGCGTGGAGAGGCCGAGGGCGGCGGCGGAAACGTCCGGCCAGGGACGGACACGTCCGGCGCTGCGGGAGGAGGAAGAATTAGGGTTTTGGACACGAAAATGAGGAGGGTGGACGTTTTTATAGGCACAAGGAGCTATGAGACTCCAAATGGGGAGCAGTTTTCGGCCACGCGATCACAATTCGACGACCGAGATGATGGGAAGGGTTGTGCTGGGTTACTGTGCTGTTGTGGAGGGGGTCTTGGGCCTGAAAGAAGAGGTTCTTTTAGCCCACTAGGTTAATCGTTGGAGTACCAAACGAACTCCAAACGCGACGAAACTTGACAGGCGGCCTACACATACCAAAACAACATCACACGACAAGTCTCACGTCATTCCGGAAATGTTACACTGTCACACACAAAAGAAGCACTCGGGGATGCCACGGGCACGTGTGAGAGCGTCGGAACTCGAAACGGACAATGGGAAGAGACGAGTGGGACCGGATGCAAGTGACAACACAAATGCAATGCAATGCACATGACAACATGACATGGATGAAATGCACACACGCACACGACAAAACGAAGAACCCGAAATGAAAGAAGAGTCCGGAAAGGAATTGATGAAGCCAAAGTTTATATATTGCCATATTGGGAAAGTGTTACATCTGGGGCATTACAAGTCACGCCTCCCGAACCGGAAAGTAGCGCAGCGCAGAAAGATGTTCATGTGGTGCCTGCACCGACTAGGGAGGAAATTAATGATGATGATCATGAAGCTTCAGATCAAGTTACCACTGAACTTCGAAGGTCCACAAGGACACGTTCCGCACCAGAGTGGTACGGCAACCCTGTCATGGAAATCATGTTGTTAGACAACGGTGAACCTTCACACTATGAAGAAGCGATGGCGGGCCCGGATTCCAACAAATGGCTTGAAGCCATGAAATCTGAGATAGGATCCAAGTATGAAAACAAAGTATGGACTTTGGTGGACTTGCCCAATGATCGGCACGCCATAGAAAATAAGTGGATATTTAAGAAGAAGACTGACGCGGATGGTAATGTGACCATCTATAAGGCTCGGCTTGTCGCTAAAGGTTATCGACAAGTTCAAGGGATTGACTACGACGAGACTTTCTCTCCCGTAGCGATGCTAAAGTCCGTCCAAATCATGTTAGCAATTGCCGCATACTATGATTATGAGATATGGCAAATGGACGTCAAAACGGCATTCCTTAATGGCTTCCTCAAGGAAGAACTGTATATGATGCAGCCAGAAGGTTTTGTCGATCCTGAGAATGCTAACAAGGTATGCAAGCTCCAGTGCTCAATCTATGGGCTGGTGCAAGCATCTCGGAGTTGGAACATTCGATTTAATGATGTGATCAAAGCGTTTGGGTTTATACAGACTTGGGGAGAAGCCTGTATTTACAAGAAAGTGAGTGGGAGCTCTGTAGCATTTCTCATATTATATGTGGATGATAAATTGCTGATGGGAAATGATATAGAATTCTTGGAAAGCATAAAGGCCTACTTGAATAAGAGTTTTTCAATGAAGGACCTTGGAGAAGCTGCTTACATATTAGGCATCAAAATCTATAGAGATAGATCGAGTCACCTCATTGGTCTTTCACAAAGCACATACCTTGATAAGATATTGAAGAAGTTCAATATGGATCAGTCCAAGAAAGGGTTCTTGCCTGTATTGCAAGGTATGAGATTGAGCACGGCTCAATCCCCGACCACGGCAAAAGATAGATAAAAGATGAGTGTCATCCCCTATGCCTCAGCCATAGGTTCTATTATGTATGACATGCTGTGTACCAGACCTGATGTGAACCTTGCCATAAGTTTGGTGGGGAGGTACCAAAGTGATCCCGGTATGGAACACTGGACAGCGGTCAAGAATATCCTGAAGTACCTGAAAAGGACTAAGGATATGTTTCTCGTTTATGGAGGCGACGAAGAGCTCATCATAAAGGGTTACGTCGATGCTAGCTTCGACACAGATCTGGATGACTCCAAGTCACAAACTGGATACATGTATATTTTGAATGGTGGGGCAGTCAGCTGGTGTAGTTGCAAGCAAAGTGTCGTGGCGCATTCTACATGTGAAGCGGGGTACATAGCTGCTTGCGAAGCAGCACATGAAGGAGTCTGGATGAAGGAGTTCATCACCAACCTAGGAGTCATTCCAAGCGCGTCGGGCCCGATGACTCTCTTATGTGACAACACTGGAGCTATTGCCATTGTCAAGGAGCCCAGGTTTCACAAGAAGACCAAGCACATCAAGCGCCATTTCATCTCCATCCAGAATTATATTCAAGCTGGAGACATAGATGTTTGTAAAGTGCATACGGATCTGAATGACGCAGATCCGTTTACTAAACCTCTTCCACGAGCAAAACATGATCAACACCAGAACTCTATGGGTGTTCGATTCATCACAATGTAACTAGATTATTGACTCTAGTGCAAGTGGGAGACTGTTGGAAATATGCCCTAGAGGCAATAATAAAATGGCTATTATTATATTTCCTTGTTCATGATAATTGTCTGTTATTCATGCTTGAATTGTATTATCCGGAAACAGTGATACATGTGTGAATACATAGACCACAACGTGCCCCTGGTAAACCTCTAGTTACTAGCTCGTTGATCAACAGATGGTTACGGTTTCCTGACCATGGACATTGGATGTCATTGATAATGAGATCACATCATTAGGAGAATGATGTGATGGACAAGACCCAATCCTAAGCCTAGCACAAGATCGTGTAGTTCGTAATGCTAAAGCTTTTCCAATGTCAAGTATCTTTTCCTTAGACCATGAGGTTGTGCAACTCCCGGATACCGTAGGGATACTTTGGGTGTGCCAAACGTCACAACATAACTGGGTGGCTATAAAGGTACACAATGGGTATCTCCGAAAGTATCTGTTGGGTTGGCACAAACCAAGACTGGGATTTGTCACTCTGTATGACGGAGAGGTATCTCTGGGCCCACTCGGTAAGACATCATCGTGAGCTCAATGTGACTAAGGGGTTGGTCATGGGATTATGTATTAAGGAACGGGTAAAGAGACTTGCCATGACGAGATTGAACAAGGTATCGGTATACCGACGATCGAATCTCGGGCAAGTACTATACCGATAGACAAAGGGAATTGTATACGGGATTGATTGAATCCTTGACATCGTGGTTCATCCGATGAGATCATTGAGGAACATGTGGGAACCAACATGGGTATCCAGGTCCCGCTGTTGGTTATTGACCGGAGAGTCGTCTCGGTCATGTCTACGTGTCTCCTGAACCCGTAGGGTCTACACACTTAAGGTTCAGTGACGCTAGGGTTGTAGAGATATATGCATGTGGTAACCCGAATGTTGTTCGGAGTCCCAGATAATATCCCGGACGTCACGAGGAGTTCTGGAATGGTCCGGAGGTAAAGAATTATATATATGAAGTCCAGTTTCGGCCATCGGGAGAGTTTCGGGGGTCACCGGTAGTGTACCGGGACCATCGGAAGGGTCCCGGGGGTCCACCGGGTGGGGCCACCTATCCCGGAGGGCCCCATGGGCTGAAAGAGGAAGGGAACCAGCCCATAGTGGGCTGGTGCGCCCCCCTTGGGCCTTCCCCCTGCGCCTAGGGTTGGGAACCCTAGGGGTGGGGGCGCCCACATGACTTGGGGGGCAAGCCCCCCTAAGGCCGCCCCCTAGAGATCCCATCTCTAGGGCCGGCGCACCCCCTAGGCCCCCTATATATAGTGGGAGGGAGGGAGGGCAGCCGCACCCTACCCCCTGGCGCCTCCCTCTCCCTCCCGTGACACCCGTTCCTCCTCCCGCAGCGCTTGGCGAAGCCCTGCAGGAATACTGCTGCATCCACCACCACGCCGTCGTGCTGCTGGATCTCCATCAACCTCTCCTCCCCCCTTGCTGGATCAATAAGGAGGAGACGTCGCTGCTCCGTACGTGTGTTGAACGCGGAGGTGCCGTCCGTTCGGCGCTAGGATCATCGGTGATTTGGATCACGACGAGTACGACTCCATCATCCACGTTCTCTTGAACGCTTCCGCTCGCGATCTACAAGGGTATGTAGATGCACTCCCCTCTCCCTCATTGCTAGATGACTCCATAGATTTATCTTGGTGAAGCGTATAATTTTTTTGATTTCTACTACGTTCCCCAACAACATCGACCGCTATCCAGCATGCATCTAGAGTATTAAGTTCATAAGAACAGAGTAACACCTTAAACAAGATGACATGATGTAGAGGGATAAACTCAAGCAATATGATATAAACCCCATCTTTTTATCCTCGATGGCAACAATACAATACGTGCCTTGCTGCCCGTACTGTCACTGGGAAAGGACACCGCAAGATTGAACCCAAAGCCAAGCACTTCTCCCATTTCAAGAACTATAGATCTAGTAGGCCAAACCAAACCAATAATTCGAAGAGACTTGCAAGTATATTATAATCATACATAAAAGAATTCAGAAAAGAACCAAATATTTCTCATAGATAATCTTGATCATAAACCCACAATTCATCGGATCTCGACAAACACACCGCAAAAAGAGATTACATCGAATAGATCTCCTCGAAGACCGAGGACAACTTGGTATTGAGATCCAAAGAGAGAGAAGAAGCCATCTAGGTACTAACTATGGACCCGAAGGTCTGTGGTAAACTACTCATAACTCATGGTGAGGCGATGGTGTTGATGTAGAAGCACTCCGTGGTAGATCCCCCCTCCAGCGGAGCTCCGAAACAGGCCCCAAGATGGAATCTCACGGGAACAGAAGGTTGCGGCGGTGGAATTAGGGTTTTTTCTCCTCTTCTGATGTTTTCGGGGTACATGGGTATATATAGGAGGAAGGAGGGCATCGGGGGACCAACATGGGGCCCACGAGGTAGGGGCGTGCCCTGTAGGGGGGGCACCCTCGTGGACACCACGTGTGCCCTATTCCGTGGTTCTCAAGTCTCCCGTGAAGATATCGCTCCAAAAATATCTCTCCCGAAGGTTTCATTCCGTTTGGACTCCATTTGATATTCCTTTTCTGTAAAACCCTGAAATAGGCAAAAAACAGCAATCTGGACTGGGCCTTTGGGTTAATAGGTTAGTCCCAAAAATAATATAAAAGTGTATAACAAAGCCCATTAAACATTCAAAACATCATAAATAATAGCATTGAACAATAAAAAATTATAGATACGTTGGAGACGTATCAGGGGGTAGGCGCGCCCCCACCCTCATGGGCCACCTGTTGACCCCCGACGTGCATCTTCAGCCTATATATACTCTCATACCCTGAAAACATCGAGGCAACAGACGAAACCCTAATTCCACCACCGCAACCTTCTGTTTTCGTGAGATCCCATCTTGGGGTCTGTTCCGGAGCTCCGCCAAAGGGGGCATCGATCACGGAGGGCTTCTACATCAACACCATAGCCTCTTCGATGAGTTGTGAGTAGTTTACCACACACCTTTGGTCCATAGTTATTAGCTAGATGGCTTCTTCTCTCTCTTTGGATCTCAATACAAGGTTCTCCTCGATCTTCGAGGAGATCTATTCGATGCAATCTTTTTGCGGTGTGTTTGTCGAGATACGATGAATTGTGGGTTTATGATCATGATTATCTATGAGAAATATTTGGTTCTTTTCTGAATTCTTTTATGTATGATTATAATATCGTTGCAAGTCTCTTCGAATTATTGGTTTGGTTTGGCCTACTAGATCTATAGTTCTTGCAATGGGAGAAGTGCTTGGCTTTGGGTTTAATCTTGTGGTTTCCTTTCCCAGTGACAGCAAGGGCAGCAAGGCACGTATAGTATTGTTGCCATCGAGGATAAAAAGATGGGTTTTATATCATATTGCTTGAGATTATCCCTCTACATCATGTCATCTTGCTTAAGGCGTTACTCTGTTCTTATGAACTTAATACTCTAGATGCATGCTGGATAGCGGTCGATGTGTGGAGTAATAGTAGTAGATGCATAATCGTGTCGGTCTACTTGTCACGGACGTGATGCCTATATACAATGATCATGCCTAGATATTCTCATAACTATGCACTTTTCTATCAATTGCTCGACAATAATTTGTTCACCCACCGTAGAATTCTGCTATCATGAGAGAAGCTACTAGTGAAACATATGGCCCCCGGGCCTATCTTTATCATATTAGTTTCCCGTCAACTTGCCAATTTCTGTCGCCGTTGTTTATTTGCTTTATTTACTTTCAATCTCTATACCAAAAATACCAAAAATATTATCTTATCATATCTATCAAATCTCACTCTCGTAAGTGACCGAGAAGGGATTGACAACCCCTTTTATCGCGTTGGCTACGAGGTTCTTATTTGTTTGTGCAGGTGCGAGAGACTCGCGCGTGGTCTCCTACTGGATTGATACCTTGGTTCTCAAAAACCGAGGGAAATACTTATGCTACTGTGCTGTGTCACCCTTTCCTCTTCGAGGGAATACAATGCAAGCTCGAGAAGTAGCAGCTGACCAGCACCCCTCATATACAGGGGCAGATCCATCACGGGTCATGGGTGTACATATGTACACCCCCAAATTTTCCGCAATCAAATTCGTATATATAGAATATGACAAAATAAAATTGCTAGCGTACATGCTTGAGAGCTAAGCAGCAGCCCACCTGTGGCTGACATGCGAAGCAGCAACCAGACACTTTTGTCCGGAGACCAATGCCCTCAATCTCAATCTCCAAGTCTAAGGTAAATGGGGCTCCCGATCTCCTCCCTCTTTAAGCTGCTGCCATGTGATAGCCTGGCATATTAGGGATGATAGACTACTCATATCAATAAGGAATTCCTTCTTTTCCGGGAGCCCATTCGGATAGAACTCTAAAGTTAAGCGTGCTCAGCTTTGAGTAGTTTCAGGATGGGTGACCGACCGGGAAGTTGCTCCCGGGTGCGCACGAGTGAGGACAAAGTACGCATAAAAGACTAGTATTGATATGTGGGGCCAGTCTAGATCCCCCAGGAGTAACGACCATCGGCGGGTGTGTCCGGGGTGTTACAAGTTGGTATCAGAGCTGACCCTCGCGGCTACACGGATGTTTGCGGACAGGTGCGCGGTCATGTTGTGCATGATGTTTGTGACCCGTCGTGGCACACGGCATGTCACATGTGCCGGACTGGAAGCACAGACGTATGTGCCAAGAGGGAACGTTCCTGTGGCCCGACGGGGACGTCGGTTCCTTTGAGTGAGGGTGTATGTGATAGCCTGGCATATTAGGGATGATAGACTACTCATATCAATAAGGAATTCCTTCTTTTCTGGGAGCCCATTCGGATAGAACTCCAAAGTTAAGCGTGCTCAGCTTGGAGTAGTTTCAGGATGGGTGACCGACCTGGAATTTCTCCCGGGTGCGCACAAGTGAGGACAAAGTGCGCAGAAAAGACTAATATTGATATGTGGGGCCAGTCTAGATCCCGCCAGGAGTGGTGCATCCGCCGTTGCTGGTTCACCTAGGCGGGGCATCAGTTTTGGTCGGTGGTGTCACTACAACAAATGTGTTAATACATGACGGATTTGCAGTGACAGATTCGGAAATCGTCATGGACAGACTACTACAGCCCGCAAGCCCACCTAAGCCCGCCCGAAGCCCTAAACCATTCCCCGTAAATAAAACCTAATCCTAGAGACACTCCCACTCTTTCTCCTCCTCCGTCGTCACTCCCATCTTGGCCGTCTCTAGTTCGTGACTTCCTGGCCTACCCGCGCCACGCCACCGTATCCTCCTCCTTTGCACCGCCGCCGTCCTGCTCCAGCCCGCCATCCTACTCCTGCTCCTCCACCAGAACCAACCGGACCACGCCTGGAAGCGGAGGAAATCCCCGTCTGTCTCTCTACTGGATCTGGATCGGCTCCCATGACTCTTCCCCCCTCTGTTGGTAAGGACGCACTAGCTCATCTACTATCTTTTGCATCGAAGAATCGAACTGAATCCAAGGCGAACCTCTTATCTTTGCGACCTTTTGTGCTGATCCGACATGGAGGTCAAACGCAACGTCGGCTTGTCGGAGCGGAGTGGCCGAGTGGTGGCCGGTCTACTGCAGGGCTCACTGTAGGCAGCAGCACAGCGGCATCGGTGTTTCCTTCCCCGTCCATGATGTCTGATCTCCCGCCCACCCCCTAACTGAAACTCAAGATCCACTTGTTCTAGTTTTTTTTTCATTTTTCTTTGGACTAATCTCTTAGCTTCTTGGTCAGTTCGTCTTTTATCTTCTGTAACCCCAAGATAATTTCCACCAATCAGTATCTTCGTTATTTTGGTTTATGGCTACCTAATTCTACAGCTAGAATATAATAGAATAGGTTGAGGGGATCAAAACTGAGTAGGCAAACATTTCAATCTAGGTTAGTCAGTGGTTTTGGAGCAAAATTGAACGCCCCCAAATGAAATATCTGCACATGGGAGAAAAAAGTGGTATTTCGAAACATCTGAACAAAATTTCAATGCAACGATAGCGCCATATCGGTAGACTGCTAGAGCTGCAATTGTTTTCATTTCCTGCTGTTTGATTTGCTATTAATCTTACATTCTCAATGTACAGACGTGCTTCACAAATGTTTAAAAATCTTGATGGTTAAGGCTTTAACTTAAGGATATATTTCCATAAGCAAGTTTAGTTTCTTGTTATGCTGGGTTCTATTAGCTTACTCTGAATCTGAACATGCCATTACAAACCACTGAAACATCATCATATTAATTTGTGTGTGTGTGTGTATTTAACAAGTTCCTTTGATTGATTGGCACACATCTCACGCACAAATACTGGATCGCAGCGGCGTGGCCAACCTCTGGCCTCTGCTTCTTCCTCCCTGATGGTGGCGTGGAACCAACAGTGGGTTCCGCTACCCCCGACCGCGGCCTAACATGCATGGACTGAAGCGCTGGACAGGTGCCCACTACTCGGCTCTACATGTCTGGGTCATCTGAGATAAGTTATTCTGTCTCTTCCTTAAAGTGAGATCATGTGCTTCTCCGACCCAGTTGTAGTAAGCTGTACAAGGCCTTAGCTGGTTTCCAGGGAGGAACCTTCATCTCATTGCTGAAACTTGGGTAAAATTATGTGCATACAAAATACATCTTTGTTTTTGTTGCCTTACAAACATGGCTATGAACGAACTGAATGTTCGCAAACAACTGTATATCCATCCTCACTTATTCTGACATTTTTGGAAGTGAAAGGGGGTAAGGATAGCTCAGAGAGCAGAGAGCACACAGGTTATGTTGGAAAAGTTGGTCGAAGTTACAGTCCAGTAGCTGGCATAAATATAGTACAACTAGAATGCCTAGATTTACACAACGTTGATGGTAAGACATACTTGACAACTACCTAATACGATCAGATTATTCATTTTGTAAATTTAGACAAAAAATAGTATTGTCTTCACAATGTCCACCGCTGAATATCTTTGTGCATTTCTAGACCTTGGTGTTATATATAAAAAAATCCAATTTATATTCTCGCTTATGTCCTGGAAGGTTTCAACATCTGTACCTATATCCGTGATTGCTACTACATGTGTTTTGATTCAGCTTGTACCTCTATTAACGTGAAGTAATTTTTAAGATATGTATAGACTAAATTTGTAGTATGATTCGTGCAAGCCTTGTTCCTACTGCTTCTAATTTGTAGTCTGGACGTACCTATAGATATGTGCATCAGACTAAATTTGTAATCTGATTCGTGAAGTAGGAGCAAGGGTTGTTCCTAGTGCTGCCATCTTGTATAAATATATACTGGTTCATTTCGTTTCATTATTGTTTTCTGTTATTATAAATAATAGTATTATGCTGGTCAAGTGGGCAGCATATAAAATTGTTATGCACAGAAGTAACACGGATAATAAAATAAATGGGTTTATGATAGAAAAGCTTTTCCATATATCCTGAATGAATATAAATGATGCATGATCATTTCAAGCTGCACTTCGTATCTATTATTTCATTTTTTAATCAAGTATTTTCAAGTTCCATAGTCCAATACATTACGAATTTGATTTTTTTCATCTAATAAGAAATACATAGCTTAATGTTCCATGAATAAAACTACGTGTGGGAGATCACTCAAGGAATCTGTATCATATTCTTTGTTGAAATTTTCCATGCCATTTGAAGTTCACTTGGAAAGCAAGTATTGTTTACTACTCCCTCCATCCGAAAATACTTGTCATCAAAATGGATGAAAAGAGATGTATGTAGAAATAAAATACGTCTAGATACATTATCTTTTATCCATTTTGATGACAAGTATTTTCGTACGGAGGGAGTATTTGCCAGCCCTTTGAGATGTAGTTGCAACATAAACATTGCAACTTGTCATTGACCCGGATGACATAAACTTCAAACATGTGTCAACAAGTTTATAGATCATGGGGATATAGCTTGTTAGTGACATGCCATTTTGTTGGTGGGTTTATATGGCCTAAACTACTGCTACAATAGTACTTGGAGTTATGTGATGTGTACTTTGTCGTTTGACTCTCATTTGACACACTTTTCTTTGGATTATTTTTAAGAAACCACATGTTTACTCTTGTTCTATAGTAGATAGAATGTTATTATCATTTGTAGGCACTATAAGATTTAGGAATTTTGTACATGTAATTCATTTTTTATTTTTGTTGCAATTCTCTTATTTCTATTGTCCATTCATATTGGAAATATCTAATATTCTTGTAAATATGCTAGGTAAGATTGGATAGCGTGCTACTTGCTGCTGCCCATCACAATAAGCCGCAGCATGATAGTTGCCATCAAGAGCGTCGACGGCAAGAGCCTGAATAACAACAACCTCAATAGTTTATATGTTTTATTGATGTAAAATGGATTGTATTGGTTCATAACTCTGTTGTGTGATATATTTTCTCAATCTGTGTTGTATGTAATCATTTCGTAGTGGACTTTTAAAACTGCTATATTGTAGATATGTATAGATGGATGTGATAAAATTTGTAATGTTTCACACCTTGCAAATATATTTTATTGGGCAAAAATTGGCATTCGGATTTGTGCAATGCATTATATTAAATACATACTGGGTCAATTTTTGGCCAAAAGAAATGGGCTAATGGGCTCAACCAAATTTAAACTGCCTTTAAATTTCGCCTAAATCCATGATGGATTTCGTGACGAAAAATAATATCCACGTAGGCAGCCACATCATTCAAATTAGTCAATTGAAAATCCTACGTGGCGTTAGGCCATGACGGATTGTTCCGTCACAAAGGTTTGGGCCTGGGCAGGCCTAGGGCAGATACATGACGGCCAAGAACCGTCATGACTAGTACAATATCAAATTATGATGCGATATACATGACGGATTTCAAATCCATCAAGGATGGGCACCCATGACAGTTTTTCACTAATCTGTGACGGACTAGATCCGTCACGTATTAACAGATTTCTTGTAGTGTGTGGCTCCGGTTATGCGATTTCTTGGCGGTAGACGTCACCCATGGGCGTGCTGGATGACGGAGGAGGTCGATCTGGTGGTCCGACATGGGTGGTCACAAATTTGCGAGTGAAATCTTGGTTCGACCTCGACCAGAACCGTCAACGGCGGCACCCGTGGGCGTCCTTACCTCGTTGGAGGCATTGTAGGGGCGATTCACGTTCCCTGTGTGCCCCGGGGGGAACCCCGGAATCATGCTTTTCCGGATTGGTTGATGGAGATGTTCCCACACCGTCACCCCATGGGGGCATTATCTTTGGGGATGTACACTGGTTGGAGGGACAATTGTTTGGTTTGGTGGCTGAGCGCATGTCTCCGTATGCTTCTCATGCGGTGACCAAGGTGGAGTGATGTGCCATCTACAGTATTGACGACTGCGAGTCTTGGCGGCAAGGTGCAACGGGTCTCGATGCTGGATACCGTTCGATGGGCACGCACACGAGGCAAGCGCTGTTTGGAGTTGTGGCGGTGTCGACGGCAGAAGGGTCTAGTAAGATCAATGCATTGGTTGATCCTGAAGATGGGAGCGCGGAAGAAGGCGACGGGGAATTCTACAGCATGCGCATGCGATGCACGTTGAGGGGTCTGCTAGATTGGTTGGTGCTCCCAGCTAGTTGGCGGGTGGCTTAGTCAGACCATTGGATTTCTTGGTGTGCGTGATTGATACGTCCAAAAAGTATCTATAATTTCTACTTGCTCCATGCCTCTTTTGTGTGATATTGCTATGATATTTATACACTTCCATACACTTTTGATCATATTTGGACTAACCTATTAACTCAGTGCACCCCAGTGCCAGTTTCTGTTTTCTGCTGTTTTTGTATTTCAGGTTTTCCCATCACGTAAACTGCCAGAAAAATCCCGGAAAAATTATATAAAAAATCAGCGTTCCGGAAGCTTCCTTGCGGCCAAAGTAGGGCCGGAGGGGGGCCACCAGGGCTCCAGGCGCCCTGGTGGCGCGGCCCCCCTCCTGGCCGCACCGGGGGGCGCCTGGGCCCCACAGATCTCCGCTGATGCCCCCCTTTGGCATATATTTAACACGCGTCCCGAAACCCTCGAGGACGGAACCCTTTTTCGCGATCTCATCTCTGTTCCGCCGCCGCCGCGCTTCCAAGATCGGGAGCACCAGGAGAACTCTTCTCGGCACCCTGCCGGAGGGGAGGATCACCACCGGAAGCCTCTCCACCACCATTGACACCTCCCGGATGAGTTGTGAGTAGTCTCCCTTGGACCATGGGTCCATGACCAGTAGCTATGTGATGTTCTCCTCCCCTTCTTGTGCTTCACTAATTAGACCTCGTGAGCTGCCCTACATGATCGAGGCACATATGTAATCCTTATGCTGTTGCTATGTTGAGTTTGCTGGGATCCGATGGATTGTGAGATTATGTTCAGATTGTGTTTGAGTAATATATTTGATTTACCTCTTTTATATTTATGTTCTTAAGTAATTCTTGCATGTTCTCCGTTGCTATTTATTGCTTTGGCCGGGTAGTAGGTAGTGACTCCAAGAGGGAACGTTATGCTTGATTGTGGGTTCATGCCCCTCGATGACTAGTTTGAGTGACAGAAACATGAGTCTAGGGGATGTGCTGTTGCCACAAGGGGGAAAACAACGGTGCTTGTACTCGCGGGTGCAAGGATTGTTTACTTTACGCACAGTTCTTTTAATGCAGTTGTCTGTTGCTTTGAGTTTACACTATGGGTGGGACTCGCAACTTAATACCAGCGAGATGTTCTGGATAGATATCTCAAGGTGGATGATTAGTAGTAGATGCAGATGGATTTCGGTCTACTTGCCTTGGTGTACCGCCCATGCTTTGAACCTCTACCTTTCTTGCAACATAGTTAGCATTGGTTTGCGCACATAATTCTGTCAATTGCCCAGCTGTAATTCGTTTACCTCACATAGCTGTTTTATCGTCTTTTGGGAGAGAGACATCACTAGTGAACATCATGGGACCTCGGTCCATATTACCATCACTGATCACATCCGCTATTTACTTTCTTCTTTTACTTACTAGTTGCAATTATACCTATCACTATTATCTCCTGCGTTTGATCCTTTGTAAATGACAAGGCCGGAGGGATTGACAACCTCTCTGTACTTGTTGGGAGCAAAGTTATTTGTATCTGTGTGCAGGTCCAGTTGATTGCTAATATCTGGCGCCGTTAGCAGTTGACACCTTCTTGTTGAACCTTGGAGTCTCAGGGGAAATCGATCCTTGGTATCTTTGCCAAGGGAAAACTACCGCTACACTGCATCTCAAACCTTCCACTTGGGGTAACCAACGAGGGGCGAGAAGCCATCAAGCAAAGTTTTCTGGCGCCGTCGCCGGGGACTCCACTCTTCAAGATAGGGGAGTTGCACGCTACCTTTTATCTTTGCTTTTTAGTCTTGTTAGTTTACCTTTCAGTTTTCTTTATGTCTTTTCACTAGTTTTGCTTAATGCAAAACAACAAAAATATGAGAGAGCTTTATAAGCTCTACCTTGCTTTGGGACATGATGTGTTTGAAGAGAAAATTAAAAAACCTATGGAACTTTATTATTTGCATAACAATCATGATGGTGGTGATGTTATTAGTATGCTTTCTTTGAATATCAATATTGCTAATGACATGGAAAGCTCTAAGCTTGGGGATGACACGTTTGATGAACATGATGTTTTCAGTCCACCTACTATTGAGGATAAAATTTATTATGATTATGATATGCCTCCTGAATACAATGATTACCATGATGGTTATGATTGCTTTACTCTCACTATTCCTAATGAGAAAGATTATGCTTATGTGGAGAGTAAGAGTACCTTTTTGCATGTGGATCATGGTAACAATGCTTTATGTGATGCTTATATTGTTGAGTTCATCCATGATGCCATTGAAATTTATAATGAGAGAGGGAGACATGGTTCTAAATATCTTAATAATAAGAAGTTCCCTCTCTTTATGTTGAAGGTTTTGAAGTTGCACTTGTTCTGTCTTCCTATGCTTATTGCTTTGTGCTTCAATGAATTATTCTATTGCAATATTCCTATGCATAGGAAGCATGTTAGGCTTAAATGTGTTTGGTATTTGCTTCTTGATGCTCTCTTTTGTTCTTCAACTCTTATTCCTACGAGAGCATCATTAGAGTCTTAAGCCTATCTTTATGGCTATAAAGAAAGAGCTCTAGGGAGACAACCCTTGTTATCTTTGCTTTCAGTTTGTTCTTTCAGTTTTTAGTGGTCTTGATGTTTGTTACTACTGTAGCAACATCATTGTATCTTTATTTTCAGCTTTGTGCCAAGTTTAGCCTCCGATTGCAAGAAAGTTCAAAAGTTGTGACGTGTTGTCCAGGAAACAGATTCTGTCATTGGATAGAAAAATTTGTATAAAATCAGCAGATCATCTTTTTGGTCTGAATTTTTTCGACAGTGTGCTCTATACAATTGTCTTTCGGGCGTCTGTTCTGAGTTTTTTGATTAGAGTTGCAGAAGTGCCCCGAAAAAATCATTTACTACCTGCTGGTCTGTTTTTCACAGATTCTGTCCTATTTTGCCTTTCCTTCATTTTGCAAACCTTGAGCTTGCTTTTTCTTTGCAAAAACCTTTTGGCAATCTTGAGAAACAGTAGACCTTCAAGAATATCCTTATTTCCAGCAAGGAACAATTATTTTATTATGGGTACTAACCTCGCTAATCAGATTATGATGAGTTATGTATGAAGGGAGTTTTTAAGTGTGCGAGGGAAGATGATAAAAAGATTCAGGAGTGTCAAATGCTCAAGCTTGGGGATGCCCCCATGCACCCCCAAGAAATATTCACGAAGACTCAAGCGTCTAAGCTTGGGGATGCCCCCGTGCATCCCCTTCTCCATCAACATTATCAGTTCGTTTTTCGTTCCACTATATTTTTATCACTTCATGTGTTATGTGCTATGCTTGGAGCGTCTTGCTTTTAGTTTTCCTTTTTAGTTTTCTTTAGCTTTGCTTGCTTTTCATAACGAGTTGGAACTCAGCTTTCTTTGTGTGGGAGAGAAACACGCTCCACTTCAACCTAGAACATAACATAGAATTTTCATGTCTATCCTTGCTGTGTGTGTTCTTTGACTTTCAATAGCTACTATCATGTTCAGCTCTTAGTTTTCATGCTTATCTTTTTAAAGAGCTTTTGTTTAGTTGGTCGCTGGAACTCTCTTTAGTTACCATGCTTATCTTATTAAGAGAGTTGGCTTCTGTTGCATTGGTCGATATGTCTATGATAAAAATGCTACGTGCATAATGGTGCTTAGTAATTCATGTTTTCTTATGGTTAGTCTCAAATAGCTGGGGGGTTCCCAATGTGTTATTGGAGTACCAACATGATTTGTTTGCCTATGATGTGGTATGGCTTAGTGATATCTTCCTTCAAGAATTTATTTTGACTGACTTGGCGTATGCTCACGCATATTTAAGACTGTAAAGGAAGTCTGTCAAGCCTTGATGATCTTTAATTTCTGAGTAGCGATTTACTTCCATGCCTGATTCAATGTTGCTTTGTCGCTCTGCATGATTATGACCGTCATTGCTCTCTTAGTTGGTCGCTCCCAGTCTTCTGCTAAACTTCGCCTGTACTAAGCGGACTGACTGCTTGTGCATCCAAAATCCTTTAAACCAGTTATGCCATATGAGTCCACCATACTTTCCTATACATGGTATTTACCTGCCATTCCTAACGAAGACTTTCATGTACCATCTCGAAATTATTCAAAAAAGCATTTCTATTTTGTGCCTCTGTTTTAGTTCATGAGGAAGTAGTAGTTAATTCATGATCTTTTTAAGTTGGACAAGCTTCACCCCGGGATTGCATGTCTAATGTGCAAACCCATAATACGAGAAGATACTGGCATAGAGTGCGCCCGGCTCATTAAAAAATAATATAAACAAACAAACCCTCCTTCACGCTTTGTTCATGAGAAATCAGAAAACTTTGGCAGTGATAAACAAAGGAGATTAAGAGGATGTGATCGTCCTCATTCGGGAGCCGTTCCTCGAAACTTGTCCAGCTCGAGAAGTAATTGAGTTATCTGCTAGCATTCGTTGACGAAACATGCATATCCAAAAAAAAAAATTACTTCTGTTTTTAAAACCAAGAGCTCTGGTACATGTTTAGTTTTTGTTTCCGACCACAGGTTTTCAACCTTGCCAACAAAAGCCACGGTTCGATAGTCTCTACCTTCTTTAAAGCACCAACTACCGAGAGCATGATTGTCATTCTGAGTGTAATGTGCATTGTCCCAAAGTAGCATTGTCTTTTGCATGATTATGATATCGTTTATTCTGAAATCATTGTATCTAGTCATCACTTAAACCTTGGAGGTGCCCCTGCATTTATGTTTTGCTTCACTAAAGGGGGAAAGCGAGGTACCACTTTATCATATTTCCACACCATGCTCATTACAAATCTATTTGATGTTTCAGTATCATATTGTAAAACTTTCAGTTCTTTGTGATTTTCTCATGAGGCAACTTAATTACTACAGATTCATTGTCTCAGTAAGCTTTTGTCATGTGACGACGAAAAGTTCTTATATGGTTAATAGCATGTCACCACAGAAATTATGCTTGTTATCATTTACCTACTCGAGGACGAGCAGGAATTAAGCTTGGGGATGTTGATACGTCCAAAATGTATCTATAATTTCTGCTTGCTCCATGCCTCTTTTGTGTGATATTGCTATGATATTTATACACTTCCACACACTTTTGATCATATTTGGACTAACCTATTAACTCAGTGCACCCCAGTGCCAGTTTCTGTTTTCTGTTGTTTTTGTATTTCAGGTTTTCCCATCACGTAAACTGCCAGAAAAATCCCGGAAAAATTATATAAAAAATCAGCGTTCCGGAAGCTTCCTTGCGGCCAAAGTAGGGCCGGAGGGGGGCCACCAGGGCTCCAGGCGCCCTGGTGGCGCGGCCCCCCTCCTGGCCGCGCCGGGGGGGCGCCTGGGCCCCCCAGGTCTCCCCTGATGCCCCCCTTTGGCATATATTTAACACGCGCCCCGAAACCCTCGAGGACGGAACCCTTTTTCGCGATCTCATCTCTGTTCCGCCGCCGCCGCGCTTCCAAGATCGGGAGCACCAGGAGAACTCTTCCCGGCACCCTGCCGGAGGGGAGGATCACCACCGGGAGCCTCTCCACCACCATGGACGCCTCCCGGATGAGTTGTGAGTAGTCTCCCTTGGACCATGGGTCCATGACCAGTAGCTATGTGATGTTCTTTTCCCCTTCTTGTGCTTCACTAATTAGACCTCGTGAGCTGCCCTACATGATCGAGGCACATATGTAATCCTTATGCTGTTGCTATGTTGAGTTTGCTGGGATCCGATGGATTGTGAGATTATGTTCAGATTGTGTTTGAGTAATATATTTGATTTACCTCTTTTATATTTATGTTCTTAAGTAATTCTTGCATGTTCTCCGTTGCTATTTATTGCTTTGGCCGAGTAGTAGGTAGTGACTCCAAGAGGGAACGTTATGCTTGATTGTGGGTTCATGCCCCTCGATGACTAGTTTGAGTGACAGAAACATGAGTCTAGGGGATGTGCTGTTGCCACAAGGGGGAAAACAACGGTGCTTGTACTCGCGGGTGCAAGGATTGTTTACTTTACGCAAAGTTCTTTTAATGCAGTTGTCTGTTGCTTTGAGTTTACACTATGGGTGGGACTCGCAACTTAATACCAGCGAGATGTTCTGGATAGATATCTCAAGGTGGATGATTAGTAGTAGATGCAGATGGATTTCGGTCTACTTGCCTTGGCGTACCGCCCATGCTTTGAACCTCTACCTTTCTTGCAACATAGTTAGCATTGGTTTGCGCACATAATTCTGTCAATTGCCCAGCTGTAATTCGTTTACCTCACATAGCTGTTTTATCGTCTTTTGGGAGAGAGACATCACTAGTGAACATCATGGGACCCCGGTCCATATTACCATCACCGATCACATCCGCTATTTACTTTCTTCTTTTACTTACTAGTTGCAATTATACCTATCACTATTATCTCTTGCGTTTGATCTTTTGTAAACGACAAGGCCGGAGGGATTGACAACCTCTCTGTACTCGTTGGGAGCAAAGTTATTTGTATCTGTGTGCAGGTCCAGTTGATTGCTAATATCTGGCGCCGTTAGCAGTTGACACCTTCTTGTTGAACCTTGGAGTCTCAGGGGAAATCGATCCTTGGTATCTTTGCCAAGGGAAAACTACCGCTACACTGCATCTCAAACCTTCCACTTGGGGTAACCAACGAGGGGCGAGAAGCCATCAGTGATGCGCAGTCAGGACACATCATCAATCTTGTAGGTAGGGCGACATTTTTTGTCAAGGTGGTGGATTTGGATTTATCTATGTACTTATTTTGTAAAACCTTGTTAAATAATGCACTACAGATAGATGTCCCATCCCTCGATGTAGAGGCCAGGGGTAATCCTTTTTTTCCAGAAAAATCCTAAGGTAAATCCCCTCCAAAGTTCCAATATGAATTTGCATTCGTTGACATGTAAGTGTAGCTTATGTTTGGATTTAGAGAGTATAGCTCTGTACATGCCTCTGTCCCGATCAGATTGATTTCATTAGTAAAAAGTAACAAATGAATTTTTGAAGGCTAACACTAGGCTGGAGGGGGGGGGGGTGATGTTAGGGTGAAAAAAACAAAGTTGAATTCGTGGATCCGCCACTCCTTATATCCAACCCAAATCTAGGGCGGGTATGGGAAGCCCACGTGCGTTCGCCATGCTGGATCTGACCCGCGCTGGCCCACCCCAACCCCACATATATTCATCCTCATTCGCTTGCCGGACCAGACCTTAACCACTCCACTCCACTCTTCTCCGCTTCACTCCCAAGCTCACTTCCGGTGATCTTCGGCCTTCTCCGGCATGGTGAGCGGTGAATCTGAGTCCTCTGTAAGTGGGACCTCATCCCAGTCAGGCCAGAGGAGATGGTCGTCCGCATTGCGGTCCGTTGTGCCCGTGATAAGGACGCCGGCAATGGTCAAACTCGTTCAACGGGAATACGTGTCCCATGTCCTACTCCAGCCGCTGGGCATAGGCCGACGGAGCCGGACGACCTTCGCTTAAGATTATGTTTCACGTGCATGTAATTATATGGATTTGAGGACTCGTAATTGAGGTATCCATTTATGGAAACGCTAGTTTGAGGTCTGGCCGATTACTGCCCATGGACATGTCCGACAGGCGTTTGAGGGGTCGAATTTAATAGATGCCCTTAGTGACCGCTGTACGAGGGGAAATATGATATATACATGGACATGTTTCTGAATCATTCCGCAGGTCAACGACCCACAGTTTACGTGCCACTTTCGCAAATCCCTTCCAATTGATTATATATGATATAAAAAAGAATGAGAACATAGGGGAGACTCCCTTGTCTTATTCTTACGGCGGATGCTATGAATCAGCGGGCTGATTTCATGGGGAAACCAGTCAGGTCCCCAACCGTGCGATCAAGACCCCACAACCGTTCGATTAGTCAAATTGGGCCGCATTGTTCTCACACAAAACATGACCGGTGTGTCCTCATCTTCCTCGCCTCCCAACCTGTAGCACCCCGATGCCTTCTCCCCGTGCAACACCGACACCGTCACCTGCCATGGCAGCTCACTGCTAATCCAGAGCGACGACCTGCTGCAAAGCTGCCACCTGCTGCAACGGCGTCTACAACAGACCACCTGCTGCAACACAGCGAAGCCGCTGGGCGCGTGGGTAGCGGCACTCGCGGAGTCCCGGTCTAGAGCGGCTACGTGCTGCAACGGCGTCGACTCTAGTCGTGGCAGCATCGCTTCATTGCAACACCAACCATCCCGAAGAGTCGTCTGCGACGCTCCATCGAGCCGCCGACAAGAACGGAGGAGCGATCGACGAGCTCCATTGCAACTGCTTTGTGAGTGTTGTATCGGAGCACGGGGGAGGGGCCGACGAGCTCCATTGTAGCTGCGCTGTGAATGTTGCATCGGAGCACGGGGGAGCGGCCGATGAGCGCTCCATTGCAGCTGCGCTGCAGCACCGGCGATGAGTGGTGCGGCGCGCGCTCCCCTTGTGTCATGCGTGTCGGGTTTCCCCGTCTCCGGCACCCCCCGTGAGATGCGTACCCCGCTTCCTTTGCAGTAATGGTGCTACTGCAACCGCAGGGTGGCAGCACTGTTGCGATCGCACATGGGGTGCATGGCGTCGGCCCTTCCTGTTCACAACAACGGTCGTGCTCCCATGGAGAGGTTGCAGTGCAGCATAGATGTTTCGAAGATAGCTGGTGGTCGCGTAGCCCTTTGTTTTTGCAGTGGGGATTCAACCGAATGGTGGTCATGGTCGCGTCGCCATGGAATCATCGTGTCTCGAGCTAGATGAACATGGATTGTGAGGGGGAAAAGACAAAGGGAAATACATCGTGTGGAGCAGAGACGTCTCGAAGGGATAAGTTTGAAGCCTGGGAAGCGATGGACGGGTTGCGAGGGCACGTGTCGCTCAGCGGATGCGGTTTAAGTTTTTGTATTATCAATCGATGTAAAACAAATGTTTTCTTATAAGATAAGAAGACTCGAACCCGGGCTGATGACAACAACCTTTGTGCTATCCATCGTTCTACCCAGAAAAGCTTCTCGATTATAGACATGCTTTGCTGATGAATTCGCTCCCATATTTGAGGCCAGTTTTTTTGCTAGCTTCTAGAATAAACTGAAATAAGCTACCCTTACCCAGCTTATTCTAAAAACCCAAACCAAATTATTATTTTAGAAGCTTAGTAGTTAAGACTTCATTAGTAGGCTTCTAAAAGAAAAAAAATTGATTGGGCTTCTAAAATAAGCTGGGTTGGGGACAGCTTATTCTGAAAGGCCAAAAAAGCTAGCAAAAGAACTGGGCCTTGATACTCCGTGGTAGGAGGGGTGCCATCACGTGAACGAGCGCGTGGGCCCGCCTGGCAGCCGCACGGCGACACCAGCCGTCGCCGTCGCCGTACGAGCGACGCGTCGGTCGGATCCTCTTCTCTTCTCCCCTCCGTTCCGTTCAAATTCAAAATCCCCAAACCCGTGTGCGTCTTCCAAACAACAAAGGCAGGCCGCCCCGCCCCGCCCCGCCCCCATCCCTCCCACTCCTCTCTCCCAAAGGACCCGAAAATACTTTGACCCTCCCTTGACCCGCGTCTCGCTCTCCGCCTGGACAAGAGAGGACAGAGAGGAAGCCGGCCATGGCGACGGCGGAGGCGAGCAGCGCCAGCGGCGCGGGCGCCGCCTACGAGGAGGAGCGCCGGAAGCGGATCCTCGACAACCTCAAGCACCTCGAGGTTTGTACTCTCGCGCGGAAAACACCCGGCGCACCAGCCAACCAGCACGGGCCAACCCCCCTCCTTCTCCCCCCTTTTCTTACGAGCTGTAGCAGATGCGCGAGAGATGAGTCATTTCGCGACGATACCCACTGCCGATTTGTTTTTGGATTCTTCGCCGTGGCTTGGGATTTAGGAAAAAAAAACTAATTTCTTTGCATCTTTCCCCTTTCCGCAGGAGTTGGGCATATCGAAGATGGCCAAGGGCTTGATCCCGGCCACGAGGCAGCAGGACAAGGTGCGCGCATCGCGGCAGCCGCGCTTTCAATCCCGGGCGGTGTTTTGGTGAGGCGCGGGCTTCAGCTCGTGCGGTTGCCGTGGGTTGATTCGGTCGATTTCGTCGATTTTGCAGACCCCTCGGGCGAGCCCAAAGTCCAGGAAGAAGTTCCAGGCTACCACTGAAGTCAGGCGCTCCTCCAGGGCCAGGACCACCGTTTCCTACAAGGATGATGTGAGTCCTCTGCATTTTTAAGCCGGTCTTATGGCTTCGTTAGATTTGCTGTGTTTCTGATTTTAAAAACAGTTATTATTATTATTATACTCTGTTTGAAGGAGGACATTGTTCTGCTTCTAAACGTGTGGGTAACTAGTGCAAATTCGAAAGAAAAAAAAATCCTTTGTTAATCCTGTTTGTGAAGTTCATGGCAACCTCAAATGGGTATTTTACAAAAATGTGTTCCTCAGTGTCTTGATTTGTCCCCAGATGTAGTTTTTGTCTTTATTTATTTCTGTGAGGTAATCATTGTCTTTATTTTAATAGTTTCTTTAGTATACTTGTCGGTGTACTAAGGTAGGGGTACCTCAGTACCCCAACTTGTGCACGGGCAGTAGCAGCTTCCCGCGGCAGGGCCTACCACGTGCTTGCCGGAGACCTTTCTGATCCATATGAAGCCATTCAAAAACAAAGTATACAAGACAGAAGCTCAAGGCCCCGGCAAGTGGAGCTTGCCGGGAAGGCCGTCCCAGGCACAAGGTTACCTCACTAGCACGAGCCCCTGGCAAGAGGAGCTTGCCAGGAAGACTAGAAGATTACATTTCAGAAGACATGCCTCGGCGCAGCATGCGCCCCGGCAGGGCCCGGGGAGCGACAAGCTTCAGAGCCCGACAAGCTCCCGGGCCCGGCAAGGTCAAGGCCCCGGCAAGGTGCTTGCCGGGGGGAGTTACGCTGCGTGCCCGCGCTCCAGCTCATCGAACCACGCGTCGCCCTGGGGCCATTCCAGGGACGCGTGGCGGATGGCTGTGCAGCCTGGGGGACACGGTGGCACTCCACGGTGACGAAGCCATCACCGTGGCAAACGGAGACGCTAGGGCGGGTGCTTTTGGGGTCGACGGCGACGGGCATTTAATGCTCTTGTCCCCCACTGTCAAAGTAGGTGATGACCACTGTTCATGCACTGTTCATCCACTGTTCCCGCACTGTTACAACTACCACCACAATTACATTTTTACCCCTTTCTCCTACGTTGACACCTGTCGGTGACCCCTTGAGCTATAAAAGGAGGCCCATGCTCAACGTAGAAAGGGTTCGGAACCTAGATCGCTCATACGCTCGGTGTAGCTAATTCCTCAAGCTCCCGAGCTCCCAACTCAATACAATCTAAGCAGGAGTAGGGTTTTACGCGTCCATCGCGGCCCGAACCTGGGTAAACTGCCCGCGTGTTCATCTCGATCCACTCTTTGTGCTCCCTCCGCTCCCTCACCGCACGAACAAGGGGCTCCGGTCCCATAGGTGCTCGTGGTGGACAGTTTCCCCCGACATCTTTGGCGCGCCAGGTAGGGGGGCGTCGAGGTTGTGCGAATCTGATCCGGCGTTCACGCGGGCGCATTCTTCATCAACCTCTCCAGCCACTTCAGCTTCATCAGCAACAATAGTATGGCCCCGAAGAAGAAGGCTTCGGAGGTCGCAGGCCCGTCTGCGTCTCATCCACCACCACCGGAGCCAACGGTGGGTGGGGGAGATGCCGTCGGAAGGGTGGTCGCCGGCGAGGAAACTCGCGGCGCCACCAAGTCCAAGGACAAGACGGACGACCGAGCCTCGGTCTCCGTGGACGCGCCACGTCCATCTCAGCAAACAACAACCCAGCAGCGCCATGGCACAGGAGGTGGCATCCGCTTGCTGGGCCAAGGGCAAACCGGAGGCTCGCGGGACGCTCCGGGCCATCGTCCTGGCACGAGCAAGGCGCGGTCGCCGGGGCGGGACCCTGCTCCTTCTAACCCTGTTAGGAGTCCGAGCATATCACCCTGCTCCTTCTAACCCTGTTAGGAGTTCGAGCATATCCCGCTCCTCGCGCCGCTCGCCACCGCTCCCCTTCTCTCCAGCAGAAGCGCTCGCAAGGGCGCAACTGCTCCTCGATTTCCCTCCAGCGGCAGACAAGGCCGAAGACTGGAGGGCCACCATCCAGAGCCTGATCGCCTTCGCCAACAACGACGCGCCGCAGCAGCCGGCGACATCGCGGCCACGGCAAGTCGAGAAGACGAAGGCCGACGGCGACAAGACCGCCGGGGGTGCAACTACCGTGCACTCCCCGCCGCGGAAACAGAAGATGCCGCCCCGCCGGATCAACGTCGACGACGACTCCACCGCGTCGTCGGATCCGCGGGCTCGTCGGGACCAGCGCCAGGTCCTTGACGACCGGCGACAAGAAGACGCTCGGACCACAATCGAGCGCCGCCGAGAAGCCCGGCGACAATCAGATCAACGCGCTGGGCCCGCTGTTGACACACACGCGCCCGGTGAACCAGGCGACTTGCCGTACGCGGCGGGTTGCCCTGCGTTTACCCGTGAGCTGCGGCGTGTCCAGTGGCCCAGCATGAAGAACTTCAAGCCCGACGTACCGGAGAAGTACGACGGCAAGACGCACCCCTCGGAATTCCTCAGCATTTACACCATCGCGGTGCAGGCTGCCGGGGGGCGCGACGAGAAGATACTGGCGAACTACTTCCCGCTGGTGCTTAAGCCGAACGTTCGTTCTTGGCTTATGCACTTGCCGGAAGGCTCCATTTCTTCTTGGGCCGATCTTTGCCACCAGTTTGTTGGCGCCTTCACGGGCGGCCACAAACCCCACGGCCAGGAGAGCGATCTCCACATCTTGGCCCAGAAGGAAGGAGAACCTCTGCGCAAGTACATCCAGCGCTTCAGCCGCGTGCAGCACAACATCCCCGACGTCCACCCTGCTGCGGTTATCAGCGCGTTCCACCAGAACGTGCGTAACCGCCGCATGCGTGAGGAGATGGCCATGACCAAGATACGGGATGTCAGCGAGCTCTATGCTCTAGCTGATAAGTGCGCGCGCGCCGAAGAGGGGAGGAGACTCCCCGGGGAGGATGCTGGCGCAGAGGGAAGCGACAGCGACGACGCCGCCCCGGCAAAGAAGAGCCGGCGGCGGAACAATAGAAGAAAGAACAAGAAGGAAGTGCTTGCCGTCGAGAAGTCCGGCAAGGAGGCTCCCGCCAAGCAAACACAGGCTGGCGGCTCCGGCAAGGAGCCTGCCCCTGTAGCGGCAGCCGACAAGCAGGACGGCTCCGACAAGCAATACTGCAAAATCCACCGCACCAAGGGCCACGACCTCTCCAACTGCAAACGCGTCGAGTACCTCGTCGAGCAGCAGAAAGCTGAGTACGAGCGGCGCGACAAGGAGAAGGCCCAAGGTGGCGGAGGAGAGCCCAGCAAGAAGCGGCCGTTCAATGGCCGGGGAGGACGCCGCGGCAAGGCCAAGCAGCGGCAAGGTGACCGACCTCCCCGGGGCCGCGACAAGGATGAAGAAGACGACGACGATGACATGGAGGATGAGGATAACAGCGAGCAGGAGTTCCAGAAGGCCACGGAGGTCCTGTGCGTCGACGGCGGCGCCTCTCTGCATACTTCCCACCGCCAACTCAAGCAGTGGGTGCGGGAAGTGAATGCAGCAGAGCCGCCCGTGGAGTCACGCAGGCTCCTCAAATGGTCCAGCACGCCCATCATTTTTGACCTTGAGGATCACCCTGACCGCACCACTGCGGTCGGGTGCTTGCCGATGCTGGTCTCACCCACCATCCGCAACCTCAAGGTCACCAAAATGTTGGTTGACGGCGGGGCCGGGCTGAACTTGATCTCCTCAGCTGTGATCAAGAAACTCCAAATCCCAGATGGCGAGCTCGAAGAGACCGGTTCCTTTCAAGGTATAAACCCGGGGAGGAGCAAGCCCAAGGGGAAGATCACTCTGCCAGTGACCTTTGGCGGGGAGCTGAACTTCAGGACGGAGAAGATAACCTTCGATGTTGCCGATATCCCATTGCCATACAATGGGATACTTGGACGTCCTGCCCTCGCCAAGTTCATGGCAGCTTCCCACTACGCTTACAACATACTCAAGATGCCGGGGCCGATAAGCGTCATCTCTGTCCATGGCGACAAGAAGGACGCGCTTATCTGCGCCGACAAAATCTACCGGGATGCAGCAGCCGCAGCGGAAAAGGACACACTTGCCGCTGAAGCTCCCGGGGGGAAGAAGACGAAGACCAAGTCCGGCAAGTGCTCTGGGGCCCACTCCGGCAACCGCACCTCTTCGGAGTGCTGCGCTGCCGTCGAGGACGTCCCATCGAGCTCCACCGGCAAGTGCAAGAAGGGGATGGCCGCTCCTCCGGCAACCAAGAAAGTGTCCGCCAAGGAGGACGGCACTGGTGGTACCTTCACCATCAGTGCCACGCTTGACAGCAAATAGGAAAGCGCGCTCGTTGCTTTCCTGCGGGCGAATGTCGATGTGTTTGCATGGCAACCATCTGACATCCCCGGTGTTCCCAGGAAGGTGATTGAGCACAAGCTCGCTGTTTGTCCTCATGCGCGGCCCATCAAGCAGAAGGTCAGGAAGCAAGCCGTGGAGCGCCAAGAGTTCATCAACGAAGAAATCAAGAAGTTAGAAGCAGCGGGCCTAGTTAGAGGCGTGATCCACCCGACATGGTTGGCAAATCCAGTTGTCGTGCGTAAGGCCAACGGGAAGTGGAGACTGTGTATAGACTTCACTGATGTGAATAAAGCATGTCCCAAGGATCCATTTCCCTTGCCGCGCATTGACCAGATTGTTGACTCCACTGCCGGATGTGAGCTGCTCTCTTTCCTTGATGCATATTCAGGCTACCACCAGATTTTCATGGCCAAGGAAGATGAAGAGAAGACTGCGTTTATCACTCCATGTGGCACATATTGCTTTATTCGCATGCCTTTCGGATTGAAGAATGCAGGATCAACATTTGCAAGGGTGGTATACACTGCTTTTGAGCCACAGATCCACAGAAATGTAGAGGCTTACATGGATGATATCGTGGTCAAGAGCAAGAGCAAGGATACACTGATCCAGGATTTGGAAGAGACATTTGAGAACCTGCGCAAGATCCAGCTTAAGTTGAACCCCGAGAAGTGCGTCTTTGGAGTCCCCTCCGGCAAGCTTCTCGGGTTCTTTGTGTCACAGAGGGGGATTGAAGCCAACCCCGACAAGATTAAAGCCATTGAGCAGATCGAAGCCCCGAAGCGCGTCAAGGACGTAAGGAGACTTGCAGGTTGTGTGGCTGCCCTCAGTAGGTTCATTTCGAAGTCTGCAGAACGCGCCCTTCCTTTCTTCAAAATCTTGAAGAAGGCAGGTCCTATGAAATGGACTCCGGAAGCGGAGGCAGCGCTGCAAGACTTGAAACGGTACCTATCCTCCACTCCAGTACTTGTCGCACCTAAGCCACAGGAGAAGTTGCTGCTGTACTTAGCGGCAACCAACCAAGTGGTTAGTGCTGCGTTAGTAGCGGAGAGGGAGGCCGACGAGGAGTCAACACCACCGGCAAGCGAATCCAGCGACAAGCAGGGGGCTGCTCCGACAAGCTCTGGCCCCGACAAGGACAACTTTGCGCAGGAACAAGGAGAAGTGCGAATAAAGATGGTGCAGCGTCCGGTGTATTTTGTGAGTTCCCTCTTGCAGGGGGCTAGATCAAGATACTCCGGGGTGCAAAAGTTGCTTTTCGGCCTCCTCATGGCCTCGAGGAAGCTGCGCCATTATTTCCAAGCACATGAGATAACAGTGGTCACTCGCTTTCCGTTGAAGAGGATACTGCACAATCCGGAAGCAACAGGCAGGATCGTCGAGTGGGCACTGGAGCTGTCAAGCTTTGGTCTCAAGTTTGAGAGCACCTCAACTATCCAGAGCCGAGCTTTGGCAGAGTTCATAGCTGAATGGACCCCAACGCCCGATGAGGAAGTTCCAGAGACAAGTGTACCCGTACAAGAAGCGACAAGTGAATGGGTAATGTACTTTGATGGTGCCTTCTCGCTGCAAGGCGCCGGTGCCGGCGTGGTACTCATCGCGCCCACCGGAGAGCACCTCAAGTATGTTATCCAGATGCACTTTCCCAGGGAACAAGCGACAAACAATACTGCAGAGTACGAAGGTCTGCTTGCCGGCCTCAGAATTGCAGCTGAACTTGGGATCAGGAAGCTGATTGTGCGGGGAGATTCTCAGTTGGTGGTCCGGCAAGTCAACAAGAGTTACCAGAGCCCTTTGATGGAAGCTTATGTAGATGAAGTGAGGAAGCTTGAAGAGCACTTTGAAGGTTTGCAAATGGAGCACGTTCCGAGAGCTCAGAATGACATTGCAGATGGCCTTTCAAAGTGTGCTGCGATGAAGTTACCTGTGGAACCAGGGACCTTCTTGCTCAAGCTGACTCAGCCATCCGTTACACCATCAATTGGGCAATCCAAGAAGAGAAAGTTGGTCTCCGGCGACTACTTGCCGGCGGATCTCCCCGAGGCCGCCGCCAAGGTCCCCAAGATCAACAATCAGAACGCTGAGGAACAGTTTGCTCCTGCAGATCCCAGGGTCTGTACAGTTGAAGCAAGTGTTCCTGACAAGCCTCGCCCCGGCGAGCTTGCCGGGGGACCATCAGCTCCGGCAGAACCAGAGGTTCTTGCCGTAGAAGCTGGGGTTCCCGCAGCGGCCCTCATGCCTTTAGTCCTTACCGTTGAGCCTCGGGCTCCGGCATGGGCACAGCAGATCGTCCGTTTTCTGCAAACTGGAGAACTTCCCGACGACCCAGCAGAGATAGAGAAGATAACCAGGCAGTCAAGTATGTACCAGTTCGTGGATAACGAGCTGTACAGAAGAAGACTCAATGGTGTCAGGTTGAAGTGCATCTCCAGGGAAGATGGACAGAAGCTGTTGGCAGAGATACACGGAGGCATATGCGGCCACCACATTGGCGCAAGGGCACTTGCCGGGAAAGCTTTCCGGCAAGGGTTCTTTGGGCAAGAAGCCCTCCAAGATGCAACTGCACAAGTAACCAAGTGTGAAGCGTGCCAGTTCCATGCCAAGCAAATTCATCAGCCAGCTCAAGCTCTCCAGACAATCCCTTTGTCCTGGCCCTTCTCGGTCTGGGGGCTCGATATCCTCGGCCCCTTCCCCCGTGCTGTCGGGGGCTTTGAGTACTTGTACGTTGCAATCGACAAGTTCACAAAGTGGCCAGAAGTGGAACCAGTGAGAAAGGTGACAGCACAGTCAGCAGTCAGGTTTTTCAGGTCGATTGTTTGCCGTTTCGGAATCCCTAACAGGATCATCACCGACAACGGTACACAATTTACTAGTCGCACCTTCATGCAATACGTCCAAGACCTTGGCGCCAAGGTCTGCTTCGCTTCTGTTGCTCACCCGAGGAGCAATGGTCAAGCGGAGAGGGCAAATGCTGAAGTGCTGCGTGGACTCAAGACAAGGACCTTTGACAGGCTGCGCAAGTGCGGAAGAAACTGGATAGAGGAGCTACCGGCGGCTCTTTGGTCAATCAGAACGACACCAAGTCGAGCCACCGGGCAGGCACCCTTTGCTCTAGTCTATGGAGCAGAGGCAATTCTCCCCACGGAACTCGTATACGGATCTCCTCGAGTGCTCGCTTATGATGAGCTCGAGCAAGAGCAACTGCGACAAGATGATGCATTGCTCCTCGAGGAGGAACGTCTCCAGGCTGCTGTACGAGCTGCTCGGTACCAGCAAGCCTTGCGCCGCTACCATAGCCGCAAGGTTAAGGCCAGGAGTCTCGAGGAAGGCGACCTTGTTCTTCGGCGTGTTCAGTCCGCCAAGAATTCCAACAAGTTGACGCCGAAGTGGGAAGGCCCTTATCGGGTGAGACAAGTCACGAGGCCCGGCGCTGTCCGCCTTGAGACCGAAGAAGGCTTACCGGTGAGCAACTCCTGGAACATAGAGCATCTTCGCAAGTTTCACCCATAAGGCGCGGTTGCCGTGATCCGCTCTGGCAACCACCTTTTGTACGAGTCTTGCCGCTGTTGCATGTAAACCTTTGTACAAAGCCGGGCGCAGACCCCGTGCATCAGTAAAGATTTGTGTTTTCGCACTACTTGCCATTCTCGTGCTTTTCTTTGTTATTTGCATGCATTATTTGGCATTTTGTGCAACACACATATCCGGTAAGCATTACCATTCCGAGGAACCCTATACTTGTTTCCTTTTCTCCTTTTTCCTTTCCCTCTTAAGCAGGAAGAATGTTCCTCGCACACAAGTTTGCCGGGGGGGAAGGAGGTGGAGGATGAACCAAGTGTGTTCAAGAAAGAGAAGCTTGCCGAAGAACAAACAGTCTATGAAAGCTAAGTTACCAGAATTTGAGCAGTTCAAATTTTTAAATTTTAGTTATCTTCCTTGAACAACCACACTTTGTATGGAAAACCTGTGCGCAGAGGAACCTACCCGTGGCTAGCCGCACCCTTATCTTGTTTTCGAGTACGCTCAACGACTTAAGTGAGCTGCGACAAGTGTCGCGCCCTTATTTCGTTTTCGAGTTCGCTCAGCAAGCTAAGTGCGTTGCGACTAGCTGCGGCAAGGTTGCTTGCCGGTAAGACCCTAGCCAGCAGGCTGCTCAGAGTCCAGCACTCAGCGCCCGCGGCAAGGGCCCCTTGCCGGCAAGTTCCCTAGAAGCGTAGGGTTGAAAGCATACAAAGTAGAGGACCAAAACAAGGAGATAACATTGCATCGATTGATCAAAATAAGATAATATCTTACAAGGGATAACTTGTCGCAATCACTAACGAGTTCGTGCCCATGGCACACTTTGCAGCAACAAAAGAGATAAAGAAAAGGAGGCCTAATCTACGCGGTCGCCTTCGATCCTAGAGATCTTGTTCACTTTGGTGATAATGTGAGCGACCTGCGCCTTCAGCGCCTCCATATCCGCGTCGGCCGGCAAGCTGCGAAGAACGTTGACAAGGTTTATGCCCGGATTGCGGTACACTATCTTCGTCAGGACGCGCTCCAAGGTTCCCGCGCAGAGCTGGCGCGACTCCTCGGCCAGTTGCGCGGGGAGCTTCTTCTGAAGATCTGCAAGTGCCGGCGCGATCCCTCTGAAGAAAAGGCTGAGTTTGGCGCTGTGGGGGAGGTTTCGATCCGGAGAGTATATGAGATGCTCAACCCTCAGCGCCATCAGCTCCTTGTCGATGGCAGCGGCAGAAGTCACCAAGTCATCGGTCCATACCTCGACGGTCCGGCGGAAGTTCACAGCTGAAGTGGCGGAGCTCTCCACTAGGCCTCGCTCCTTGCGGAGCTCGTCCTTCAGCTTGGTTTCCCGGTCCCGGACGGCGTCGAGTGAATCCTTCAGCGTGGAGACCTTAAGCTCCAGATCTGCAATTGAATCCTTGGCGGCCTTCAGCTCGTCGCCTTGCTTGGAGAGGCGCACCTGGAGTTCAGAGTTAGTGTGTGCGTCCTTCTCGCGCTCTAGGTTGAGCGCGGTGACCCTCTCCGTGCTCGCCTTCAGGAATTCCTCCAGCTGCGCCACCTTGGCCTCGAGGTCCTTCTTGGCGGTCTCCGCGGTGGCTGCAGCGGCCTTCGCTTCTTTCAGCTCCCCGCCAAGGGCCTGCTCCCGGGCGGTAAGATCTTCCTCATGAGCGTCGAGGTTGATCTTCCGTTGGGTGAGCTCTCCTTCTCGCTGGGACAGCGCTTCTCCGGCGAGTCGCTGCTGCTCCTCGGCCTCGGCCTTCTCCAAGAGCCACTCCTGGTACTCCCCGGCAAGACGCTCGCGCTCCTCCGCCACGTCGCGGAGGGCCGCCTGGTTGGCGGCGCGGAGCTCCGCGGCGCGTTTCTCCATGTCAGCTGCGGCCTTGGCGGTGAGGGCCTCCCGAGATTCAAGCTTCGCCTGCCTGGCCCGGTAAAGGGCCAGGAGCCGGTGGAGCAACTTCTCCTCCTCGGGCTCGTCGCTCCCGCCAGGCGCCTCGACAATCTTCAGCCCCGCGGAGGCGAGAACCTCCCCATCGAAGGCCTCTCCCTCCTCGGGGGCTCGCGACGAGGATCCCCACGGCACCTGGATGAAGACGCCGTTGGGAGCCTCAAGGTAGTAGGCGGACTGCTCCGTTCCGGCGGAGGGGCCGGCGGCCGGTGCAGCGCCAGACGCTCCTGCCGCCTCCGGGCCGGCAGTGCGGTCGCCGTCCCCCTCCCCGACCGCTGCGTCTGCGGTCGGGGCAGTCTCCTCTACGGCAGGCTCGGCGGCTCCCGCCGTGTCTTCAACGACAGGGGCGTTGCCGCCGTCGCCCTGCGCGCCCTCCTCCTCGACGACGATCTCCGTCTCCATCTGCTCTGGGGGAGGAGGATCTAGAAGAAGAAGAAAAAGAAGAAGTTCAAGCAAATATCCAAAAAGACGAATCCAAGAAGACAAGATTACAAAACTTACCTTGGCGGACTTCGTCGACGACGGGCTCCCTCGCCGGGGAGCTCTCCCTTGGCGGGGTGGCCGCCCTCGCCGGGCTGCTCGCCCTTGGCGGGGTACTCGCCCTTGGCGGAGTACCCGCCCTTGGCGGAGCGCTCTCCCTCGCCGGAGAGTTCGTCCTTGGCGGGGACGGCGGGGCCTGCGGCTCCTCGGGAGTGGTCTCCGGGCGCCCCTGTGGCTGCGGCTCCACCTCTGCACAAGACAATCAAGACAAAACAAGAACAACAAGATGTTAGTATAAACAAGATCCTCAAGCGCGCCCGACGAGCGGAAGAATCAAAAACCAGACTTACGCTGGGGGCTGCGCTGGGGGCTGCTCCTCGGAGCAGCGCTCGGGTCCGGCAAGCTCGTCGCTGGCGTGTCCCCTGTCGCCGCGACGGGCGAGTCGTCCTCGACCTCGACGACGGGAACCTTGGCCTTCTTCGCCGCTCGCTGGGCCAGGGTCCTGAAATCAAAGCAAGAAGCAAGATCAGAATCATCGACAAAAGAATCAAGACAAAGTTAAAAGAAGATACAAGACTTCGAACACTTACTCCTCTTCCTCGTCGTCGTCGCTCAGGGCGGAGAAGTCAAACTCCACCTGAGGCGCGTCTGCGCGAGGAGCAGGAGGGGAAGGCTCCCTCGGGCGCTTGGTAGTCCCCGGGGCTGGGGGCTGCGAAGACCCGGTCCCTGTGGACGCCGAGGCCCGGGGAGCAGGCGGAGCAGCTGCTCCGCTCTGTGAAGACCCTCCTCCACTTGGCGCTGACGTACGGGGCGCCTCCGTCGTAGCCTGTGTGCGAGGCGCCTCCGCCGCGGTTGGTGCGCCGGGCGCTCCCGTCGCGGCTTGGCTCCCCCGGGTAGCTCGCGCCGCCCGGCGAGTTGGTTGTTGTCGGGGCGCCTGCGCCCTCGTCCCCGTCGTCGCCTTGCGGAGGCGCTTCAGCGGAGATCGCCTAGGACTTGCCCGAGGCGGGGAGGTCTCCGATGACGAAGAGACGTCGTCGTTGTAGAGCCCCAGAGATCCATCGGAGTCCTCGCCGGCCCCGGCGTCCTCCTCCTCCTCCTCGGTCGGCTTGCTGGGCCCAGCGCCCTGCCCCGCGGCCGTGCTCCCTCCGGCACCTCTGTTTCCTCCGGCAACGTCGCCCCTCGCGGCGGCCTCAGTCACAATCCCGGGGATCCCAGCATGTCTCAGAGAGGGGACCCCGGCGAGCTCGTCGGGCGGAAGCTGAAGCAGCCTGCGGATCTC
The DNA here is from genome assembly GCA_902687465.1 of Secale cereale. Taxonomy (NCBI): domain Eukaryota; kingdom Viridiplantae; phylum Streptophyta; class Magnoliopsida; order Poales; family Poaceae; genus Secale; species Secale cereale. Next base: position 588,637,975 of record LR738709.1, on the reverse strand, counting down.
CGCCTCTTCTGCTTGGCTCGACGCTTCCGCAGCCTCGGCCTCTTCAACTGTAAATCCAAACTCCCCTGCCGCTGCGGCTGCGGCGGCCTCTTCTACCCGGGAAGCTATATAAGCAATTTCCCGGTCAGTGGTGTCCCGGGTGAGCCCTTTGATCTCTTCCTTGTTCTTCGGCACCTCGACCAGGTTGTCGAAGAAGCTCATGATGGCATCTGGCTTGGGCGCTATCCATGTGGGATCGACGCCGTGCGAATCGCATGCGGGCATCATTGCGCGTAGGGGATCTCGGGCCGTGCTGTTGCAGAGGGGCACCACTCCCCGGGGAGCTCTGAACCACTCAGGGTGGGCCGGGTCGTGCTTAAAAAGTTCCCGGACCATCCCCTTCAGCTCCAGCGACGTGAAGTTGAAATTCAGTCCGGGGCGCAGTCTCATTATGTCCGCCGCATTGCCGTACTCCCATGCTGGCCTCTTCCTCTCCTGAAGAGGGGCGATGCGGCGGCGGAGGAAGTCTGCTCCCACTTCTCCCATGGTCAGCTTGGCTACTCGGAGACGAAGGATCCTGACAAGGGCGACGTTGAGCTTGATGTCGTCCGAGTCCAGCTCGCTCCAGTCCCTGCCGCGCACTATGGCTGCCGTGCGCGGCGCGGTGAAGGGCTGCGGCTCGTCCTCAACTACCCAGCACCAGTCCGCGCGCCACTCCTCCCACTTGCCGCGGAGCTCCCCTTGCAGATAGGACTCCTTTTTGTTCAAGCGGAAGACCCAAGAGATTCCTCCGGAGAGGGGAGCGCCGGCCTCTACTCTAGGCGTAAAGAAGTGCCTAAATAGTGCTACGTTCGGATAGATCCCAATATAGTTTTCGCACAGATGTGCGAAAACCGCCATCGTGAGGATGGCGTTGGGGGTGAAGTCTAGAAGGTGGAGGTTGTAGGTGTTCATGATGTCGCAGAAAAATTCAGAAAAGGGAGGACAAAGGCCGCAGTGGAAGAAAACAGCAAAGAAGAAATACCCGCCGGGGTACAGATCCTTGGCGGCGGCGGGATAAACTCTGGTCCGAGGATGCGCCTTGGTCTTCTTGGCCCAGAACAAGTAGTACTTGTTCCAGAGCTCCCGCGCGCTGAGCCTCGGCGCGAAGACGACGTTCCGCTTCCGCAGCAGAGCAAGCCTCGCCGCCTGCTCGGATTTCTCCTTCTTGGTCTTCTCCGCCTTCGCCTTCTCGGTCTTCGGGGCCATGGCGGAGGCGGCGAGGGAAGGGGAGCGAGGAGTCCGGCGGCGCCGCAGATGCAAGAGACGGCGGAGGAGGTGTGGAGGCGGAGCGCAAAGGGGAATTTCTGGAGATGGAAGAAAAAGCAATGAAGGCGTAGGAGGGGAACCGCTCCTGCTTCCTCTGCTTTTATGGGGAAGTGGGGGACGTTTCGCTCTTTCCATTAAAAGAACGTGGCCACGTTCCCTCCCACGACGCCGCAATCGACGCGTGCCGTTACGGGGGGACGCGGCGGATGCGGAAGTGGATTCGGCGTGCCGTGGGCCGCGCGTGCCCGTGCACTGTTTTGGGCCTGGCCCAACAGCGCTCGGCACCGTGTGTGGCCCAGGCCCGGGGGCTCCTGTCGGTGTACTAAGGTAGGGGTACCTCAGTACCCCAACTTGTGCACGGGCAGTAGCAGCTTCCCGCGGCAGGGCCTACCACGTGCTTGCCGGAGACCTTTCTGATCCATATGAAGCCATTCAAAAACAAAGTATACAAGACAGAAGCTCAAGGCCCCGGCAAGTGGAGCTTGCCGGGAAGGCCGTCCCAGGCACAAGGTTACCTCACTAGCACGAGCCCCTGGCAAGAGGAGCTTGCCAGGAAGACTAGAAGATTACATTTCAGAAGACATGCCTCGGCGCAGCATGCGCCCCGGCAGGGCCCGGGGAGCGACAAGCTTCAGAGCCCGACAAGCTCCCGGGCCCGGCAAGGTCAAGGCCTCGGCAAGGTGCTTGCCGGGGGGAGTTACGCTGCGTGCCCGCGCTCCAGCTCATCGAACCACGCGTCGCCCTGGGGCCATTCCAGGGACGCGTGGCGGATGACTGTGCAGCCTGGGGGACACGGTGGCACTCCACGGTGACGAAGCCATCACCGTGGCAAACGGAGACGCTAGGGCGGGTGCTTTTGGGGTCGACGGCGACGGGCATTTAATGCTCTTGTCCCCCACTGTCAAAGTAGGTGATGACCACTGTTCATGCAATGTTCATCCACTGTTCCCGCACTGTTACAACTACCACCACAATTACATTTTTACCCCTTTCTCCTACGTTGACACCTGTCGGTGACCCCTTGAGCTATAAAAGGAGGCCCATGCTCAACGTAGAAAGGGTTCGGAACCTAGATCGCTCATACGCTCGGTGTAGCTAGTTCCTCAAGCTCCCGAGCTCCCCAACTCAATACAATCTAAGCAGGAGTAGGGTTTTACGCGTCCATCGCGGCCCGAACCTGGGTAAACTGCCCGCGTGTTCATCTCGATCCGCTCTTTGTGCTCCCTCCGCTCCCTCACCGCACGAACAAGGGGCTCCGGTCCCATAGGTGCTCGTGGTGGACAGTTTCCCCCGACAATACTCTGTTTGAAGGGGAATATATCCTTCTTGAATGTTGTTTCTGTCATTCTTGCAATCTGATGCGGTTGGGATGGGGTTTGTATATGTTCTATCGACGATCATTTGGGGCCACACTCATGTGCCGTGATGTGCCTGCTAACACGGATATGAAATATGTGTGCTATATGAAGTTAGATAGTGTTGTTCTGTTTCTAGATGTGTAGGCAACAAATGCAAATTCGAAAAAGCAAAGTCTTTGCTAACCCCGTTTTGTGAAGTTCCTCAAATGGGTATTCTATAAAATTGTTCCTTTGTGCCTTGGTTTGTCCCCAGATGTAGTTTTGTCTTCATTTTGTTCATGAAGTGATTTAATTTGTTTTTGCTTTGCCATGCTGATGTTGACGCTAGACTGTCGTTTGTTTGTTTTGCAGTTTCCCGAACTCGATGATTTTGTGCGCCGCAGAAGGTAGTAGGCTCACTAACTTTGTTGATTTTGGACATGGTTGTCCCCTTCTTAATGTAATTGGTTACTCTCCTTTGTTGACCAGGGTAAGTAAAAGTGTGGACAATGGTAGGGGATACACCGGGAGAATTTCTTCTTATCAACAACAACAGCGTGCTTTTAAAAGAGCTAAGAAATTTCAAGATATTCTAGGCCCTGACAATCCGTCGTTTGTCAAGACCATGGTTCGATCACATGTATCCAGCTGCTTTTGGCTTGTAAGATGTTGTTCCCTCGATCTTCTTTGTTTAACTAATTTTGATACATATGCAAGATCAACTAATAGACACGGTTACAAATTTTGCTTTACACAAGGGTCTCCCTTCTGGTTTCTGCAAAGATCATCTGCCTCCCAGAGAACATAAGATGGTGTTGGAGGATGAAGAGGGTGTTGAATTTGACGCTGTATACATCGGAAATCGAACAGGTCTGAGTGGTGGATGGAGAGGCTTCTCGATGCACCACGACTTGGAAGATGGGGATTCATTGGTCTTTGAATTGGCTGAGCCTGACAGATTTAAGGTACTAACTATTTTTCTTTAGTTCCTCATTAATCTGGAACAGATAAACTTCCCTATCATTGCTGCAAAAACTCGCAATCTTGTCCAACTCCCATTTAAGGAGGTCTTTTTTTTGTGGGACCTGTTTAAGGAGCTCATGTAGAACTATATAAGTGAACAAAATCATAAATTTCTGACATCATAAATTACCGTTGAGAGAGTGCATATTAATGTATGCTCCCTCTGTCCCAAAATAAGTGTCTCAACTTTGTACTTACTAAAGTTAGTACTCTCTCCATTCCCTTATACAAGGCCACAAACTCATATTACAGGTACCAAGGTAAAATTTAATGACTACTTTGTTAGCCAATTTTTCTTTTCGTTAAATGGGATCATTAATGCGTCTGCATGCATGCATGCAAGAAAGAAATGAGAAGGAAGTAGTAGTACATTATCATTATGACTACATGCATGCAAGTATTAACTACCCATAGTGGGAGTAACATAGGTAGTAACATCACACATATCTAGATAAAAAAGATGATGTGGCAAGCAATAAATGAAGAAAGAGAGACATGTGGTAACATAGCTAGTTACTACTAGTATGAGTAACATCACACATATCAAGGTAAGATGAGTCTATGGCCTAATAAATGAAGTCTTCCATGTTACCACACATATGTTACTCCCCACTATAGAGGTAGTAACATAGAGTAGTAACATGGGCATGTTACTACTCTATGTTACTACCCATTATGGCTAGTCTAAACAAGTTGGTAGCACGAGTAAACATCATTAAATTTTGTCTCGATTACTGTTAGTAGCCTTGTATAAATACAAAATGTATTTTTCATAGTGGCCTTGTATAAGGGAATGGAGGGAGTACAAAGTTGTACTAATGTCAAGACACTTATTTTGGGACGGAGGGAGTATAACACAAACAGGGGAAAACTGGTATGCTACTGCTATGTTCTTCCCTCCTTTTCTTTATACAAGGTCACCTCATATTTTGTGTCTTATCTTTAACCATCGATTTGACCAACGAGTTATATACCACAAAAAATATACCATTGCCTCATCACCTTTGAAAGAAGTTCCAAATGGTATACTTTTTTAGTGCATATAACTCATATTTTATTGGTTAAATCGATGGTCAAAGTTAGACCCAAAATTTGTGGTGCCTTGTATGAACAAAATGAGGGAGGAGATTTGTATGACTTTATCATCGAGCTGAGGCATCGTGTTGCATGCATACTCAATCAGTGATAAACATCAAGTCTAGCAATCTTCTTATGTGCATTTAGTTGCTTTTTTGGGTTCTACATCTATAGCCCTTCACATGCTATTCTTCATTTGTTGCAGATTTACATTTTTAAAGCTATCGAAGATGGAAAAGAGGCCGAGCCTAATGATAAGAGTGCTGATGTGGACAGTGATTCAGCCCAGGAAGTGCCTGACCAGACGGATTCACCTGTTTCTGAACCCCCTTCCAGCCCTGAACCTCTAAAAGGAGCTAAAAGAAGAAAGCTCCGTGGGCGACGGTAGTTGTCTCAGTCCTGAAATATAGGTACATCGGGCAAGTATGTTGCTGTATTACCGATGTGCTCTCCTGCCAGGTCATCTGTTTTGCATCTTTTGTTGGCCTGTTTTAAAACATGGGTGCTCAGTAATCACCCTTCCATTGCGGCGAACTGATACTTTTAGCCAAGTATCAGCATATGTCGGCCTAGATTACATGTAAAGAAATGTTCTGGTACCAGTAATCTAGCATTCGCAACCCCTATATATTATGCTAATATGGTGTGTCTCAAGCACTGCAATATGTTTCTCACCATGCTTATGTGTACATGATGCTAATCACCACTCATTATTCTGTGCACATGAAGCTTCTGAAATTGTGGAATGTCCAGCATAAGAGAGAATCACTGCTCATGTCACTGTGTGTACATGGAGCTTCTAAGATTTTGGAACGCGCAAGCTATGTTAATATTACTCAGCTGTTCTCATTCACATTCTCTAGTTTACATCAAAGCTGACTAATAATTAATTAATGTACAAGACAAATTATCTGAGTATGCTAAGCCAATGGTGCAAAACATCGTCGCATTTACAAGTTAAAATCCTATGAAAACACCAAGATCAGCGAGGAGCCAGCACCTCAGAGAGCACGCCGCTGCTTGCATTAACACTGCCAGAGGTCTGTGTGACGAAGGAAGTCCCGGTTGCTGAAGAAGTTGACAAAGCTTTACTAATATCAGCCGAGTCCGTGTCCGTAGTCTCCAGCAAATTAAGATCCACCTCCGGCATCATCCTCAAGATAACCTCAAGTTCTCGGACGATCTCTGACATGGAAGGCCTTTCGTCGGTCTCATCCTGGCAGCACTTGGTTGCTAGCAAGAGGAACCTATTGATGCAGTCTGGAGGGCACAGGCCCATCCGGCTGTCGACGATTTCAGAAATATTGCCTGATTGGTATGCTTTGTTTACCTATAAGATGCAAAATAATTAAGTTACTTTAGTGAACTGTTTGCGTTCCAACTAAATTCATGTATGCTAATTGATGTTGTCATTTTCTCTAAAGCAAGCACAAAAGAACATGTTGAGCCACTGCCTGGTGCCCGCTGATATCCCCTCATTATAAGTTAAACATGCTGAATCATGTTTATACTTTATGTGGATTTCCATAGCTAACTAAAATTACAGTTTAAAGTGAAGATTATTTACCTCTCTCACTATGTTTTTCCCATGCTCAATTGGCTTCATCCCCGTCAACATTTCAAGAAACACAACACCAAGGCTGTACACGTCACTTTTATCCGTCAATTTATGAGTCAGGAAGTATTCTGGATCAAGATACCCCTGCCGAAAAGAAACGAATTATCTCGTTATTCTGCTAGAAAGCACTGCAACTGTAGTATCTCTGGTATAACTAATACTTACCGGTGTGCCCTTAACAACAGTGGAAACATGACCTGCTAATGTCCCTTCAATATCCGGCACTGGGGCAAGCCTCGAAAGACCAAAGTCAGCCACCTTTGGAACAAATTTCGAGTCCAAAAGAATGTTGCTGGCCTTCACATCACGGTGAAATATAGGAGGGTTTGCATCAGTGTGTAGATACAGAATTCCCTTGGACGCACCCAATGCTATGTGAAGCCTCAACCCAAAACCGGGAGATAGTTTGGCCTTGGCTGCGATCGGCGGAAAATCGCAACATAAGATGAGGTGCTTAATTTAGGAAAACATTTTGAACAGGTCGAATGGTCCAATGATTGCACATTTGCACTACACTATCAAGAGTTCCAAATCATATATAATTGATGAAAACACATTTACAACTAAGATTCACTAAGCTGATGAGTATACAGATGATCTTGAATTAAGAGCCCTTGTTAGTTTGGATGAGCAGGATCAGCCGGGATCCCGGACCACCCAATCGAACTGGGCCTACAGAATCAATGTAGTACTGGAAATAAAATGTAAAATTTAAAATAAATTTGAATAATATAAGGTCACTGTGTACTTACAAGAAAGATGATCGCGTAAAGTACCATTTGGCATGTATTCATAAACTAGCATCTGCAAAAACACAATTTCGCATGACAGCATGAATAACACAAATTAATAGGAATGCCCTTCAGTGTAGCATTAAGCACATCTTCTTATCAGTGTAATGTTGACAAAATATCATATCTATATCAAATGCAAACAAAAGAGATGCACCTGTTCATCTGCTTCATCACAATAGCCAACTAACGAAACCAGATTCCGATGATGCAATCTGGATAGGAGCTCTATTTCCGTGCAAAACTCCTTCGAACCTTGCAGAGAATCCTCATGTGCCCGTTTGATTGCTACAATTTCCCCATCATCTAGAGTTCCTCTATAGACTTTTCCATAACCTCCTTGACCAACTTGAGCTAATAGGTCAAAATTATTGGTGGCCCTAGCCATTTCTTCAAATTTAAAGCACCTCACACCGTCAATTTTGACAGAAAATCTTGACACTGCAAATGGTAATGTGATGCAAATCTTCAGGTGCTACCTCTTGAATTAGGTGTCTGCCAGCAACGTTTATTTGCATAATCAGTTTATTGTTTACAAAAGTATTAGTGACTTACGTGACCGTTTTGAAACTGTTCTACTTCTGTGTCTTGAACGCCTTCTCATTATAAGAACAGTGGCTACTGCAGAAAGTGCAAAAGCAGCAGCTATTGCGCTTGCCAGGATAGCAACCATTGCGGTTTTGCTTAAACCTGATGAAGCTTCATTTGGATATTCTGTAGAAATTACGCACAACAGACATGTTACTAGTAACAGATGGGAGTAACTGGTCAGAGGACAGCGGCGACATAGAAACGAATGAATCATGAGTCAAAAATGAAATAAAAATCAATTATTAGTCAAACTATGCCTTTTTATCTTCTACAGTCTTTGAAAGTTTTTAATCAGAATAACTTGTCAAAGATAAGTGCTATAGTTGTGTTGCATTGCATGGAGCCATTAATTGCGCTGACCAAACTAACAATAAAATTGCCACTATTTAGTACTCCCACATGGCCTAAAATTAGAATTTTCTTCATAAAACTATGCCTTTGTACAATTGATCTTCAAAGTGTACGTACCATCCGCATAGGAACCAAGTGTGAAATTGAGAAGCTCATATGGACCAAAGATATCTGGAAGAGTAATTTCCCATCCAGCAAGTACATGTCGGAGTCGCACAACCTCAGACATATTGAACAAACTTGTATTGCTTGGGAATAACTTGAGGTGCATGTTGAGCCTTGGACCCACCTCCCATACGTAGTGCTCAACATGTAGCTGGTAAACATACAGTTTCAGTAAAGATGTTGTGCTCTCCCCAAAGGCACCTTCATAAGGATTGAAGTCTGTGATTCCTGGACTCTTCAGTCGAAGTCCAACTCCAAGTGGCACGGCGCAAAAACACGGTATAGGGGATGATGGGTTGTACTCGTAATTTTTATCCGATGGGCAAGGTGAACAAATTAGGCTAGAGCCTTGTTGCTGTTTAGAGGTTTGCTGGTTTACAGACTGCGGTTGACAGAGGCTGTCTATCGGAGCTCCACTAGAATTCCCACAGACAGGGTTTCCATACAACCTGCACAAAATGACAACAGTAGTGATTACTATCCATTACATTACATTTCAGTTTACAACAGATACAAGTATGCCTTGCAAAATCAATTTCTAGTTAAATTTTTTCTCAAATTCAGAAAGGGAGATTTGTAGCAACTCTAACTAGAAAACAAAGGTGGTGCTGATCACCAAAACGGAGATCAGCTAAAAAAAATACATGCATGTTCACAGGATGCATTTGAACAGATAATATGGATATGTTTATGTGGGAATGCAATATGTTGATGCATGACAAAGCATGACATATGTCTGAGAACGTACATTACAGTAACATTTTGGGGAGGATTAAATGCAGTCGGAATAGTCTTGAGGGAATTATTTTGGAAGTCCCTGCATGATCAAAAAATGCATTAAATATATATAGTTGATACTATCAGGAAAAATATCTGCAAAAGGAATCATACAGAACAAGGCTTCGATTTCCAGTAAGAACGATATCATTCCAGATTGTCGAGGGAACAGCACCATCTAGATGGTTGTTTTCAACTGACCTGTAAAATGAACTTGTCATGCACATCTAGAAAAATAAAGCATAAAGAGTATATGATTACATAGAAACTACTGTATTTATGTATGCCTGTATTTGCAATTATGATAAAAAAATAAACAACTCATACAGGGTGATTTTGTATCAATCTAAATAAAAGTAAGTACTACTTGTAAACTAATAATACACCTGCAGAAAATAGTATAACCTCAAGTCTTCACTTAATAAGATATGATCTAGAGTTCACATTATTTACATTTGCAGTAAGACAGAAAGATGTCTGAAGCAGGATTTAGGAAACTAAGGCTCAGTCTGTGGTTGCTGAACTGTGTTTTGCTGTGCTTATTTTATAATCTTTTGTTAAAATTATCCAATAGAATATTATATGTGAGAGTGGTTCAAACAAAGACTACAGTTGGCACAAGTGGGTTGGGCAAACAGTTTGATAATCCAGCGCAATGCCAAACACGGCCTAAATGGTATACTTACAAAAGCTGAAGATTAGGAAGCCCTGAGAAGTTTAACGGGACAGTTCCATTAAGCATGTTGTGTGACAAATCACTGCCAGAAAATAGAAATTAGTCGAGTAACTAAAGACAACAGACAAACATTATCAGAGGTACATACAGAGTAGTGATATTTGACGCCAGTTTATTAGTTGGTATTGGTCCTGTCAGTTTGTTCCAGCTAAGATCCCTGAAAATGCATGCGAGTAATAATAGTTTAGACACCTGCGGAGTTATTTCCTGAAATGCATGAACTAAAATGAATTGTCAAACTGCTATCTAAAACATAAATCATCAGTAACAAGAAGTATAACGTATGCCACGTTCAAATTGCAAGCCATAACATCAAAAGACAATAATTGGACTATGACATGTACTTTTAGCAGGGCTAGTGCACTCACAAATAGCCAAGTTCAGATATGGCACTCAGATCAGGAATAGCGCCCTGCAAGTTGCAGTTCCTAAGACTCCTGATAACACAAGAAAAGTTCTCCTCAGTTCCACGAACTCGGTGTAAGTGTAAGAATTACGGATATTAGACATTGGCATGTTGAGATGTTGCTTAATAAAACTGGAACAAAATCATTATATGGAGATATTTATAATTGTATAAAATAACGAGGAAGAAGACAAACGTGTAACGCTAGAGAAAGAAAAGATCATACTCACAGCTTTAACAGTGTTTTTATGTTGCTGTATGTAGCAGGGATGGAACTTCCACTGAAGTTATTGTTGTCAGCCTGACTAGAAACAGAAACATATGAATATAAGAAACAGGTATTTTTTCTTTTTCTTTTTATGAGAAAAAGTTCTACTCAGAATGTGCTAATGGGGCACATACAATATTTTCAAAGCAGGTGCCTTTGCTAATTCTGTAGGAAGAGGTCCAGACAAATTGTTGTTGTCAACAAGGCTGCAAATGTGCAAGTGTTGGTTACATCAGAAAACAAATATCAGATCCATAATTCTTACTCCCTCCGTTTCTAAATATAATTCTTCCTAGAGATTTCAATATGGACTACATATGGATGTATATGAACATACATTTTAGAGTGTAGATTCACTCATTTTGCTCCCGTATGTAGTCCATACTGGAATCTCTAAAAATACTTATATTTAGGAACGGAGGGAGTACTAAACTTTCACAAGGAGAAAAGTTTGGGAAAGAAATAGAATTCCACATACAGGTGAAGAAGTAACCGGATTCTCCACAATTCAGATGGAATTTTCCCACTTAATGAATTATTGTTCATGTGGCTGAAATGAATGGAAAACAGAGGTTAGAGCTAAGTTCACATTGAACATCAATTAGCAAAGCATTGGGAAAATGGAAATGAACATTTCTTACAGATGTTTCACATTTCTTAAGTTGGCAAATGATTTCGGTATCGGTCCCAGTATTTGGTTTTGGTCAATTTGTAACCTGTTCAAGTTCTGAAGGTTGCCAATCTCATCTGGTAGGAAACCAGAGAGCTGATTGCCATTCAATAGTCTGCAAAAGGCATAAAACTTAACAATTGGCATAATTTGATAGATACATATTGGGATGTTGCTGCGATTATTCCTCATGTAAAAATAATAACTGATACTAAGTGTAATTTTAAGTACACTTTGTGTAAGTACTTCTGCGCCAAAAAGATCTTGCATAGGTTTAGCAGCAAAGGAATATACAAATTATGTATCTTAGAAGGTTCCATTGATTTATTTGCATATCGAAGGGGGAAGTCAACAGAAAGCACTTACATAAGTTTGAGCGTAGTAATGTTTCCTATCTCTTTTGGGATGCTGCCTGTTAAATTGTTCCACATAAAATCCCTTCATGAAGAATAAGAATTATTTAGTATAGGATAGAATAGCTTCAGAGTAAACATGACAGCTACTATAAGCATGAGACAAGCAATCAACATCGGGATAGGATTAAGGTTTTACTGAGTGGTTACTCTCTTCAGTAATTCCATAGTGTAGGATAATTTAAGCTTTTGTATCAAATTGCTACTACGACACCATGAATTTGTATACGTTGATAATACTGAAGTGTAGAAAGTTTAAATATTTAACTACTGCAGAAGAACTTAAGTAAATCAGTAACTTCACACATCAGAGTAATACTTACAGTGTTCTCAGCTGAGATAAAAGACTGACCTCTGGTGCCAAAGTTCCAGACAGGTTCCTCTTAAATAACTGTCTGCATTGAATAAAATATATGCTATCAGGAACATGACAGGTTGAACAATACGCTGAAATAATCAACTCGACAAATAATAAGTCACCTATAACAATCAAAACTACAGGAAAATATGGTGTGACAAATTATCAATATCAAGGGACAAGGGAGATGCACAGTTGCCCCTTACAAGTAAAGATAGTTCCTGTTTTGCTTTCGAGTAAACTGGTTATTATGACCATGAGATACTTTTAAGTTTAAGGCATTAATTATTTTCTTATGGGTGCATGCAGAAAACATATATTTTATTAGTGATCCACATAAAACATATATTTTTTCTACTGCTTGTAAAGAATCTTGCCTGTTGATAAATAGAGAGCTCATCTTAAAAAACTATGATGACCAGAGCTCTAGAATGAATAAACAGAAGTGAAGATTTGATGATAAATTAGATAGAAGTGCTGATCATACAATTCTGTTACATGAAGCACATCATTGATTATCTGGCAGAAAACTCCTGTCCAATTTGAAGTGCATGGATCTCCCCTGTTCCAGTTCTCAAGGTTATTCATAGGATCAAGTAAGCTTCCCTTGATAGCCCTGAGTGCATCGACTGCGTTATTATGAAAAACAAAACATTCAATTTGCGTGAAAGGTTGCAAATAAGAAACAAAATACTATAACATAGTGAGAAATTACTGTCTGTACTGAACATCAGATATCAATCGAAACATAACTGAACATCAGATATAAATTGATTTTCCTATTTATTTTCTTTCAGAATGGTAGCAGTAACATACAAGATAGCAAATTATAAAGTACACACGCAAGCAGGAGATTACCTTCGGAAGGGTCAGTGCTTTGCCCCAGTGCAACATCCAAGCAGGGGAGCATCACAGCCAAGACAACCACGCAGAAGGCGCCTCCAAAAGTAGCCATCTCTCTCACTGTATAATTAAGCAGAAACTTCTGACATCCCCAACAGGAATATTTTTCTTTTCCAAAAGCGCTGGATCCTAAACAAGAAAAATGTAGCAGTGATTAGCATCTAGTAGTGATTATGGGCCATGACAACCAAAAAGCCAAAACGTCCGTGATGCCGACGCTAAGATCAGAAAACATATAGTAGTATTATTCGCCCTTGCACGATTTTTTAATGGAAGGCGAGCTGATGATGGCCAGGCCAATTGGCCAGATGTGATAACAGTCACATGCCCCTTCTTTGCACAAGCAAGCAGATCTATGTGGACTCAGAGCGATCAAACCGAACCATTTTTAAAAACCTGTGACAAATAGACTCGGAGCTTGCATATCCTATTCGTCTCCCAGCCCATGGACCACGGCCATGAACGAAGTGGACAGCACCGATAATTACGCCACACTATTTCGCAGCCACGACATGCCAACTGAAAATTGTGGGATGCAACAGATACTTGCACCCGATCGATGCCGATGGGCAAAAGTGCGGACAAAGCTACCGGTAAGTACCGCGACAACGATGTTGCAGGTAGACTGGGACTTCGAACGGTAAACGGTAAAATGTTTTGAGATGCATGCTTTGGGGCAGGATCCGGAGGGGATGAAGAGCCGGTGGAAGAATCTGGGGAAGAACGCACCTCGAAATTGCGCCGCGAAGTTCCTCCCTCCCTGCAGGAAGAGGGCAGGAAAGCCGGCGGGGAAGGGGGCGCGGCCAGAGCTCGGATGCTTCTGTAGTAGTCCTCTCTGCTTGGTTCGCTCCCACACGGGCGCGGCGTTCCTCTCCGACCTCCTGGTTGTGCTGGTACTGGTAGCGGCAGCAGAGAGAGAGGAGAGGAGAGTGGGGGAGGAGACGAGGCGAGACTATTGTGGGCGCCGTGGAACTGGAGTCCACCGCCGTCGTGGCGCGCTCATTTTATGGGTGGTGGATCCCGGCTGCTTTTCTTGGGCGCAGACTGTGCTGGAAATTCTTTTGCTATTTGCACGTGGGCCCTTACGGAGCTCCGCTGTCTCATCTGCCCTTTTTTTTTCTACGGAAAGGCTAAAAATCGCTTTGGCAAATCGAACGTTCTTTTTTTGCGGGATAGCAAATCGAACGTTTTTTGTGACAATTTATTTTGACGTAGGAATGACAAATCTAATTTCCAATCATGGCAATTTTCCGGCAAAAAGAAAATAAATTGAGATGGATTTTCCATGCTCACCAATTAAACTTGTCATCCTCAACAAACATAATTTGTCATAAAAAAAGTTTGAGTTGTCATGCCTAAAAATCTGACGTTCCTTACATATATGAGTTCTTTTTTAAGCTAAGAGGCGCTTGCCCCTGCCTTAAACTGAGACCTTAAACTGAGACCTTTAAGTAGTGTGAAAGTTTTTACTACATTGATATTGGATGTCTATCATGTGAAGACTAGTTTTATAGCCTAAGCACATTACCATGCTGTTTTAATAGACTCTAAATGGGTATAAGTGAAGCATGAGAGTTCAACAATTTCTTCAAAATATTATCACCACCGTGCTCTTAAAAGATATTAGTGAAGCACTAGAGCAAAAACTAATCAACTCAAAAGATATAAGTGAAGCACATAGAGTGTTCTAACAATTCCTAGGCCATATTTAACTCTCTCAAATAGGTGTGTCCAGCAAGGATAATTGTGGCAAACTAACAAGCAAAGAATCAAATTATACAAGACGCTCCAAGTAAAACACATATCATGTGGTGAATAAAAATATAGCTCCGAGTATAGTTATCGATGGATGAAGACGAAAGAGGGGATGCCTTCCCGGGGCATCCCCAAGCTTAGGCTTTTGGTTGTCCTTGAATTTTACCTTGGGGTGCCATGGGAATCCCCAATCTTAGGATCTTGCCACTCTTTGTTCCATAGTCCATCAAAGCAATACTCAAAACTTGAAAACTTCACAACACAAAACTTAGACAAAAATCTCGTGAGCTCCGTTAGTATAAGAAAGCTAACCACTACTCAAAGGTACTGCAATGAATTCATTATTTGTTTATATTGTTGTTAAACCTACTGTATTCCAACTTCTCTATGGTTCATACTTCCCAATACTACTCATAGATGCATTGAAATAAGCAAACAACACACGAAAAACAGAATCTGTCAAAAACAGAACAGTCTGTAGTAATCTGCAGGTTTCGCATACTTCTGTAACTCCAACAAATTCAAACTAAATTGGTACATGTGAGGAATCTGTCTATTAATCATCTGCAAAAAGAATCAAGTAAATAGCATGCTCCAGTAAAATCTGGTGACCATTCTAGCGAGCGCTAACGATTCTGTTTTTTACAGCAAGATCACATAAACTTCACACAAGTCTTACCAAAGGTTCTACTTGGCACAAACACTAAACAAAACACAAAACCACATCTAAACAGAAGCTAGACGCAATATTTATTCCTAAACAGAAGCAAAAACAAAAAAAATATAAAATTGGTTTGCCTCCCAACAAGCGCTATCGTTTTACGCCCCTAGCTAGGCACGATACATGGATAGATCTAGGTATTGCCATCTTTGGAAGGCAATCCATAAGTGTCTCTCATAATAGATTCATATGGTAATTTGATTTTATTTCTAGGAAAGTGTTCCATGCCTTTCCTTAACGGAAATTGGAATCTAATATTTCCTTCCTTCATATCAATAATTGCACCGATAGTTCTAAGGAAAGGTCTACCAAGAATAATAGGACATGAAGTATTGCAATCTATATCAAGAACAATGAAATCTACGGGCACATAATTCCTATTGGCAACAATAAGAACATCATTAATACTTCCCATAGGTTTCTTAATAGTGGAATCCACAAGATGCAAATTCAAAGAACAATCATAAAACTCATGGAACCCTAGCAAATCACACAAAGTTTTTGGGATAGTGGAGACACTTGCACCCAAATCACACAAAGCATAGCATTCATGATCTTTAAATTTTATTTTGATATTAGGTTCCCACTCATCATAAAGCTTTCTAGGGATAGAAACTTCTAACTCAAGTTTTTCTTCATAAGATTGCATCAAAGCATCAACTATGTGTTTGGTAAAAACTTTATTTTGACTATAAGCATGCGGAGAGTTTAGTACGGATTGCAACAAGGAAATACAATCAATCAAAGAGAAATTGTGATAATTGAATCCCTTGAAATCCAAAGTAGTGGGTTCATCACTATGCAAAGTTTTAATCTCTTCACTCCCACTTTTAACAGTTTTAGCATCAAGATCTAAAAACTCTGAATCATTGGGACACCTTAAAGTAGAATCATCTCCAATCCTATCTTCTTCAAGATTTATACTAGAAAACAAGGATCTAATAGGAGACACATCAATAACTTTCATATCTTCATCTTTATTTTCATGATAACTAGAAGAACACGCTTTTATATAATCCTCTCTTTTAGCACGCATCCTAGCGGTTCTTTCTTTGCATTCATCAATGTAAATTCTCATGACTTTGAGAGACTCATTGATATCATGCTTAGGTGGGATAGTTATAAGTTTCAAAGAATCAACATCAAGAGTAATTCTATCCACACTTCTAGCCAATTCATCAATCTTAAGCCATTTCTCTTCAAGCATAGCATTGAAATTCTTTTGCGAAATCATAAACTCCTTAACACTAGTTTCAAATTCAGAAGGCATCTTTCCATAAGAGTTGTTGTAGGAATTACCATAACTATTAGAGGAATTACTAGGAAAAGGCCTAAGATTAAAATTCCCTCTATAAGCATTGTTACCAAAATTATTCCTACCAACAAAATTTACATCCAAAAATTCATTGTTATTTTCAATCAAAGTGGACAAAGGCATATCATTAGGATCAGAAGAAGCACTCTTAGTAGCAAATAATTTCATAAGTTCATCCATCTTTCCACTCAAAACACTAATCTCTTCAATAGCATGCACTTTTTTACTAGTAGATCTTTCGGTGTGCCATTGAGAATAATTAACCATAATATTATCTAGGAGTTTGGTAGCTTCTCCTAAGGTAGTTTCCATGAAAGTGCCTCCTGCGGCTGAATCTAAAAGATTCCTAGAAGCAAAATTCAAGCCAGCATAAAAGTTCTGAATAATCATCCATAAGTTCAAACCATGTGTAGGGCAATTACGTATCACTAATTTCATTCTCTCCCAAGCTTCTGCAACATGCTCATGATCTAGTTGCATAAAATTCATAATATAGTTTCTAAGAGAGATGATCTTAGCAGGAGGGAAATACTTAGAGATAAAAGCATCTTTGCACTTATTCCACGAATCAATACTATTTCTAGGCAAAGAGGAAAACCAAGTTTTAGCACGATCTCTAAGTGAAAACGTAAATAACTTCAATTTAACAATATCAAATTCCGTATCCCTTTTCTTTTGCATATCACACAAATCAACAAAGTTGTTTAGATGGGTAGCGGCATCTTCACTAGGAAGGCCGGAGAATTGATCTTTCATGACAAGATTCAACAAAGTAGCATTGATCTTACAAGATTCAGCATCGGTAATAGGAGCAATCGGAGTGCTGATAAAATCATTATTGTTGGTATTGGAGAAGTCACACAATTTGGTATTGTTCTAGGCCATAGTGACAAGCAAGCAAGCAACACACAAGCAAACAAGAGGCAAGCGAACGATAAACACACAACAGAAGAAGGGCAAATAAAACGGCAAGGGTGAAGTGGGGGAGAGGAAAACGAGAGCCAAAAAATGTAATGCGAAGGATAAGGGTTTGTGATAGGTACTTGGTATATGACTTTTGCGTAAGCCTCCCCGGCAACGGCGCCAGAAATTATTCTTGCTACTTCTCGAGCTTACGTTGTATTCCCTCGAAGAGGAAAGGGAGATGCAGCACAATAGCGTAAGTATTTCCCTCAGTTTTTGAGAACCAATGTATCAATCCAGTAGGAGACCACGCGCGACTCCCTCGCACCTGCACAAACAAATAAGAACTTCGCAGCCAACGCGATAAGGGGTTGTCAATCCCTTTACGGTCACTTACGAAAGTGAGATCTGATAGAGATGATAGTTTGATATTTTTTATTATAAGAACAGAAAGTAAAAGCGGAAAAGTAGGTGTAGATTGATATGTTGAGAATAGACCCGGGGGCCATAGTGTTCTCTAGTGGCTTCTCTCATGATAGTGATATTCTACGGCGGGTAAACAAATTACTGTCAAGCAATTGATAGAAAAGTGAATAATTATGAGACTATCTAGGCATGATCATTATATATAGGCATCACGTCCGAGACAACTAGACCGAAACGATTCTGCATCTACTACTATTACTCCACACATCGACCACTATCCAGCATGCATCTAGTGTATTGAGTTCATAAGAACAGAGTAACGCCTTAAGCAAGATGACATGATGTAGAGGGATAAACTCAAGCAATATGATGTAAACCCCATCTTTTTATCCTCGATGGCAACAATACAATACGTGCCTTGCTGCCCCTACTGTCACTGGGAAAGGACACCGCAAGATTGAACCCAAAGCCAAGCACTTCTCCCATTGCAAGAACTATAGATTTAGTAGGCCAAACCAAACCAATAATTCGAAGAGACTTGCAAGGATATTATAATCATACATAAAGAGTTCAGAGAAGAACCAAATATTTCTCATAGATAATCTTGATCATAAACCCACAATTCATCGGATCTCGACAAACACACCGCAAAAAGAGATTACATCGAATAGATCTCCATGAAGACCGAGGATAACTTTGTATTGAGATCCAAAGAGAGAAGAAGCCATCTAGATACTAGCTATGGACCCGAAGGTCTGTGGTAAACTACTCACAACTCATGGTGAGGCGATGATGATGATGTAGAAGCACTCCGTGGTAGATCCCCACTCCGGCGGAGCTCGGGAACAGGCCCCAAGATGGGATCTCACGGGAACAGAAGGTTACGGCGGTGGAACTAGGGTTTTCTCTGTTGTTGTGATGGTTTCGGGGTACGTAGGCATATATAGGAGGAAGGAGGGCACCGGGGGCCATACGTGGGACCCACGAGGCAGGGGGCGCGCCCTGGGGGGGGGGGGGCGCCCCCACCCTCGTGGGCACCACGTAAACCCTACTCCGTGGTTCTCAAGTCTCCCGTGCGTGATTTTCTCCAAAAATATCTCTCCCGAAGGTTTCATTCCGTTTGGACTCCGTTTGATATCCCTTTTCTGTACAACACTGAAACAGGCAAAAAACAGCAATCTGGACTGGGCCTTTGGGTTAGTAGGTTAGTCCCAAAAATAATATAAAAGTGTATGACAAAGCCCATTAAACATCCAAAACATCATAAATAATAGCATGGAACAATCAAAAATTATAGATACGTTGGAGACGTATCAATGCGCGTGGGAAATGGTTCCAAAGTCGATGTGATCGCCGTCGGCACGCTACCTCTACATCTACCATAGGGATTAGTTTTAGACCTAAATAATTATTATTTGGTGCCAAGCGTTGAGCATGAACATTATATCTGGATCTTGTTTGTTGCGAGACGGTTATTCATTTAAATCAGAGAATAATGGTTGTTCTATTTATATGAGTAATATCTTTTATGGTCATGCACCCTTGATAAATGGTCTATTTTTGTTGGTTCTCGATCGTACTGATACACATATTCATAATATTGAAGCCAAAAGATGCAAAGTTGATAATGATAGTGCAACTTATTTGTGGCACTGCCATTTAGGTCATATTGGTGTAAAGCGCATGAAGAAACTCCATGCTGATCGACTTTTGGAATCACTTGATTATGAATCACTTGGTGCTTGTGAACCATGCCTCATGGGCAAGATGAATAAAACTCCATTCTCCGGAACAATGGAGCGAGCAACTGACTTATTAGAAATCATATATACTGATGTATGCGGTCCAATGAGTGTTGAGGCTCGCGGCGGGTATCATTATTTTCTGACCTTCACAGATGATTTGAGCTGATATGGGTATATTTACTTGATGAAACACGAGTCTGAAACATTTGAAAAGTTCAAAGAATTTCAGAGTGAAGTAGAGAATCATTGTAACAAGAAAATAAAGTTTATATGATCTGATCACGGAGGCGAATATTTGAGTTATGAGTTTGGTGTTCATTTTAAACAATGTGGAATAGTTTCACAGCTCACGCCACCTCGAACACCATAGCGTAATGGTGTGTCTGAACGTCGTAACCGTACTTTATTAGATATGGTGCGATATATGATGTCTCTTACCGATTTACCACTATCGTTTTGGGTTATGCTTTAGAGATAGTTGCATTCACGTTAAATAGGGCACCATCTAAATCCGTTGAGACGACACCTTATGAACTGTGGTTTGACAAGAAACCCAAGTTGTCGTTTCTTAAAGTTTGGGGCTGCGATGCTTATGTGAAAAAGCTTCAACCTGATAAGCTTGAACCCAAGTCGGAGAAATGTGTATTCATAGGATACCCAAAGGAAACTATTGGGTACACCTTCTCTTACAAATCCGAAGGCAAGATATTCGTTGCTAATAATGGATCCTTTCTAGATAAGGAGTTTCTCTCGAAAGAAGTGAGTGGGAGGAAAGTAGAACTTGATGAGGTAATTGTACCTTCTCCCGAATCAGAAAGTAGTTCATCTAAGAAACTAGTTTCAGTGATTCCTACACCATTTAGTGAGGAAGCTAATGATGATGATCATGAAACTTCATATCAAGTTACTACTGAACCTCGTAGGTCAACCAGAGTACGTTCTGTTGGAAATATGCCCTAGAGGCAATAATAAAAGGATTATTATTATATTTCCTTGTTCATGATAATTGTCTGTTATTCATGCTTGAATTGTATTGTACGGAAACAGCGATACATGTGTGAATACATAGACCACAACGTGTCCCTGGTAAGCCTCTAGTTACTAGCTTGATAATCAACAGATGGTCATGGTTTCCTGACCATGAACATAGGATGTCATTGATAACGGGATCACATCATTAGGAGAATGATGTGATGGACAAGACCCAATCCTGAGCCTAGCACGAGATCGTATAGTTTGTAATGCTTAAGCTTTTCCAGTGTCAAGTATTTATTCCTTAGACCATGAGGTTGTGCAACTCCCGGATACCGTAGGAATACTTTGGGTGTGCCAAACGTCACAACGTAACTGGGTGGCTATAAAGGTACACAACGGGTATCTCCGAAAGTGTCTGTTGAGTTGGTACGAACCGAGACTGGGATATTGTCACTCCGTATGACGGAGAGGTACCTCTGGGCCCACTAGGTAAGACATCATCATAAAGAGCTCAAAGTGACTAAGGAGTTAGTCACGGGATGATGGATTACGGAACGAGTAAAGAGACTTGCCATGACGAGATTGAACAAGGTATCGGGCATACCGACGATCGAATCTCGGGCAAGTACCGTACCGATAGACAAAGGGAATAACATACGGGATTGAGTGAATCCTTGACACAGTGGTTCATCCGATGAGATCATCGAGGAACACGTGGGAACCAACATGGGTATCCACATCCCGCTGTTGGTTATTGACCGGAGAGTCGTCTCGGTCATGTCTGTGTGTCTCCCGAACCCGTAGGGTCTACACACTTAAGGTTCAGTGACGCTAGGGTTGTAGAGATACATGCACATGGAAACCCGAATGTTGTTCGGAGTCCCGGATGAGATCCCGGACATCACGAGGAGTTCCAGAATGGTCCGGAGGTAAAGAATGATATATAGGAAGTCCAGTTTCGGCCATCGGGTGAATTCCGGGGGTCACCGGGAGTGTCCCGGGACCACCGGAGGGGTCCCGGGGGTCCACCGGGTGGGGCCACCCATCCCGGAGGGCCCCGTAGGCCGCAAGGGGAAGGGGTCCAGCCCCTGGTGGGCTGGCTCACCCATATGGGCCCCCCTCCATGGGCCTAGGGTTGAAACCCTAGGGGGAGGGGCGCCCCCTATGCCTTGGGGGGCAAGTCTCCCCCCTCTGGCCGCCGCCCCCCTAGGAGATTGCATCCTAGGGCCGGCACCCCCCTGGCCCCTATATATAGTGGGGGGGGGGATAGGGCAGCCGCACCCCAAACCTCTGGCGCCTCTCCCCCCTCCCGTCACACCTCCAACTCCTTTCGCAAGGCGCCGGCGAAGCCCTGCAGGTTTTCCTGTTGCATCCACCACCACGCCGTCGTGCTGCTGGATCTCCGTCAACCTCTCCTCCCCCCTTGCTGGATCAAGAAGGAGGAGACATCGCTGTACCGTACGTGTGTTGAACGCGGAGGTGCCGTCCGTTCGGCGCTGGAATCATCGGTGACGAGGATCACGAAGAGTACGACTACTTCATCCACGTTTCTTCGAACGCTTCCGCACGCGATCTACAAAGGGTATGTAGATGCACTCCATTATGCTCGTTGCTAGATGTCTCCTTAGATTGATCTTGGTGAAGCGTAGGAAATTTTTTGAATTCTGCTACGTTCCCCAACACGTTCCGCACCAGAGTGGTACGGTAACCCTATTCTGGAAGTCATGTTACTAGACCATGATGAACCTACGAACTATGAGGAAGCGATGATGAGCCCAGATTCCGCAAAATGGCTTGAGGCCATGAAATCTAAGATGGGATCCATGTATGAGACCAAAGTGTGGACTTTGGTTGACTTGCCCGATGATCGGCAAGCCATTGAAAATAAATGGATTTTTAAGAGGGAGACAGACGCCGATGGTAATGTTATTGTCTACAAAGCTCGACTTATTGCGAAAGGTTTTTGACAAGTTCAAGGAGTTGACTACGATGAGACTTTCTCACCCGTAGCGATGGTTAAGTCAGTCCGAATCATGTTAGAAATTGCTGCACTTTATGATTATGAAATCTGGCAAATGGATGTCAAAACTGCATTTATTAATGGATATCTAAAAGAAGAGTTGTATATGATGCAACCAGAAGGTTTTGTCGATCCTAAAGGTGCTAACAAAGTGTGCAAGCTCCAGCGATCCATCTATGGACTGGTGCAAGCATCTCGGAGTTGGAATATATGCTTTGATGAGGTGATCAAAGCATATGGTTTTATACAGACTTTTGGAGAAGCCTGTATTTAGAAGAAAGTGAGTGGGATCTCTGTAGCATTTCTGATATTATATGTGGATGACATATTGTTGATTGGAAATGATGTAGAATTTCTGGATGGCATAAAAGGATACTTGAATAATAATTTTTCAATGAAGGGCCTCGCTGAAGCTGCTTATATATTGGGCATCAAGATGTATAGAGATAGATCAAGACGCTTAATTGGACTTTCACAAAGCACATACTTTGATAAAGTTTTGAAGAAGTTCAAAATGGATCAGTCAAAGAAAGGGTTCTTGCCTGTGTTACAAGGTGTGAAGTTGAGTAAGACTCAATGCCCGACCACTGCAGAAGATAGAGAGAAAATGAAAGTCATTCCCTATGCTTCGGCCATAGGTTCTATCATGTATGCAATGTTGTGTACCAGAACTGATGTGTGCCTTGCTATAAGTCTGGCAGGAAGGTACCAAAGTAATACAGGAGTGGATCACTGGACATCGGTCAAGAACATCCTAAAGTACCTGAAAAAGACAAGGGATATGTTCTCGTTTATGGAGGTGACAAAGAGCTCGTCGTAAACGGTTACGTCGATTCAAGCTCGAGTTTCCTAACAGGATACGTATTTTTGTTGAATGGTGGAGTTGTCGGTTGGTGCAGTTCCAAGCAGAGCGTCGTGACGAGATCTACGTGTGAAGCGGAGTACATAGCTGCTTCGGAATCAACAAATGAAGGAGTCTGGATGAATGAGTTCATATCCGATCTAGGTGTAATACCTAGTGCATCAGGTCCAATGAAAATCTTTTGTGACAACACTGGAGCAATAGCCTTGGCGAAGGAATCCAGGTTTCACAAGAGAACCAAGCACATCAAGAGACGCTTCAACTCCATTCGCGATCAAGTCAAGGAGGGAGACATAGAGATTTGCAAAATACATACGAATTTGAATGTCGCAGATCCGTTGACTAAGCATCTTCCACGAGCAAAACATGATCAGCACCAAGACTCCATGGGTGTTAGAATCATTACTATGTAATCTAGATTATTGACTCTAGTGCAAGTGGGAGACTCAAGGAAATATGCCCTAGAGGCAATAATAAAGTTGTTATTTATATTTCCTTATATATCATAATAAATGTCTTTTATTCATGCTGGAATTGTATTAACCGGAAACTTGATACATGCGTGAATACATAGACAAAACAGAGTGTCCCTAGTATGCCTCTACTTGACAAGCTCGTTAATCAAAGATGGTTGAGTTTCCTAACCATACACATGTGTTGTCATTTGATCAACTAGATCACATCATTAGGAGAAAGATGTTATGGACAAGACCCATCCGTTAGCTTAGCACTATGATCGTTTAGTTTTATTGCTATTGCTTTCTTCATAACTTATACATGTTCCTCTAACTATGATATTATACAACTCCCAAATACCAGAGGAACACCTTGTGTGCTATCAAATGTCACAACGTAACTGGGTGATTATAAAGATGCTCTACATGTGTTTTCGAAAGTGTTTGTGGTGTTGGCATAGATCAAGATTAGGATTTGTCACTCCGAATGTCGGAGAGGTATCTCTGGGCCCTCTCGGTAATACACATCATAATAAGCCTTGCAAGCATAAGACTAATGAGTTATTCACGAGATGATGTATTATGGAACGAGTAAAGAGACTTGCCGGTAACGAGATTGAACTAGGTATGATGATACCGACGATCGAATCTCGGGCAAGTAACATACCGATGACAAAGGGAACAACGTATGTTGTTATGCGGTTTGACCGATAAATATCTTTGTAGAATATGTAGGAGCCAATATGAGCATCTAGGTTCTGCTATTGGTTATTGACTGGAGATGTGTCTCGGTCATGTCTACATAGTTCTCGAACCCTTAGGGTCCGCAAGCTTAACATTTGATGACGATTGGTATTATGAGTTTATGTGATTTGATGTACCGAAGGTTTTTCGGAGTCCCGGATGAGATCACGAACATGACGAGGAGTCTCGAAATGGTCGATACATAAAGATTCATATATTGGAAGGTTATATACGGACGCTGGAATGGTTCGGGTCGTATCGGATAAATTACGGAGTACCGGGGGTTACTGGAACCCCCCGGGAAGCTATTGGGCCTCATGGGCCTTAGTGGAGATGAGAGAGGGCTGGCTAGGAGGTGGTGTGCGCCCCCCTTGCCCCAATCCGAATTGGACAAGGGAAGGGGGCAGCGCCCCCCTCCTTCCTTCTCTCCTCCTCCTCCTTCCCCCCTTCTCCTAGTTGGACTAGGAAAGGAGGAAACCTACTCCTACTAGGAGTAGGAATCCTCCCCCTTGGCGCACCCCTCCTAGGCCGGCCTCCTCCTCCCTCCCTCCTTTATATACGTGGGGAGGGGCACCCCATAGACACGCAAGTTGATTTCTTAGCCGTGTGCGGTGGCCCCCTCCATAGTTACACACCTCGATCATATTGTTGTAGTGCTTAGGCGAAGCCCTGTGTCGGTAACTTCATCATCACCATCACCACGCCGTCCTGCTGACGAAACTCTCCCTCAGCCTCAACTGGATCAAGAGTACAAGGGACGTCACTGAGCTGAACGTGTGCAGATCAAAGAGGTGCCATGCGTTCGGTACTTGATCGGTTGGATCACGAAGACGTTCGGCTACATCAACCACCTTACTAAACGCTTCCGCTTTCGGTCTACGAGGGTACGTGGACACACTCTCCCCGCTCGTTGCTATGCTTCTCCTAGATAGATCTTGCATGATCGTAGGATTTTTATTGAAACACCACGTTCCCCAACAACCCTTTACTTTCCGCAATTCATACTTGCTCATATTGATATATCTTGTGCTAGTTGAATTGATTAGTTGTTCCTACTTTTCCATATCTTGTGATATAGTTTGTGATTGCTAGTTTCCTTAAGTGCCTATCTTGTTTAGCATAGGTTGTTGGTGCAGTTAGTTGAGCCTACCATATTTAGGATTTGTACTTGAAAATTATCCGTTAGTTTAATTCCGCATTAGGATAAAGCCAAATCCGTAAAAGATTTAAAACGCCTATTCACCCTCATCTACTCGTCACCTAGATCCTTTCAAGTTCTGTAAATGAGCCCCGCAAAATAGGCCTTCAGTTGTGTACTTCTTTGAATATTGCTTTATTTATAGATTTTTTTTCAAAACTGTGCCTAAATTTATAAAAAATTTGAAAACTGTTAGTCTGTTAGAGAAAAAATCGAAAATATGACCCCGTCGTCCTTAACTGGGCCGACCAGCCAGCCGTCGGCCTCGGCTGGGCCGACCAGGGGCCCGTCGGCCTCGCCCTGGCCGACCAGGGGCCCGTCGGCCTCGCCCTGGCCGACCAGTGGCCCGTCGGCCTCGCCCTGGCCGACCAGTGCCCGTCGGCCTGGCCCTGGCCGACCAGTGCCCGTCGGCCTGGTCTGGGCCGACCAGTGCTGTTTAGCTATTCTAAGTGGTTCTTTTTTTCTGGGTAAAGAGGAACTTGTCATTTTGAATTCTTGGATTCAGGAATTTTTCTATAATTTAAATGACTCAATAAAAGCTTTTTTTATTCTTTTAGTTACTGATTTTTTTGTTGGATTTCACTCCACCCGTGGTTGGGAACTAGTAATTCGTTGGGTCTACAACGATTTTGGATGGGCTCCTAACGAGCTTATTTTCACTATTTTTGTTTGTAGTTTTCCAGTAATTCTAGATACATGTTTGAAATTTTGGGTCTTTTTTTGTTTAAACCGTCTATCTCCTTCGCTTGTAGTCATTTATCAGCCACATTTTTTTTTAGACGAGTGCATCAGCCTCAAAATTCTTCCCGCCTCATTTTCCCGCCATAATTCTTCGCACCTATTTTTTCCATATTTTCATTGCCGCCAAAATTCTTCCCGCCTCTGTTTCCCGCGAATATTGTTCTCGCCTTTCATTGCCGCCAAAATTCTTCCCGCCATTTATTCCCGCCAACATTCTTCCCGCTTCGGTAGTTCCCGCCATATTTTCCCGCTCTCTACTTCCCGCCATATTTTCCCGCTCTCTACTTCCCGCCATTTTCTCTCGCGCCGTGCTGTTGCTACCGACAACACATTGCTCCTCATCTTTATATACGACATGCCGTTGCCTGCTCTCTCACGGTCTTCTCTTTGCTTCTGCCCACACTGCTTGCTCTTTCTCACTGTCTTCTCTATAGTCCAGCCGCACTTGAAAACACCAACGCGCTAGTCATTATGAGTTTGCCTTGATCGGATCAAAGCATTAGGCCTACGAAAATGAAGAGTGCGAGTTTGCCTCGGGGGGTGGAAGTACTTCGTTGTTGGTGTGGCGATCTCTGTAAGGTGAAGGAGGTGACGGATTTTTCAGATTGGTTGGGCATGAAGTTTTTCATGTGCGCCAATTATGAGGAAGATCCACCCGTTGCTCTTTCACCGTACATCAGGCCTCAGGTGTGTTTCAGTCATGAAGAATAAACACGTTGTTGATATTATTGTTGATTTGATATTTCTATTTCTATTTTGGTTGTAGTCTCCTCCGCCTCTGTGCATGTACTATCGTTGGATTGACACGAAAAAACCGGACTGGGCGGTCACCGAGATTCGTGAAAGAGGTCGTCGTGCATGGGCAAGTTTGGACTTACAAGAGCGCCAAGCGAAGGAGGCAGCAAAGGAGAAAGCAGAGCAGGAGAGAGAGTGGCAAGAGTACTGTGTGAAGCAGAGGGCTTTTCTTGATGAGATGAAGAAGAAAAACCGAGAAGAGGGACTTCGACTGGCGGAGGTGTATCGACAGCGAGAGGAGGCCCGTGAGGCTGAGAGGCAGATAAAAAAAGAAAGGGCTCGTGCAGCCAAGGCAGCAGTCAGGAATGTACCATCCACAAACATCACAGGAGGACAATGCCGGAAACATCACATAAAATAAAATGGTACTTACGGTGCTGGTTCTGCTTGCATAATTTTTTGAACAAGTTCATCAACCGCTTGTTCTTAAACTGTGAGAAAAAATTTGCCCCTAGATGGCGCATGCACCACCGGCTCTGCAAGTCCTTCCAAGGTGTTCGTTCGTCTTCTGCTGGATTCCTTAGTGTCTTCACTGCCTTCAATATACCAGCATGTCTGTCATGAATGACACACACGTTTGGTCGGTCCTTCACGATCGCAATTTTCACTTGCCGGAAGAACCATACCCAGCTTGGAAAGTTCTCACCCTCCACAAATGCCATGGCAAGTGGGATGATTTGATTGTTCCCGTCCACACCAATTGCGGTCAGGATTTGCCCTTTGTACTGACCAGTCAGGAATGTACCATCCACAAACATCACAGGAGGACAATGCCGGAAAGCTTCGATGCACATAGCGAAAGAGAAGAATACTCGTTTCAACACCTTGAAATCTTGTATACTCTCCAACCTCGTGTGCTGTATATTTACATAAGTGCCGGGATTCCTCTCCTTTAGTATGGCAAGGAGACGGACAACATTATCATATGAGTCGAAGAACGTCCCAAACCTTTCCTCCATAGCCTTCTGCTTAGCCCTCCAAGCCTTCCCATAAGGAATGTCATATTTCCATCTGACCTTCACTGCTGTCTGGATGTGTTTTGCTTCCATATCTTTCTTCTCCACTATCTCAGTATACATGAGTTGCGCAATGAGAGTTGAAGTCAGGTTTGGATGACGAACCAATAGGTTTCTCCTCACACAATTATGTGGGATCACATTGGTGACAACCCAGTGGATGTTATACTTCGGCACGTGCCCGTGCACCTTCGCAGGACAGCCTTTTTCAACACACTTCACGGTATAGTTTGTTGGACTTGATATGTGTGTCCGAAAAACCCTTTGCGTAGACATAGCCCACTTTATCACCGCATACTTCAATTTTTTCTTTGTATCAAACATAGCCCCTATCTGGACTTGGTTCAGATTATACTGCCATGGAGTCTCATGGACATCGTTGACCGTAAGGCCGGTGGATATGTCCTGATCCCATGCAGAAGGAATCGGTACCTCCACTTCATCCTCGGAATTTTCAGAATCCAGATCCTCAGCCAATCCATCCTCATCCTCTTCCTCCATCACCCTCTGCATTTCCTCCTCTTCCTCATCCACATCAGAATCCAGATCCTCCGCCAATATAATCGACCGACTACTCTGCCCAGTATTATGACCACAAACATTGTCGGACACGAACTCTGACTCTTTCTCGACTTGGATAGCATCCACATCCGGTGGCTGTGACCCGGATAAATAATTCTCGTTAGCCACTTGACTACCTTGGCCGGGTTCATACCCCACGTGAAGTTGTACAGTATTCTCCTCCTTCGCCACAGGTTGCACTAGAACATATGGGTGGATTCTTCGGTCTCGGCAACGACTTAACAGAGTCAACCAATGCTGGCTCCTATTTACCGGCATCAACTCCCACTTCACATTTTTACAGGATTTGGTCCACAATGCATGAATGTTGACGGAACATACTTCAGGATTCAACCCAAAACTAGTAGTCAACCAGTACTTCAAC
Organism: Secale cereale; assembly: GCA_902687465.1. NCBI lineage: Eukaryota > Viridiplantae > Streptophyta > Magnoliopsida > Poales > Poaceae > Secale > Secale cereale. The sequence continues at coordinate 588,608,587 of LR738709.1, read as the reverse complement.
TGTCTAATGTCCAGTATGTTCGGGTCTGAAAGTGTCATGACGCCATTTTTAAACTCGCTAAGATCAACCCCCAACTCATTATATCGAACATTACCAGGGCCGTAGTAAACTGTCAAATTTATTGATTCAGACATTTTCACCTGTCAGACATTGCCACCTTCTCAATAATCGCAATGAAAAAAAATATTGCCGGCTACACTAACAAAATATGTTACCGGGTACACTAACAAAAATATTACCGGCTACACTAACAAAAATATTACCGGCTACACTAACAAAATATGTTACCGGCTACACTAACAAAAATATTACCGGCTACAATAACAAAATATGTTACCGGCTACACTAACAAAAATATTTCC
>LR738709.1:588496614-588608215 GCA_902687465.1 Secale cereale | reverse complement strand
ATATTACCGGCTACACTAACAAAAATATTACCGGCTACACTAACAAAATATATTACCGGCTACATTAACTATACGCTAAAATGACTATGTACACTAAATATTCAGCTAATAAAAAAAATGTGACGACATTTGTATACCTTCGACGCGTGTGTGCCCTTATCGCAGACTTTTTGCACCACCGGACAACACCACCCGAACTCCTCCTCACCACCACCTTCTCCTCCTCACCACCACCAAAACCGCAGCTCCTCCACCCCACCATGGCTATTCCACCCCACCATGGCTCCTCCTCAAATACGCACAAATAACTACCCCATAGCAAAAAATAATTGGATGGATCGGTGAAGAATGCTATGATCTATTGATTCTGCTACTTGGAACAGAAAATGGCTGGAGCAATCAATAGATCGGGGAGGGGGTGAAAGAACAGAGAAACACGAGAGAGAGAGAGAAGCAGGAACGAAGAACAGAGGAAGAGGAAAGCGTCGGTGGCTTATCCAGCACCGGTCGGCCAGGGCGAGGCCGACGGGCCACTGGTCGGCCAGGGCGAGGCCGACGGGCCCCTGGTCGGCCAGGGCGAGGCCGACGGGCCACTGGTCGGCCAGGGCGAGGCCGACGGGCCCCTGGTCGGCCCAGCCGAGGCCGACGGCTGGCTGGTCGGCCCAGTTAAGGCCGACGGGGTCATATTTTCGATTTTTTCTCTAACAGACTAACAGTTTTCAAATTTTGTATAAATTTAGGCACAGTTTTGAAAAAAAATCTTATTTATAAAGCAGGAAGAAACCGTGTTTCAAGTGAAAATATGCCTTGAGTGTCACCTTTCTCTCCCAAGCTCTTTGCCCGAGTCGATTCTTTGAAGAAAAACATCCCAAGACAAAAGAAGTGAGATGGTTGTTTGCATGGTAGCTAAAATTACATTAATGTCGAATTTAGGGTGAGCATAAGCATAAGCATTATCCTTTATAGATAGAGAAAAATACATTGGAGGTCCTAAAATTTTCTGGGCAGTGTCACTTTAGTCCCATTTCTTTTTTCAAAATGCACATTTAGGTTCTAATTCTATAGTAAGTGGTTCATCCGAGGTCTTTTTTTGCACGATCATTCGCCGGCCTGTTTGGTTGCACGTTGACCCACGCCCCATCGACTTAGGGTCCCTGGCAGATGAAGAACATTACAAAAACCATAATTGTTTCACTGCTATTGTCCCTTAGCTATATGATTTCCTCTACTCTGTCACAATCACTAGTCGTAGGCATTGATTTAGTTTGATTTGCACTGTTTCATTAAGTTTCTCATACTTCTTGTTCTGATTTGAGGTTACGCGGTAGGAGCTTGTGGACGTGGCAGTGCTACCGACAATGCTGCAACGCTCCTCTTCGTCGCCCGCTTCCCTCCCAAGGAGCTTGCTCCCTAGCCATGGCGACAGTGTGGGCACGAGAGAGAGAGAGAGAGAGAGAGAGAGAGAGAGAGAGAGATTCAGTAATGGCTAGGGAATGTCAAGAGGGGGGGTTACAAGGGGCTTTCTTAAAAAAAAGGGCAACCACATCGTCCTCTAAGTTGACGTGGCGTGGGTCAACGCGTCACACAAGCAAGTCAGCGAACGATCGTGCAAAAAAGGACCTCGGGTGAACCACTTACCATAGTATTAGGACCTAAGCATGCATTTTGAAAGAAGTAGGACTAAAGTGACACTGCCCAGAAACTTTTAGGACCTCCAGTGTATTTTTCTCGCCTAGCGGTTGGGCCCTCAGTCGGCGTGGCGTGGGTCAACGTGCCACGCGGGCAGGTTAGCGAGTGCTCGTGAAAAAAAGACCTCGTGTGAACCACTTACTAAAGAATTAGGACCTAAAGATGCATTTTAAAAGAATTAGGACTAAAATGACACCCGACGAAACTTTTAGTACCTATGGTGCATTTAACTCTTTCTAAAGCTTCGACCTTGGAACGATGCGTGAATTGTGATGAACAGTTTTTGCTAAATTTATCATTTTCTCCTAAAACTTAGTGTTTTTTTCCTTTCAAGATGACAGATTCCTGCATTCATTAAGAAGAAAAGAGTTGTTGGGTTAATTAGGAAAAATCGAGCGAAAACCAGATTGCCTACTTATTAATGTAAACCGGGCGAAATCATCGCAACCGCTGAGCGGCACACAAATATATCCTACACACCTCTCCAAAAAGAGTGTCTTGCTGAGAGAGCATGCAACTGTCATCGTCATCACTCCTCCCCCAGAAGCATCATCGCCATCCCTAAATGCATTCCGTGCGGCTATGGGGCACCAAGATTTGTGCAAATACTTAATTAGCATATATCGACCTTTTGAGCAAAAAGAATGACGGCGGCCTTAGATTTCGTGGAGCAACAACTAGAGGTGGATCGACAGAGAGGCATGCAAGCATGCTAGCTGAGGGGCATCAAAGTCAAAGTGGTCTGCATCACTAGTGGAACGTATATCGGACGACAGTGGTGAAAGTGAAACGGCTCAGCTTGATTAAGATTATGCTAGTAGATATAGGTATAGTTACCGTTGCTCTGGTCAAAATGTGTGGCTACTGGCGAGCTAGTGCATGCATGTTGGCCGTGTGCTTTTGGGATATTTACTCCCAGATCGATCTAATCCAATTTAACAGTCCAGAGAGATCTAGCCAGAGAAGGTTTTTTTCATCTTTATATCAGTGACGCGTGATACACGACTAAGTTTGGAAAAAAGGATCAACAACAACACGGGCTGCTGGAAAGCTGGAAGCCCTGATCTTCTTCTCCTCTTCCTCTTCCCTTTGTCAAGTCCACGAGACTTGAAAGCTACTCAAGTTGGTATAAAATTGATTCTGATAGCCTCATTAAGCTAAGCAGCTTTGAATATGTGGACCTTTTGCTACTTGATTGCAGCTTTTCTTAATCAAGTTGGGAAACATTGTATCATTGCGTCGATTAACATCTGGCATAAGAGCATGGTTAAAAATACAGTCGACGGTCGGCTATAAGAAGTTGCCATGTCATATACAGCCAACCTCTTAGCCGGCATGTACAATAATAATTTTAAATATGTACTAGTTTATTAATAGGTGACCCATCTTACATCCTCACAAAATGTTTTGGGTCTCGTGTTACAGCTGGCTACTAACAAAGAGCATGCTTCTTTTCTCTCTCCTCTTCTCTTTCCTCCAACTAAGAGCATGTTTAATACTATAGCCAACAGCCGGCTATATGAAGTTGCCATGTCACTTGTAACCAACGTAATAGCCCACTCAGGCTGGTCGTAATGGGTGTATCATATGTAGTACTCCCTCCATTTTTGTATACAAGGCCACAAACCCATATTACAGGTATCAAGGTAGAAATTAAAGGCTTCTGAAAACTAGTCTTTCCTCCTCGCTTGATGTGTTAATTAATGTGTATTTTTCTCTCCAACACACAACAAGGCAACTCTCTTACTCCTGATTGGTTGATTAATGCGGTCCATGCAAACCAACATTTAACTCCCGCATGCATGCATAGAGTATTAATGTCCTTGGTTGCTAGTACGAGGCAAACCTCATCAATTTTATCTCGATTGATGTTAGTGGCCTTGTATAGTTGCAAATTGTAATCTTGATAGTGGCCTTGTATATAAAAATGGAGGGGGTATCATGTCGGTGTACTAGAGTAGGGGTACTCTAGTATCCCGAACTTGTGCACGGGCAGTCGCGGCATCCCGCGGCAAGGCTTGCCGGGTGACCGCCAAGGTCCTCCGTGGTTCCTTTGGAGCCATTCAAGAACAAAGTATTCAAGCCAAGGAGACAAGGCCCCGGCAAGAGGAGCTTGCCGGGAAGGCCACTCAAGGCATCTCAAGGAACTTGCCGCGACGCGCCACGCGTCCCGGCAAGGCCCGGTGAGCGACGAGCTCCCGGACGCGACAAGACAATGACCGCGGCAAGGAGCTTGCCGCGGCAAACTACCACTCTGTACCAGCGCTCCAGCACATCCACCAACGTGTCGCTCTAGGACCCTTCCAGGCGTATATGGCGGGAGGCTGTGCAGCCAGCGGTGCGCGGTGGCAAGCGGTGCTGACAAGATTGCCATCGTGGCGAGCGGTGGGGTCCCTGACGGTCCCTTTTGCACTATTTGGGCGACGCAGATGGGCATTCAATGCCCTTGTCCCCTGCCGTCAGAGTTAGGTATGATACACTGTAACAGGTAGTTGTACCAACCGTAACACCTTTCCATTTTTACCCTTGTCTACGTTGCCACCTGTCGGTGACCCCTTGAGCATATAAAAGGAGGCCCATGCGCAACGTAGAGGGGGAAGAGAACACTCACGCTCGGTCTCGTTAGCTGCTGGTGTGTACTGTAGCACTCAGCGCTCCCGAGCAAGAACTCAATACAAACCACAAAGCAGGAGTAGGGTTTTACGCATCCGTGCGGCCCGAACCTGGGTAAACCGCTCGTGTGTTTCGCCTCGATCCGCTCTTCGTGCGATCTTCGCCCCCGCCGAACCGAAAGGGGCTCGGTCCGCCGGTCCCATAGGTGCTCGTGGATTCGTTCCCCGACATCTTTGGCGCGCCAGGTAGGGGGCTTCAAGGTTGTGTGAACCTGATCCGGCGTTCACACGAGCTAGATCTTCATCGTCTTCATCAACATGCCGCCGAAGAAGAAGGCTTCAGAGGCGGCTGCTCCGTCCGCGCCGAACCCATCACCGCCGGAGCAAACGGCTGGTGGGGTAGACGTCGGCGGAAGAACGGGCGTCGACGAGGGAGCTCACGGTGCTGCCAGGTCCAAGGACAAGGCCGCGCTGCCAACGGCGGCGTAGTCGGCTCCCACAACGACCGGGCGCACTCCAAGACCTCGGCGTCCGTACATGCACCGCGCCCATCTCAGGAGGCGCGGGACCGGCAGCGTCATGGTACTCACGGTACCATACGTTTGCTGGACCAAGATCGAGCTGGTGGATCTCGGAGTGCTCAAGACCAGCATGCACGCCAACATGCTGGCACGAGCGAGGCACGGTCGCCTGGACGGGATACTGCTCCTTCTAACATAGTTAGAAGTCCGAGCATATCCCGCTCCTCACACCGTTCGCCACCGCCACCCACCACTTCAGCAGAAGCTTTGGCGCGAGCTCAACTGCTCCTGGACTACCCCCCAACGGCAGACAAGATCGACGACTGGAGGGCCACCATTCAGAGTCTCATCAGCTTCGCCAACGGCGACACTCCACGGCAGCCGAGTACATCGCAGCCGCGGCAAGTCAGCCAGGCACGAGCCGGTGGCGACAAGACCGGTGGGGGTGCAACCACCGTGCACTCTCCGCCCCGAAGACCAAGATCGCCGACTCGCCGGATCCACCTCGACAGCGACTCCACCGCGTCATCAGATCCACGAGCTCGTCGCGATCAGTGCCAAGTTCTTCACGAACGACAGCAAGAAGACGCTCGTACTCGCATCGAGCGCCGAAGAGAAGCGCGGCGTCAATCGGACCAGCGCGCTGGGCCCTCTGTCGACATGCATGCGCCAGGGGAATCAGGCGACTTGCCGTGCGCGGTAGGTTGCCCTGCGTTTACTCGTGAGCTGCGGCAAGTCCAGTGGCCCAGCAAGAAGAATTTCAAGCCAGACGTACCAGAGAAGTACGACGGCAAGTCGCATTCGTCGGAGTTCCTCAGCATCTACACCATCGCGGTGCAAGCTGCCGGGGGGCGGGATGACAAGATCCTTGCCAACTACTTCCCGCTGGTGCTCAAGCCCAACGTCAGGTACTGGCTCATGCACTTGCCGGACAACTCCATATCCTCCTGGGCAGACCTATGCCATTAGTTTGTCGGCGCCTTTACAGGCGGCCACAAACCTCATGGCCAAGAGAGTGACCTTCATCTGCTCGCCCAGAAGGAAGGAGAGCCCCTGCGCAAGTACATTCAGAGATTCAGTCGTGTACAGCACAACATCCCAGATGTCCACCCTGCTGCGGTCATCAGCGCGTTCCATCAGAACGTGCGTAACCGCAGGATGCGGGAGGAGATGGCGATGTGCAAGATCAGAGACGTCAGTGAGCTGTATGCCCTGGCCGACAAGTGTGCACGTGCTGAGGAAGGGAGGAAACTCCCCCGGAGAGAATACAGGAGCAGGAGGATCTGACAGCGAGGATGCTGCCCCGGCAAAGAAAAACCGGTGGCGGAACAACAGGAAGAAGAAAGGCAAAGATGTGCTAGTCATTGAGCAGTCCGGCAACGAAGGTGGCGCCAAGAAAGCCAAAGCTGGTAGCTCCGGCAAGGAGATTGCCGCATGCACCAACTGCCAGGCTGTGGCGGTCGCCGACAAGCAGGACGGCACCGACAAGCAGTACTGCAAGATCCACCGCACCAAGGGCCATGACCTCCAGAGTTGCAAGAAGGTCGAGCAGCTTGTCGAGCAGCAAAAGGCTGAATACGAGCGACGCGACAAGGAGAAGGCCCAAGGAGGTGCTGGAGGATCCGGCAAGAAGCGCACCGGCCGGGGAGGACGCCGCGGCAAGGCCAAGCAGCGGCAAGGAGACAGACCTCCCCGCGGCCGCGACAACGATGAAGATGACGACGATGATGAAGACATGGATGATGTCGAGACCAGTGAGCAGGAGTTCCAGAAAGCCACAGAGGTCTTGTGCGTTGACGGCGGTGCTTCTCTACATACTTCACACCGCCAACTCAAGCAGTGGGTGCGGGAAGTCAATGCGGCAGAACCACCTTTCGAGTCACGCAAGATTCTGAAATGGTCCAGCACGCCTATCATCTTTGATATTGAGGACCACCCTGATCGCACAACTGCGGTCGGGTGCTTGCCGATGTTGGTTTCACCAACTATCCGCAACCTCAAGGTCACTAAGATGCTAGTTGACGGCGGGGCCGGCTTGAACCTGATCTCCTCCGCTGTACTCCAGAAACTCCAGATCCCTGACAGCGAGCTTGAAGAGACCGGCACATTCCAAGGAATCAACCCGGGAAGGAGCAAGCCGAAGGGGAAGATCACGTTGCCGGTGACATTTGGCAGCGAGTTGAACTTCAGGACTGAGAGGGTCACTCTTGACGTTGCCGATTTTCCATTGCCTTACAATGGTATACTCGGTCGTCCAGCACTCGCCAAGTTCATGGCAGCCTCTCACTACGCATACAACATGCTGAAGATGCCAGGCCCGATAAGTGTCATCTCTGTCCCTGGCGACAAGAAGGATGCTCTTATCTGCACCGACAAGATCTACCGGGAAGCGGCAGCCGCAACAGATCGCAAGTGATACGTCCAAAACGTATCTATAATTTCTACTTGCTCCATGCCACTTTTGGGTGATATTGCTATGTTATTTATACACTTCCATACACTTTTGATCATATTTGGACTAACCTATTAACTCAGTGCACCCCAGTGCCAGTTTCTGTTTTCGGCTGTTTTTGTATTTCAAGTTTTCACATTACGAGAACTGCCAGAAAAAATACAGAAAAATTATATAAAAAATCAGCGTTCCAGAAGCTACCAGGCACCCGAAGCACAGCCGGAGGGGGCCACCAGGGCCCCAGGCGCCCTGGTGGCGCCCCCCCCCCCCGGGCCGCGCCGGGGGGCGCCTGGGCCCCCCGAGCCTCGTCTGATGCCCCCCTTTGGCATATATTTAAAGCGTCTCCCGAAACCCTCGAGACGGGAACTCTTTTTCGTGATCTCATCTCTGTTCCGCCGCCGCCGCCGCTTCCAAGATCGGGAGCACCAGGAGAACTCTTCCCGGCACCCTGCCGGAGGGGAGGATCACCACCGGGAGCTTCTCCACCACCATGGACGCCTCCCGGATGAGTTGTGAGTAGTCTCCCTTGGACCATGGGTCCATGACCAGTAGCTATGTGATGTTCTCCTCCCGTTCTTGTGCTTCACTAATTAGTCCTCGTGAGCTGCCCTACATGATCGAGGCACATATGTAATCCTTATGCTGTTGCTATGATGAGTTTGCTGGGATCCGATGGATTATGAGATTATGTTCAGATTGTGTTTGAGTAATATATTTGATTCACCTCTCTTATATTTATGTTCGTAAGTAATTCTTGCATGTTCTCCGTTGTTATTTATTGCTTTGGCCAAGTAGTAGGTAGTGACTCCAAGAGGGAACGTTATGCTTGATTGTGGATTCATGCCCCTCGATGACTAGTTTGAGTGACAGAAACATGAGTCTAGGGGATGTGTTGTTGCCACAAGGGGGAAAATAACGGTGCTTGTGCCCGCGGGTGCAAGGATTGTTTACTTTACGCAAAGTTCTTTTAATGCAGTTGTCTGTTGCTTTGAGTTTACACTATGGGTGAGACTCGCAACTTAATACCAGCGAGATGTTCTGGATAGATATCTCAAGGTGGATGATTAGTAGTAGATGCAGATGGATTTTGGTCTACTTACCTCGGCGTACCGCCCATGCTTTGAACCTCTACCTTTCTTGCAACTTAGTCAGCATTGGTTTGCGCACATGGTCCTGTCAATTGCCCAGCTGTAATTCGTTTACCTCACATAGCTGTTTTATCGTCTTTTGGGAGAGAGACATCACTAGTGAACATCATGAGACTCCGGTCCATATTACCATCATTGATCACATCCGCTATTTACTTTTCCGCTTTTTACTTACTATTGCAATTATACCTATCACTATTATCACTTGCATTTGATCCTTTGTAAACTACAAGGCCGGAGGGATTGACAACCTCTCTGTACTCGTTGGGAGCAAAGTTATTTCAATGTTCAAGAAATCGTTAACTGGTAGCTGCTCGGTCGGTTTAGGAGTAGCGATTAATCGGTGAATCGGCCTATTAACTAGATTAATCGGTCAACCATTAATCGGTAGATTGAATAGGAACTTGCCAACATTTATCAAGATGTTTTATGTATTATACCATAGTCCCAAGATGCGCAGGTATGTAGTATACTAAAACATGCTTCCATACACATATGAAAATCATAGAGAAGTGGTACAATTATTAATCCTAACTATTAAGGAGCGGGATGGGGATGGAAGGGGTTACAAGTATACATTTTGGGCTTTGTTTGCCCAACCATTAATGGGCCGGTAGGGATTAATCGGCATGACAACTGATTAATCAGTCTAACTGGCCAATTAATCGGCCCGACAAGTTAACTCGATGAATAGGTGTTACTCGATTCGGTCATGCGGTGAGTAGCGATTAACTGGCCCGTTAACTGATTAATCGGGTGAATTCTTAAACAGTGGTTATTTGTATCTGTGTGCAGGTCCATGTTGATAGCTAATATCTGGCGCCGTTAGCAGTTGACACCTTCTTGCTGAAACTGGGAGTCTCAGGGAAATCGATCCTTGGTATTGCCAAGGGAAAACTTCTGCTACGCTGCATCTCAAACCTTCCACTTGGGGTAACCAACGAGGGGTGAGAAGCCACCAAGCAAAGCAATTTCTGGCGCCGTTGCCGGGGACTCCACTCTTCAGGATAGGGGAGTTGCACGCTATCTTTTACCTTTGCTTTTAGTCTTGTTAGTTTACCTTTCAGTTTTTGCTTTAGTATCTTTTATCGAAAATCACAAAAATAGTTACCTTGCTTGCTTGCTGCTATGGGTTCCACCGAGAACACCAAGTTGTGTGACTTCACTAGTCACAACAACGATGACTTTATCTGCACACCTATCACTACACCTGCCACTTCAGCACCTTCATATGAAATTAAACCTGCTTTACTGAACTTAGTCATGAAAGATCAATTCTCCGGTGCTGGAGATGATGCTGCTTTACACTTAAACAACTTTGTTGAACTTTGTGATATGCAAAAGTACCGAGAAGTAGACGGTGATATTGTTAAGCTTAAGCTTTTTTCCTTTCTCCTTGAGAGGAGGAGCTAAAATTTGGTTTCAGTCTTTGCCTAGAAACAACATAGATTCATGGGACAAGTGCAAAGATGCTTTTATTGGAAAATAATATCCACCTGCTAAAATTATCCAACTAAGAAGTAACATAATGAATTTTAAACAATTGGATAATGAACACGTTGCCCAAGCTTGGGAACGTATGAAATCTCTTATCAAGAACTGCCCTACTCATGGTTTGACTACTTGGATGGTTATCCAAACTTTTTATGTAGGCTTGAACTTTACCTCGCGGAACTTGTTAGATTCGGCCGCGGGAGGAACCTTTATGTCAACTACACTTGGTGCTGCCACAAAGCTTCTCGATGAGATGATGACCAATTATTCCCAATGGCACACCGAACGCGCTCCAACAGGTAGGAAGGTAAACTCTGTCGAGGAGATTTCCTCCCTAAATGAAAAAGTTGACTTGATCATGTCTCTACTTTCGAAGCAATCTTCTATTGATCCTCGTGATGTTCCTTTAAATTCTTTGATTGCTCAAGAACAAGTAGATGTGAACTTTATCTCTAGAAACAATTTCAACAACAATGCTTATAGGAGTAATTTTGGTAGCAATCCTAGACCGTTCCCCTCTAATTCTTATGGGAATAACAATGCTTATCCTAGCACCAAGAACTCCACTACTGAACTAGAGATTATGCTTAAAGATTTCATCACTACCCAAAAAGCTTTTAATAATAGTGTAGAAGAAAAACTAAACAAACTAGGTGATCTCTCTTCGAAGGTAGATAATTTAGCCAATGAAGTAGAATTGCTTAAAATTAGAACTTCTCCTCTTGAGGAGAGGAAGGTCACTCCTATTAATGCTATTCAAGTGCGAATTAATGAAAATATTAGGATGATGGCTAAACTTAAAGAGAGATGGGCTAGAGAAAGGGAGGAAGAAGATAGAATTAAGAGCCTTCCTACCCACCACACTGTTGCTACTATCCAAGTTGTTGAGGATATCCAAACTCTTAGCACCCAATGCACTCCTGGTCCCGATGGACCTATTAATGGTGATGCTATGACTACAGAAACTACCAAACAAGTGAACCTAAAGGACACCACTACCACCTTACTTGATGGTAGTGACCTTGATTTTGACAATTGCACTCTTACCGAAGTTATTGATTTCCTTCACAAAATGTCTAGAGATCCCCGCACTAGCACGATTAACCTTGCCTTCACAGAGCATATCACTAATGCTCTTATCAAAGCTAGGGAGGAGAAACTTAGAGTAGAAGCCTCCATACCTAGAAAGCTAGAAGATGGTTGGGATCCTATGATTAAAATTAAGTTGAATAACTTCTCTTGCTATGCTTTATGTGATGTTGGCTCTAGTACCTCTGTTATGCCCAAAAGAATATATGCTATGCTTAAATTGAAACCTTTTGATTCTTGTTCTTTTGGTGTTTGTCTCGTTGACTCTTCCATAAAGAAACCTTTGGGGAGGATCGACGATGTTCTTATCATTGTCAATGACAACTATGTTCCCGTTGATTTTACTATTATGGATATTTAATGTGAACCTTCTTGTCCAATTATTTTGGGACGTCCTTTTCTACGCACCGTTGGTGCTATCATTGACATGAAAGAGGGGAATATAAAATTCCAGTTTCCTCTCAAGAAAGGGATGGAACACTTCCCTCGAAAGAAGATTAAGTTACCTTTTGAGTCCGTTATACGGGCTAACTATTCTTTTACTCTTGATAAGACTTGATCTCTATGCATTATGACTATCTTAAAGGCATAAAAGAAAGCGCTTTTGGGAGGCAGCCCAATGAATAAATTTTATTTTGCTTTTGTTGTGTCTTGATGTTGTTACTACTGTAGCATCATCATTGTATCTTTGCTTTTCAATTTTGTGCCAAGTGTAGCCTCTAATTGCAAGAAAGTTCAAAAGTTGTGACGTGCTGTCCAGGAAACAGATTCTGTCCTTGGATAGAAAAATTCGTATAAAATCACCAGATCATCTTTTTGGTCTGAATGTTTCGACAGCGTGCTCTATATAATTGTCTTTCGTGCGTCTGTTTTGAGTTTTTTTATTAGAGTTGCAGAAGTGCCCCGGAAAAATCATTTACTGCCTGATGTTCTGTTTTTCACAGATTCTGTCCTGTTTTGCATTTCCTTCATTTTGCAAACCTAGAGCTTGCTTTTTCTTTGCAAAAACCTTTTGGCAATCTTGAGAAACAGTAGAACTTCAAGAATATCTTTATTTCTAGCAAGGAACAATTATTTTATTATGGGTATTAACCTCGCTAATCAGATTATGATGAGTTATGTATGAAGGGAGTTTTCAAGTGTGCGAGGGAAGATGATAAAAAGATTCAGGAGTGTCAAACGCTCAAGCTTGGGGATGCCCCCGTGCACCCCCAAGAAATATTCAAGGAGACTCAAGCGTCTAAGCTTGGGGATGCCCCCGTGCATCCCCTTCTCCATCAACATTATCAGTTCATCTTTCGTTCCACTATATTTTAATCACTTCATGTGTTATGTGCTATGCTTGGAGCGTCTTGCTTTTAGTTTTCCTTTTTAATTTTCTTTAGCTTTTCATAACGAGTCGGAACTCAGCTTTCTTTATGTGGGAGAGAAACACGCTCCACTTCTACCTAGAACATAACATAGAATTTTCATGTCTATCTCTGCTGTGTGTGTTCTTTGTCTTTTAATAGCTACTATCATGCTTAGCTCTTAACTTTCATGCTTATCTTTTTAAAGAGCTTTCGTTTAGTTGGTTGCTTGAACTCTCTTTAGTTATCATGTTTATCTTATTAAGAGAGTTTGCTTCCGTTGCATTGGTTGATATGTCTATGATAAAGATGCTACATGCATAATGGCGCTTAGTAGTTCAGGTTTTCTTATGGTTAGTCCCAAATAGCTGGGGGGTTCCCAATGTGTTATTGGAGTACCAACATGATTTGTTTGCCTATGATGTGGTATGGTTTAGTAATATCTTCCTTCAAAGAATTTATTTTGATTGACTTGGCGTATGCTCACGCATATTTAAGACTGTAAAGAAAGTCTGTCAAGCCTTGATGATCTTTTGTTTCTGAGTAGCGATATAACTTCCATGCCTGATTCAATGTTGCTTTGTCACTCTGCATGATTATGACCGTCATTGCTCTCTTAGTTGGTCGCTCCCAGTCTTTTGCTAACCTCCACCTGTACTAAGCGGACTGACTGCTTGTGCATCCAAACTCCTTTATACCAGTTATTCCATATGAGTCCACCATATCTTCCTACATGGTATTTACCTGCCATTCCTAACGGAGACTTGCATGTACCATCTCGAAATTATTCAAAGAAAAAAAAGCATTCCTATTTTGTGCCTCTGTTGTAAGTTCATGAGGAAGTAGTAGTTAATTCATGATCTTTTTAACTTGGACAAGCTTCACCCCGGGACTGCATGTATAATGTGCAGACCCATAATACGAGAAGGAACTGGCATTGAGTGCGCCCGGCTCAAAATTAATATAACAAACAAACCCTCCTTCACGCTTTGTTCATGAGAAATCAGAAAACTTTGGCAGTGATAAACAAAGGAGATTAAGAGGATGTGATCGTCCTCATTCGGGAGCCGTTCCTCGAAACTTGTCCATCTCAAGAAGTGATTGAGTTGTCTGCTAGCATTCGTTGACGAAACATGCATGATCAAAAAAATAATTGTTACCTCTGTTTTTAAAACCAAGAGCTCTGGTACATGGTTTGTCTTTGTTTCCGACTACGGGTTTTCAACCTTGCCAACAAAAGCCACGGTTCGAGAGTCTCCACCTTCTTTTAAAAGCACTAACTACTAAGAGCATGATTGTCATTCTGAGTGTAATGTGCATTGTCCCAAAGTAGCATTGTCTTTTGCATGATTGTGATATCGTTTATTCTGAAATCATTGTATCTAGTCATCACTTAAACCTTGGTGGTGCCCCTGCATTTATGTTTTGCTTCACTAAAGGGGGAAAGCGAGATATCACTTTATCATATTTGCACACCATGTTCATTACAAATCTATTTGATGTTTCAGTATCATATTGTAAAACTTTCAGTTCTTTGTGATTTTCTCATGAGGCAACTTAATTACTATAGATTCATTGTCTCAGTAAGCTTTTGTCATGTGACTATGAAAAAGTCCTATATGGTTAATAGCATGTCACCACAGAAATTATTCTTGTTATCATTTACCTACTCGAGGGCGAGCAGGAATTAAGCTTGGGGATGTTGATACGTCCAAAACGTATCTATAATTTCTGCTTGCTCCATGCCTCTTTTGGGTGATATTGCTATGTTATTTATACACTTCCATACACTTTTGATCATATTTGGACTAACCTATTAACTCAGTGCACCCCAGTGCCAGTTTCTGTTTTCGGCTGTTTTTGTATTTCAGGTTTTCACATTACGAGAACTACCAGAAAAAATCCAGAAAAATTATATAAAAAATCAGCGTTCCAGAAGCTACCAGGCACCCGAAGCACAGCCGGAGGGGGGGCACCAGGGCCCCAGGCGCCCTGGTGGCGCCCCCCCCCTGGGCCGCGCCGGGGGGGCGCCTGGGCCCCCCGAGCCTCGTCTGATGCCCCCCTTTGGCATATATTTAAAGCGTCTCCCGAAACCCTCGAGACGGGAACTCTTTTTCGCGATCTCATCTCTGTTCCGCCGCCGCCGCCGCTTCCAAGATCGGGAGCACCAGGAGAACTCTTCCCGGCACCCTGCCAGAGGGGAGGATCACCACCGGGAGCTTCTCCACCACCATGGACGCCTCCCGGATGAGTTGTGAGTAGTCTCCCTTGGACCATGGGTCCATGACCAGTAGCTATGTGATGTTCTCCTCCCGTTCTTGTGCTTCACTAATTAGTCCTCGTGAGCTGTCCTACATGATCGAGGCACATATGTAATCCTTATGCTGTTGCTATGATGAGTTTGCTGGGATCCGATGGATTATGAGATTATGTTCAGATTGTGTTTGAGTAATATATTTGATTCAACTCTCTTATATTTATGTTCGTAAGTAATTCTTGCATGTTCTCCGTTGTTATTTATTGCTTTGGCCAAGTAGTAGGTAGTGACTCTAAGAGGGAACGTTATGCTTGATTGTGGGTTCATGCCCCTCGATGACTAGTTTGAGTGACAGAAACATGAGTCTAGGGGATGTGCTGTTGCCACAAGGGGGAAAACAACGGTGCTTGTGCCCGCGGGTGCAAGGATTGTTTACTTTACGCAAAGTTCTTTTAATGCAGTTGTCCGTTGCTTTGAGTTTACACTATGGGTGGGACTCGCAACTTAATACCAGCGAGATGTTCTGGATAGATATCTCAAGGTGGATGATTAGTAGTAGATGCAGATGGATTTCGGTCTACTTACCTCGGCGTACCGCCCATGCTTTGAACCTCTACCTTTCTTGCAACTTAGTCAGCATTGGTTTGCGCAAATGGTCCTGTCAATTGCATAGCTGTAATTCGTTTACCTCACATAGCTGTTTTATCGTCTTTTGGGAGAGAGACATCACTAGTGAACATCATGAGACTCCGGTCCATATTACCATCATTGATCACATCCGCTATTTACTTTTCCGCTTTTTACTTACTATTGCAATTATACCTATCACTATTATCACTTGCGTTTGATCCTTTGTAAACTACAAGGCCGGAGGGATTGACAACCTCTCTGTACTCGTTGGGAGCAAAGTTATTTGTATCTGTGTGCAGGTCCACGTTGATTGCTAATATCTGGCGCCGTTAGCAGTTGACACCTTCTTGCTGAAACTGGGAGTCTCAGGGAAATCGATCCTTGGTATTGCCAAGGGAAAACTTCTGCTACGCTGCATCTCAAACCTTCCACTTGGGGTAACCAACGAGGGATGAGAAGCCACCTAGCAGCAAGTCACCTGCCGTTGAAGCTCCCGGGGGGAAGAAGGAGACCAAGTCCGGCAAGAGTTCTGATGCCCACTCCGGCAAGCGCACCTCTTCGGAGTGCTGCGCTACCGTCGAGGACGCACCATCGAGCTCCACCGGCAAGTGTAAGAAGACAATGGCAGCTCCACCAGAGACCAAGAAGGTGTCCGCCAAGGAGGATGGCACTGGTGGTACCTTCACCATCAGTGCCACTCTTGACCCTAAATAGGAAAGCGCGCTCATTGCTTTCCTGCGGGCGAACGTCGACGTGTTTGCGTGGCAACCGTCTGACATCCCCGGTGTTCCCAGGAAACTAATTGAGCACCATCTTGTCGTCTGTCCTCATGCGCGGCCCGTCAAGCAGAAGGTCAGGAAGCAAGCAGTGGAGCGCCAAGAATTCATCGCAGAAGAGATCAAGAAGTTGGAAGCAGCAGGCCTTGTCAGAGGAGTGCTCCATCCTACGTGGTTGGCCAATCCTGTAGTCGTGCGCAAGGCAAACGGGAAATGGAGGCTTTGTATCGACTTTACCGATGTTAATAAAGCTTGTCCCAAAGACCCATTTCCCTTGCCGCGCATTGACCAGATTGTTGACTCCACGGCCGGATGTGACTTGCTTTCATTTCTTGACGCATACTCAGGATACCATCAGATTTTCATGGCAGAAGAGGATGAGGAGAAGACCGCATTCATCACTCCATGTGGCACGTACTGTTTCATACGGATGCCTTTCGGTTTAAAGAATGCTGGTTCAACATTTGCAAGGGTAGTCCATGTCGCTTTTGAGCCACAAATACACAGAAATGTGGAAGCCTACATGGACGACATAGTGGTCAAGAGCAAGGACAAGGCAACTCTGATTCAAGATTTAGACGAGACCTTTGCAAATCTGCGCAAGATCAGCCTCAAGCTCAACCCCGAGAAGTGTGTGTTTGGAGTCCCTTCCGGCAAGCTTCTCGGGTTCTTCGTGTCTCAGAGGGGAATTGAAGCCAATCCCGACAAGATCAAGGCCATTGAGCAGATTGAAGCACCAAAGCGCGTCAAGGATGTACGAAGACTTGCCAGTTGCGTGGCTGCTCTCAGCAGGTTTATCTCTAAGTCTGCTGAGCGCGCCCTGCCGTTTTTCAAAATATTGAAAAGGCAGGTCCAATGAAATGGACTCCGAAAGCGGAGGTTGCGCTGCGAGACTTGAAGAGATACCTGTCCTCCACTCCAACACTTGTCGCACCTAAGCCACAAAAGAAGTTGCTGCTGTATATAGCGGCAACCAATCAAGTGGTTAGTGCTGCGTTAGTAGCGGAGAGGGAGGCAGATGATGAGCCAGCAACCACGGCAGGCGCATCCAGCGACAAGCAGGGGGCTTCCCCGACAAGCTCTGGTCCCGACAAAGATGGATCTGCGCAGGCGCGCGGGGAGATACAGAAGAGAATGGTGCAGCGCCCAGTTTACTTTGTCAGTTCCCTTCTGCAGGGGGCTAGGTCAAGGTACTCTGGTGTGCAGAAATTGCTTTTCGGCCTTCTCATGGCCTCGAGAAAGCTGCGCCATTACTTCCAAGCACATGAGATCATAGTTGTCACTCGTTTTCCGCTGAAGAGGATACTGCATAATCCAGAAGCAACAGGCAGGATTGTTGAGTGGGCACTGGAACTGTCAAGCTTTGGCCTCA
Source organism: Secale cereale (assembly GCA_902687465.1). Lineage (NCBI taxonomy): Eukaryota > Viridiplantae > Streptophyta > Magnoliopsida > Poales > Poaceae > Secale > Secale cereale. The sequence continues at coordinate 588,590,826 of LR738709.1, read as the reverse complement.
AGTTTGAGAGCATTTCAACTATCCAAAGCAGAGCATTGGCAGAATTCATAGCAGAGTGGACGCCAACACCAGATGAAGAAATTCCAGAAATGAGCATCCCCGTCAAGGAAGCAAGCAAAGAGTGACTGATGTACTTTGATGGTGCCTTCTCGCTGCAAGGCGCCGGTGCTGGCATGCTGCTTGTTGCACCCACCGGAGAGCACCTCAAGTACGTAGTCCAGATGCACTTTCCCAAGGAGCAAGCAACAAACAATACCGCAGAGTATGAAGGTTTGCTTGCCGGTCTCAGGATCGCGGCAGACCTTGGGATCAAGAAGCTCATTGTCAGGGGTGACTCGCAGCTTGTCGTCCGCCAAGTGAACAAGAGTTATCAGAGTCCGTTGATGGAAGCCTACGTTGATGAAGTGAGAAAGCTAGAAGAGCACTTTGACGGCTTACAAATGGAGCATGTTCCAAGAGCTCAGAACGATATTGCCGATGGCCTGTCAAAGTGCGCCGCACTTAAGTTACCTGTGGAACCAGGGATCTTTGTGCTCAAGCTGACTCAACCGTCTGTAACGCCATCAGCTGGACAGAGCAAGAAGAGGAAGTTGATTTCTGATGACCGTTTTCCGGCAGAGGTTCCCGAAGCCGCTGCCAAGAAGGTCCCCAAGATCAACACCATGAGTGCTGATGAGCAGTCTGCTCCGGCAAGCCCTAGGGCTTGTTCCGTTGAAGCAGAGGCTCCCGACAAGTTTTGCTCCGGCAAGCTTGCCGGGGAACGTCAAGCTCCGGCTGAGCCGCAGGTTCTCGCCGTAGAAGCGGATGTTCCCGCAGCAGCAGATGTGCCTTTAGTCCTTGTTGTCGAGCCACAAGCTCCAGTATGGGCACAGCAGATTATCCGTTTCTTTCAGACAGGAGAACTTCCCGAAGAGCAAGAAGAAGCGGAAAGAGTAGCCCGGCAGTCAAGTATGTACCAGTTTGTCGACAACACACTGTACAGAAGAAGACTCAACGGTGTGAAATTGAAGTGTATTCACCGGGAAGGCGGACAAAAGCTGTTGGCAGAGATACATGGAGGCATATGTGGTCACCACATTGGCGCAAGAGCACTTGCCGGCAAAGCATTCAGGCAAGGTTTCTTTTGGCCGACAGCCCTCCAGGATGCAACTGCACAAGTAACCAAGTGTGAAGCGTGCCAGTTCCATTCCAAGCAGATACACCAGCCAGCTCAAGCTCTCCAGACGATCCCTTCATCCTGGCCATTTTCGGTCTGGGGGCTCGACATCCTCGGCCCCTTTCCCCGAGCAGTCGGGGGCTTTGAGTACTTGTACGTTGCAATCGACAAGTTCACAAAGTGGCCGGAAGTGGAAGCAGTGAGGAAGGTGACAGCACAGTCAGCAGTCAAGTTCTTCAGGTCGATTGTTTGCCGCTTCAGGATCCCTAACAGGATCATCACCGACAACGGTATGCAATTCATGAGCCGCACCTTCATGCAGTACGTCCAAGATCTTGGCGCCAAGGTCAGCTTCGCTTCTGTTGCTCACCCGAGAAGCAACGGTCAAGCGGAGAGGGCAAATGCTGAAGTGCTGCGTGGGCTCAAGACCAGGACTTTCGACATGCTGCGCAAGTGCGGAAGAAACTGGATTGAGGAGCTGCCGGTAGTTCTTTGGTCGATCAGGACCACGCCAAATCGAGCCACTGGCCAGACACCTTTCGCTCTAGTCTATGGAGCAGAGGCAGTTCTCCCCACGGAACTCGTATACGGGTCACCTCGAGTGCTCGCTTATGATGAGCTTGAGCAAGAGCAGTTGCGACAAGATGACGCGTTGCTCCTTGAGGAAGACCGTTTTCAGGCTGCTGTACGAGCTGCTCGCTACCAGCAAGCTTTGCGCCGCTACCATAGCCGCAAAGTTAACGCCAGAAGTCTCGAGGAAGGCGACCTTGTTCTTCGGCGCGTTCAGTCCGCCAAGAATTCCAACAAGTTGACGCCGAAGTGGGAAGGCCCTTACCGGGTGAAACGAGTCACTAAGCCTGGCGCTGTCCGCCTTGAGACCGAAGATGGCATTCCGGTGAGCAACTCCTGGAACATTGAGCATCTTCGTAAGTTTTACCCGTAAGGCACGGTTGCCGGAACCTGTTCCGGCAACCACCTTTTGTACAAGTCTTGTCGCTGTTGCATGTAATCCTTTGTACAAAGCCAGGCGCAGACCCCGTGCATAAATAAAGCTCAGGTGTTCCGCACATCTTGACAATTTCATACTTTCTATTTTTTGCATGTGTTATCTGACACTTTGTGCAGCACCTACCCCTGGTAAGCAATAACGAGCCGTAAGGCTCCATATCTTTATTTTCTCTTCTTTCTTTTTCTCAAGGAAAGGAAGGTTCCCTCGCCCACAAGTTTGCCGGGGAGGAAAGGAGAAGATAATGGTATGGACCAGGCGTCGTTCAAAGTTTCGCCTTACCGGGAAGCAAACAACAGAAAAGCTAAGTTGCCAAAGTTTGAGCAATCGGATTTTAAAAAAATTTAAGTTATCTTCCTTGAACGACCGTGCTTTGTATGGAAAACCTGTGCGCGGAGGAACCAACTCGTAGCTAGTTGCGCCCTTACTTTGTTTCGAGTCTGCTCAACAACTTAAGTGTGCTACGACTAGTTGCGACAAGGTTTCTTGTCAGTAACGGCACCGCCAGCAGGCTGCTGACGTCCCGCACTCAGCGCTCGCGGCTAAGGTGCCTGCGCCGGCAAGTTCCCTAAAAGCGTAGGGCAAAAACATACAAAGGAAGGAATCAAGTAAAGGAGATAACATTGCAATCATTACCCAAAATAGAGTTATATTACAGGGTAGCTTGTCGCGGCTCTAACAGATTGTTTTCATAACATGACCAGCAGCGACAAGAAAAGAAGAAAACGGGCGGCCTAGTCTACGCGATCGCGCTCAATCCTCTTGATCCAGCTCACCTTGTCCACAATGGGTGCGACAAGGGTCTTGAGCGCTTCCAGATCAGCATCTGGCGGCAGGGTCTTGAGGACGTTGGTGAGGTTGAGGCCCGGGTTGCGGAAGGCCACCTTCACCAACACCTTTTGAAGAGCTCCCGCGCAGATCTTGCGCGACTCGTCGGCCAGCTGCTTTGGAATCTTCTCCCGGAGTCGCTGGAGGGGCGTCGCCACGCCTTTGAAGAACAAGGTGAGCTTGGCGCTGGGTTGGAGGTTCTCATCGGAGGGATACCCGAGATCCTCCATCCCCAGCTGCGCCAGCTCCCTGTCAATGTCTGCAGCAGCATCCACGAGACCCTCCGTCCAGTGCTCCACATTCTCCCTAAAAGCGTTCTGGGCGGCAGCAGCACTCGCCAGCAGCGCCTCATCGGCCTTGATCTTCTTCTTCAAAGCCACCTCCCGCTCCCTGGCGCCGTCCATCGTCTTGGTCAAAGTAGTCAGCTTCAACTCAAGATCTGCGTTGGAATCTTTGGCGGCGCCAAGTTCCTTGCTCTTCTCGGCGAGACGAACCTGCAGCTCTGACAAGCTGTAGGCGTCCTTCTCCCGCTCACGCTTGAGCGCGGCAAGCTCTTCTCCGCTCGCCTTGAGATCGGCCTCCAGCCGCGCCACCTTCGTCTCCAGCTCCTTCTTGGCGGCCTCGGCAGCTGCGGCAGCATCCTCTGCTTGCTTGAGGGCTCCGCCGAATGTTTGCTCGCGCGCAGTAAGCTCCTCCTCGTGACTGTCAAGGTTAACCTTCCGCTGCACCAGCTCGCCCTCCTGCGCAGACAGCTTCTCAGCGGTAAGCTGCTATTGTTCTTCGACTTCAGCCTTCTCGAGGAGGAAGGCCTTCTGCTCCTCGGCGAGTTGCGCCCGCTCCTCTGCCAGGGACTGGAGAGCTTCCTGGTTGAGACCCCGGAGCTCCTCCGCGCGCTTCTCGATGTCCGCTTCCGCCTTCGCGACAAGTGCCTCTCGGGATTCCAGCTTGGCCTGCCGAGCACGGTAGAGCGACATCAGCTTCCGCAGCAGCCGCTCCTCCTCAGGCTCGCCGCTGCTGCTGCTCGGCGCATCAACCAGCGTCAGCCCAGCGGAGGCGAGCACCTCTCCATCGAAGCTTTCTCCTTCGACCGGCGCCCTGGAGCTTGACGCCCAGGGGAGGTTGATGAAGACGTTTTCGCCGGCCTTCAAGTATACGCCTGGCTGGGGCTCTTCGGAGCCTGACGCTCCGGCAGCGGCGGAAGGATCGGCGGTCGGCGTAGCGCCTGGCGCTCCTGCGGCCTCAGGGCCGACAGTGCGATCGCCAGACCCCTCGCCAGCTTCTGCGGCGGCAGCTTTGGCGGCCTCTTCGCCGGCGGGATCATCAGCGCCGGCTGCTTCTTCGGTGGTGATACGTCCAAAACGTATCTATAATTTCTGCTTGCTCCATGCCACTTTTGGGTGATATTGCTATGATATTCATACACTTCCATACACTTTTGATCATATTTGGACTAACTTACTAATCCAGTGCACCCCAGTGCCAGTTTCTGTTTTCGGCTGTTTTTGTATTTCAGGTTTTCACGTTACGAGAACAACCCAGAAAAATCCAGAAAAATTATATAAAAAATCAGCGTTTCAGAAACAACCCTGCGTCCGAAGGGCAGCCGGGGGGGCCACCAGGGCTCCAGGCGCCCTGGCGGCGCCCCCCCCCCTGGGCCGCGTCGGGGGGGCGCCTGGGCCCCCCGAAGCTTCCCCGATGCTCCCCTTTGGCATATATTTAAAGCGTCCTCCGAAACCCCCAGAGAGGAACTCTTTTCGCGATCCCATCTCTGTTCCGCCGCCGCCGCCGCTTCCAAGATCGGGAGCACCAGGAGAACTCTTCCCGGCACCCTGCCGGAGGGGAGGATCATCACCGGGAGCTTCTCCACCACCATGGACGCCTCCCGGATGACTCGTGAGTAGTCTCCCTTGGACCATGAGTCCATGACCAGTAGCTATGTGATGTTCTCCTCCCGTTCTTGTGCTTCACTAATTAGTCCTCGTGAGCTGCCCTACATGATCGAGGCACCTATGTAATCCTTATGTTGTTGCTATGTTGAGTTTGCTGGGATCCGATGGATTATGGGATTATGTTCAGATTGATCTTGAGTAATATATTTGATCTACCTCTTTTATATTTATGTTTATAAGTAATTCTTGCATGTTCTCCGTTGTTATTTATTGCTTTGGCCAAGTAATACGTAGTGACTCCAAGAGGGAACGTTATGCTCGATTGTGGGTTCATGCCCCTCGATGACTAGCTTGAGTGACAGAAACATGAGTCTAGGGGATGTGCTGTTGCCACAAGGGGGAAAACAACGGTGCTTGTGCCCGCGGGTGCAAGGATTGTTTACTTTACGCAAAGTTCTTTTAATGCAGTTGTCTGTTGCATTGAGTTTACACTATGGGTGGGACTCGCAACTTAATACCAGCGAGATGTTCTGGATAGATATCTCAAGGTGGATGATTAGTAGTAGATATTGATGGATTTCGGTCTACTTATTTTGGCGTACCGCCCATGCTTTGAACCTCAACCTTTCTGCAATGTAATCATCATTGGTTTGCGTTCGTGGTCCTGTCAATTGCCCAGCTGTAATTTGTTTACCTCACATAGCTGTTTTATCGTCTTTTGGGAGAGAGACATCACTAGTGAACATCCTGAGACTCCGGTCCATATTACCATCATTGATCACATCCGCTATTTACTTTTCGCTATTTACTTACTATTGCAAAACACTATCTATCACTACTATCATTTGCTTTTAACCCTTTGTGAACTACAAGGCCAGAGGGATTGACAACCTCTCTGTACTCGTTGGGAGCAAAGTTATTTGTATCTGTGTGCAGGTCCACGTTGATTGCTAATTGCGCCGTTAGCAGTTGACACCTACTTGTTGAACCTAGGAGTCTCTGGGGATTTGATCCTTGGTATCTTTGCTAGGGGAAAACACTTCTACATACTGCATCTTACATCTTCCACTTGGGGTAACCAACGAGGGGTTCGAGGCCCATCAAGGAGTATTTTCTGGCGCCGTTACCGGGGACTCCACTCTTCAGGATAGGGGAGTTGCACGCTATCTTTTACCTTTGCTTTTTAGTCTTGTTAGTTTACCTTTCAGTTCTTGCTTTAGTATCTTTTATCAAAAATCACAAAAAAATTATTTACCTTTCTTTTAGTAGTCCTATCTGTTTAGCTAAACATGTTAGGATTTGGTGCTTTAAGGGAATCAGAAGTTCTAGATTTCCATCAAAGGGATGGAACACTTCCCTCGTAAGAAGATCAAGTTACCTTTTGAGTCCGTTGTACGGGCTAGCTATTATTTTACTCTTGATAAAACTTTATCTATATGCATTATGCCTAGCTTAAAGGCATAAAAGAAAGCGCTTTTGGGAGGCAGCCCACATGAATAAATTTTTTGCTTTTGTTTTGTCTTGATGTTGTTTACTGCTGTAGCATCATCATTGTATCTTTGCTTTTCATATTTGTGCCAAGTATAGCCTCTGATTGCTAGAAAGTTCAAAAGTTGTGAGGTGCTGTCCAGAAAACAGATTCTGTCCTTGGATAGAAAAATTCGTATAAAATCACCAGATCATCTTTTTGGTCTGAATTTTTTCGACAGCGTTCTCTATATAATTGTCTTTCGTGCGTCTGTTCTGAGTTTTTTGATTTGAGTTGCAGAAGTATCCCGAACAGATCAATTACTACCTGCTGTTCTGTTTTTCACAGATTCTGTCCTGTTTTGCCTTTCCTTCATTTTGCAAATCAAGAGCTTGCTTTTTCTTTGCAAAAACCTTTTGGCAATCTTGAGAAACAGTAGAACTTCAAGAATATATTTATTTCCAGCAAGGTATAATTATTTTATTAAGGGTACTAACCTCGCTAATCAGATTATGATGAGTTATGTATGAAGGGAGTTTTCAAGTGTGCGAGGGAAGATGATAAAAAGATTCAGGAGTGTCAAGCGCTCAAGCTTGGGGATGCCCCCGTGCACCCCCAAGAAATATTCAAGGAGACTCAAGCATCTAAGCTTGGGGATGCCCCCGTGCATCCCCTTCTCCATCAACATTATCAGTTCGTCTTTCGTTTCGCTATATTTTTATCACTTCATGTGTTATGTGCTATACTTGGAGCGTCTTGCTTTTAGTTTTCTTTTTAGTTTTTCATAACGAGTCGGAACCCAGCATTCTTTATGTGGGAGAGAAACACGCTCCACTTCTACCTAGAACATAACATAGAATTTTTCATGTCTATCTTTGCTGTGTGTGTTCTTTGTCTTTTAATAGCTACTATCATGCTCTGCTCTTAGTATTCATGCTTATCTTTTCAAAGAACTTTTGTTTAGTTGGTTGCTTGAACTCTCTTTAATTATCATGCTCACCTTATTAAGAGAGTTTGCTTCCGTTGCATTGGTTAATATGTCTATGATAAATATGCTACGTGCATAATGGTGCTTAGTAGTTCAGGTTTTCTTATGGTTAGTCTCAAATAGCTGGGGGATTCCCAATGTGTTATTGGAATACCAACTTGATTTGTTTGCCGATGATGTGGTATGGTTTAGTAATATCTTCCTTCGAGAATTTATTTTGATTGACTTGGCGTATGCTCACGCATATTTAAGACTGTAAAGAAAGTCTGTCAAGCCTTGATGATCTTTTATTTCTGAGTAGCGATATAACTACCATGCATGATTCAATATTGCTTTGTCGCTCTGCATGATTATGACCGTCATTGCTCTCTTAGTTGGTCGCTCCCAGTCTTTTGCTAACCTCCACCTGTACTAAGCAAACTAACCTTGCAATACATAGCTCATGGGAAAGTAGCTTAAAAACTATTGTGGTAAAGAATATGTTGCCAATGTATCTTATTTCTTATAAGTTGCTTGCTGAGCGGTAACCATGTTTCTGGGGACGCCATCAACTATCACACTTTTGTTGAATATCATGTGAGTTGCTATGCATGTTCGTCTTGTCTGAAGTAAGGGTGATTTGCCGTGGGTTGAATGAATATGCATATTGTTAGAGAAGAACATTGGGCCGCCAACCAAAGCCATGCATCATGGTGGAAGTTTTAGCTTGGACTTAATCCTCAATCTCTTATGTGAATATGCTTATGCATTAAAGAGGAGTCCATCATCTATTTTCTATGTTGTCCCGGTATGGATGTCCTCAAGTTGAGATCTATCAAAAACGAGAAATCAAATGTGATTTATCTCCTTGGACCTTTGTACAGGTGGCATAGAGGTACCCCATTGTGACACTTGGTTGAAACATATGTAATGCAATGATAACCCATGGAAATCCGAGCTAATTAGGACAAGGTGCGAGCACTATTGGTATTCGATGCATGAGGCTTGCAACTTATAAGATGTCTTATACATGACACATATGAAGTACTACTACCGTTGACAAAATTGCTTCCATGTTTTCAAAATAAAAAGCTCTAGCACTTAACCATTCTTTTATTTTTATGTTGAGTCTCCACCTTCTTTTAAAAGCACCAACTACTGAGAGCATGATTGTCATTCTGAGTGTAATGTGCATTGTCCCAAAGTAGCATTGTCTTTTGCATGATTGTGATATCGTTTATTTTGAAATCATTGTATCTAGTCATCACTTAAACCTTGAAGGTGCCCCTGCATTTATGTTTTGCTTCACTAAAGGGGGCAAGCTAGATATCACTTTATCATATTTTGCACATCATGTTCATTGCAAATCTATTTGATGCTTCAATGTCATGTTGTAAAACTTTCAGTCATTTGTGATTTTCTCTTGAGGCAACTTAATTACTATAGAATCATTGTCTCATAAGCTTTTGTCATATGACTATGAAAAAGTCCTATATGGTTAATAGCATGCCACCACAGAAATTATTCTTGTTATCATTTACCTACTCGAGGACGAGCAGGAATTAAGCTTGGGGATGTTGATACGTCCAAAACGTATCTATAATTTCTGCTTGCTCCATGCCACTTTTGGGTGATATTGCTATGATATTCATACACTTCCATACACTTTTGATCATATTTGGACTAACTTACTAATCCAGTGCACCCCAGTGCCAGTTTCTGTTTTCGTCTGTTTTTGTATTTCAGGTTTTCACGTTACGAGAACTGCCCAGAAAAATCTAGAAAAATTATATAAAAAATCAGCGTTTCGGAAACAACCCTGCGTCCGAAGGGTAGCCGGGGGGCACCAGGGCTCCAGGCGCCCTGGCGGCCCCCCCCCCCCCCCTGGGCCGCGCCGGGGGGGCGCCTGGGCCCCCCGAAGCTTCCCCGATGCTCCCCTTTGACATATATTTAAAGCGTCCTCCAAAACCCTCAGAGAGGAACTCTTTTCGCGATCCCATCTCTGTTCCGCCGCCGCCGCCGCTTCCAAGATCGGGAGCACCAGGAGAACTCTTCCCGGCACCCTGTCGGAGGGGAGGATCACCACCGGGAGCTTCTCCACCACCATGGACGCCTCCCGGATGACTCGTGAGTAGTCTCCCTTGGACCATGAGTCCATGACCAGTAGCTATGTGATGTTCTCCTCCCGTTCTTGTGCTTCACTAATTAGTCCTCGTGAGCTGCCCTACATGATCGAGGCACCTATGTAATCCTTATGTTGTTGCTATGTTGAGTTTGCTGGGATCCGATGGATTATGGGATTATGTTCAGATTGATCTTGAGTAATATATTTGATCTACCTCTTTTATATTTATGTTCATAAGTAATTCTTGCATGTTCTCCGTTGTTATTTATTGCTTTGGCCAAGTAATACGTAGTGACTCCAAGAGGGAACGTTATGCTCGATTGTGGGTTCATGCCCCTCGATGACTAGCTTGAGTGACAGAAACATGAGTCTAGGGGATGTGCTGTTGCCACAAGGGGGAAAACAACGGTGCTTGTGCCCGCGGGTGCAAGGATTGTTTACTTTACGCAAAGTTCTTTTAATGCAGTTGTCTGTTGCATTGAGTTTAGACTATGGGTGGGACTCGCAACTTAATACCAGCGAGATGTTCTGGATAGATATCTCAAGGTGGATGATTAGTAGTAGATGCAGATGGATTTCGGTCTACTTATTTTGGCGTACCGCCCATGCTTTGAACCTCAACCTTTCTGCAATGTAATCAGCATTGGTTTGCGTTCGTGGTCCTGTCAATTGCCCAGCTGTAATTTGTTTACCTCACATAGCTGTTTTATTGTCTTCTGGGAGAGAGACATCACTAGTGAACATCATGAGACTCCGGTCCATATTACCATCATTGATCACATCCGCTATTTACTTTTCGCTATTTACTTACTATTGCAAAACACTATCTATCACTACTATCATTTGCTTTTAACCCTTTGTGAACTACAAGGCCGGAGGGATTGACAACCTCTCTGTACTCGTTGGGAGCAAAGTTATTTGTATCTGTGTGCAGGTCCATGTTGATTGCTAATTGCGCCGTTAGCAGTTGACACCTACTTGTTGAACCTAGGAGTCTCTGGGGATTCGATCTTTGGTATCTTTGCTAAGGGAAAAACACTTCTACATACTGCATCTTACACCTTCCACTTGGGGTAACCAACGAGGGGTTCGAGGCCCATCAGGTGGCGGCGGCGTCGTCGGTATCACCGCCCGCGGCAATCTCGACGACATCATCGACGGCAGCCTCGGTGATGTTCTCCTCGCCAGCAACCTCGGTCTCCATCGGCTCCGTAGCAGATGGGTCTGACGGCCGGAAAAGGGTGAAAAGTCAAGCAAATATCCAAAAAGAAGATCAAAAGAAGAAGAACCCAAGGGAAGTTTTGAAGCGAGAGGATTACCTGCGCCGGGTTCTGCAGTCGTAATCTCCGCCGCCGGAGGGCCGCTGGTGCTGCCGCTTGCCGCCGCAGCGCTGACCGGCATCTCTCCTGCACGAGCCGGCTCCTCGATAGAGTCCCTTGCCGGAGAACTCTCCCTTGGCGGCGTAGTCGAAGCAGATGGCATGTCGGGGGCGGCCTCCGGGCGCTCCTGGTGGGGCTGCTCTGCTCCTACACAAACCAACAATCAGATGTCAGCAAAGAAAGAGCATCCATGCACGCCTAACAGCGGAAAGCGAACCATATACTTACGTTGGGGGCTGCTCTGGAGAATAGTTGCCGGGTCCGGCAAGGTGGTCTCGGGCGCACCCTCTGCTGTCGCGGTGGGTTCGTCCTCGACGATAATCACCCCCTTTGGACACGCCGGGACCTTGGCTCGCTTCACCGCTCTCTGGGCCGGAGTCCTAAAAAGGAATAAGTTCGGAGTAAAGAAAATGAGATACAAGACAAAACAGCAAGAATTGAAGAACTACAAGTACAACAAAGAATCTTACTCTTCTTCTTCCTCGTCGGAGCTGAACGCGGAGAAGTCGAAGTCCGACTCACCTCCGGCGCGAGGAGGTGGAGGAGTAGGTTCCCTTGGCCGCTTGGCGGGAGCAGTGGCGGTGGTCCGAGATGACCCCGCTCCGGCTGCGGTCGCGGCGTGAGAAGCGGCAGGAGCAGAAGCGGTGGTCCGGGTGGACCCCGCTCCAGTTGCCGCAGCAGCATGAGGTGCTCCCGCGGCAACAGTGCTTGCCGCGGTGGAGCGTGTCACGCGGCGCAGCGACTGTCGACTCGTCTGCCACTCCGCTACGTCCCCGGCTTTGCGGAGACGCCTTCTTGGTGGAGCTGGGGGCTCTGCTTGCGACGAGCTGTCTGAAGATGAGGAGGAAGAGGAGTTGATCTCCAACGAGCCGCTCGTATCCTCGGCGGGCTCGCTCGACTCGACATCATGCCCGGCAAGCTCTTCCTCGCCGGCAAGCTCCTCCCGCTCGGCACGGCTTGCCGACTCTGCTGCCTCTGCCTCCTCCACGGTGAATCCAAACTCGCCCGCGGCTGCGGCTGTCGCCACCTCTTCCAGCCTAGTGGCGATGCGTTTCATCTCCGCATCGGTGGTGGCGCGAGTGAGGCTTTTCTGTTCGTCGGAGCGGACCGGCACTTCTACCAAGCCGTCAAAGAACTCCTGCACGATGACGTCTGCAGGCTCTTGCCAAGTTGGGACAATTCCATGCGAGTCGCACAGCGGCATCATTGCACGGATGCGGCTGAGCGCGGAGTTGTTGCACAGCGGAACGACATCCTTCGGCAACCTGAACACTTCGGGATGTTGAGGGTCGTACTTGAACAGCTCATGGAGCATTGCGTCAAGTTCCATAACAGTGAAGTTGAAGTTGAGGCTGGGCGCAGCCTCATGATGTCCGCCGCATTCCGGAAGTCCCAGGCGGGTCTCCTCCTGTCCTACAGGGGGGCGATGCGGCGGCGAAGAAAATATGCGCCAACCGCGCCTACGGTGAGCCCGGCAAGCCTAAGGCGTTGGATCCGGATGACGGCAATTTTCAGCCTATCGTCTTCCGGGGCCACGTTGCTCCAATCGCTGCCGCGCGCTACTGGGGTTTGGCGCTGGGCGGTAAACGGCTGCGGGTTCTCCTCGACAATCCAGCACCAGTCTGCTCTCCATTCCTCCCACTTGCCGCGGAACTCTCCCTCCAAATAAGCTTCCTTCTTGCCGGCTCTCGAGATCCAGGCGATTCCGTCGGATAAAGGCTCTCCTCTCTCAACTCGGGGCATAAAGAAGTGGCGAAAAAGGGCTACGTTTGGATAGACTCCGACAAAGTTTTCGCAGAGATGTGCGAAAACTGCCATAGTCAGAACAGCATTGGGGGTGAAGTCAAGGAGGCGGAACCCGTAGGTGTTCATAAGATCGCAGAAAAACTCAGAGAAAGGCGGGCAGAGCCCGCAGTAGAAGAACAAGGCGAAGAAGGGATATCCATTTGGAGCCATTCTCGAAGCGACGGCTGGAAGTACCTTCGTGCGCGGATGCGCCCGCGTCTCCTTCGACCAGAAGAGGTAGAAACTCTCCCTCAGCTCCTTCGCGGTGAGCTTGGGGGGGAAGATTGCCCGCTCCTTTCGCAACGCCATGAGCCGCTGCGCCTCGGTCGACTTCACGACCTTCCCCTTGCCGGCTTTCGGAGCCATGGCGGAAGTGGTGGGGGAGGTCGACGGCGTTGGTGGTGCTGGTGCTGATGGGGGGCAGAGCGCTGCTCTCTTTCAGCTTTGGGAAGAAGGGGGAGCGGCGGAGGTTTCCGAGATTGGAATAGCAACCGGCGAGTGGGCGAACTGCCCCTGTTTCCCCTGCTTATAAGGAGGGAGGGGGCGGACGTTCCGTCTTTCCGAATAAAAAAACCACCCACGATCTCTCCCACGACGCCGCATTCAACGCGTGTCGTTCGGGGGGGGGGGGCGCGGTGGATACGAAGAGAGATACGGCGTAACCCAGGCCGCGCGTGCCCGTGCCCTGTTTTGGGCCTGGCCCAACAGCGCTCGGCACCGTGTATGGCCCAGGCCCGGGGGCTCCTGTCGGTGTACTAGAGTAGGGGTACCCTAGTATCCCGAACTTGTGCACGGGCAGTCGCGGCATCCCGCGGCAAGGCTTGCCGGGTGACCGCCAAGGTCCTCTATGGTTCCTTTGGAGCCATTCAAGAACAAAGTATTCAAGCCAAGGAGACAAGGCCCCGGCAAGAGGAGCTTGCCGGGAAGGCCACTCAAGGCATCTCAAGGAACTTGCCGCGACGCGCCACGCGTCCCGGCAAGGCCCGGTGAGCGACGAGCTCCCGGACGCGACAAGACAACGACCGCGGCAAGGCGCTTGCCATGGCAAGCTACCACTCTGTACCAGCGCTCCAGCACATCCACCAACGTGTCGCTCTAGGACCCTTCCAGGCGTACGTGGCGGGAGGCTGTGCAGCCAGCGGTGCGCGGTGGCAAGCGGTGCTGACAAGATTGCCATCGTGGCGAGCGGTGGCGTCCTTGACGGTCCCTTTTGCACTATTTGGGCGACGCAGATGGGCATTCAATGCCCTTGTCCCCTGCCGTCAGAGTTAGGTATGATACACTGTAACAGGTAGTTGTACCAACCGTAACACCTTTCCATTTTTACCCTTGTCTACGTTGCCACCTGTCGGTGACCCCTTGGGCATATAAAAGGAGGCCCATGCGCAACGTAGAGGGGGAAGAGAACACTCACGCTTGATCTCGTTAGCTGCTGGTGTGTACTGTAGCACTCAGCGCTCCCGAGCAAGAACTCAATACAAACCACAAAGCAGGAGTAGGGTTTTACGCATCCGTGCAGCCCGAACCTGGGTAAACCGCTCGTGTGTTTCGCCTCGATCCGCTCTTTGTGCGATCTTCGCCCCCGCCGAACCGAAAGGGGCTCGGTCCGCCGGTCCCATAGGTGCTCGTGGATTCGTTCCCCGACATATCATGCATGCCAACTAAGCAAATTTGTTGATGTGGCATAGGATTAAATGAAGAAAGAGAGGGTTGAGTATCATATCATGATACCGTATCATATTAAATGTTGTGCTACTCATGCATGGCAATAAATAAACTCATCCATGATACTAGATACTATGCACTACGGATGTAGTATCATACACTAGTATCATATGCATGATACTAGTATATGATACTTGCCATTACGACCAGCCTCATACAATAGTTACACATACAAGTATACTATACAATTAATACAATGGCCCACTATGTCCTCTCGCAAAAGGTGTTGGAGCTCGTGCTAGAGCCGGCTGTAAGCTTGTAGCCCGCTTTTCTTCTCTCTCCTTCACCTAAACATAAATCTGATGTGGCATCTCTTATAGCCCGTCCACGTCACCCTATTGTACTTGCTCTAAGCACATATCTATTATTCTATTCCTTATAACCTGCTTTGTCACTCTATTGTACTTGCTTTGATGCATGGGGTTTGAGAGGGTAATAGAGCTCATCTAACTTGAATACAATATCCAGACGAAATTAGTCTAAAGTTCTTGGCCACGGGGATCGGCAGAGAATGAGAGTAGAGTGGCCATATCGATGCCGTAAACAAATCTATACGTAGCCTGTGACGGTGAGTGGCGAATATAGAGAGATGGCTACATATATTAGTATATGTAACCGCGCACCGAGAAAGCAAGATCAAGGCTGAAGTAGACTCAAGTGGAAGCATGCTTATGCATGGGCTTTAGCCTTTAGACAACGGCGGCAGCGTTCCCACCGGCAACGCGGCGACACACTGACGCGATCACGACGCACCTCCCTCAACTAGACCATCGGTCGGTCCATCACCCTGTGCGGAATTCCAATTGTGGCCAAACCTCCAGACCATGGCCCCTGATAAATCCCACACGTGTGGCATGAACACATGGCAACTCGTATCATTTGGGAACAAGAAACAGCCCTGAAAATCAGGGAGAAACATCCTCGATTACTCCATCGCCTCGGAGAACTGGCGCTACGAGCCGGACAAGAAAATCGGCCAACTAATCAATCGTTGCCGGTCATTGGCAAGAGCGTGTAGTAACCTCTTCTGGATGGTCGGGGTTTGTTAGGCTAACCTATCACGATTCACGCACCCGGTCGATCTTCCAGCTGCACGATATGATATCACTGTCGTGGAGGGCGCACAAGTACTGTGTGTGTAGCCCGCACGCCATGGCAGGATTCCCTAGCAAGACAACGAACGGGACTGACGGCAGTGCATAGAAAACCAAGCTCCCGCCCCATTTATTCGGGTCGGTTGGAGGTTGAAACGTACAGCCAACCACGGATCATATCGGTCGGAGTACTCTTCGCCTTCTGGAATCGGCCTGCGAGTACGTGTACTGCAGTGGAGGATCGCTGCAGGGGTGGCCGAAACGGATAGCCGCAAGATCGGGTCAAGAACGCACGCGCGCTGACCGCATGCGGGCAGCGGCAGCGGCAGCGGCTTGTCGTTGACGGCACAGGTTGGCCGCCGGTGACACCAGCTGCTTTGAGTGGCTTGGCTTGTCGGCCAGCGGCCAGCCAGAAGAAAAGTCTCCACGGCATTGCCTACCCCTCCAATTTGAGTGGATGTGGATGATGATGGCCAACATGAGACGATCCCATATGCATACATCACATACGCTGCGCGAAAAATCACACACGTAATGACAAGAACAGTCTGAGAGACCGAGTGAACGGCGACGCGAGGTGGACCTGGACATGTTGATTGGAGGAAGAACAATTTCTTGACTTCCACAGTATAATAATGTTCGGTGTGGCTGTCTCCTTCGCAGTACGAAAACAGGGATATTTTACTTTCCTAGCAGTTACATACAGACCAACAGAACTTCGAGACTGGGAGAGAGCCGGTGGCACCGGATATTGCAAATGGCCATCGGCCCCTCGGGTCACTGTTATACACAGCTCAGCTGCTGCCAATATTCTTCTGCACTGGAGCAAACTGTGCCGGTCGTCGGACATCGGAAATGAGGCGGGCGCCGGGCCGCCACCGGAGCTAAACTCTGGGGTACCAGAACATGCCCTTGATGCCCTGGGGGTCAGCTTCGAACCCCATGTTCTTGTAGAAGTCCACCACTGCAATTAATCAGAAGGAATCAAGGACCGCGAACAATGATTCGTTAGCAGCCTGATGAAACAGCGTATACTACTGTGCCGCATTATCTGCATCCGGCTATGAACGGAACATCCACTTTCCTGGATACGTCGCCGAAGCAAAATGGTATTGATGCGCTGCAGCATGTGTGTATACCCAGGAATACAATCCTATCCTATCTAGCAATTTTACTTGGATTAAACAGGACCTGCAAATCTTTTGTATGCTTTTGACAGAAGAAGTTCCTGCGTGTTGTGTGGGGATCGGATTCTGTACCTTTACTGTCTGCAAAGAGTGTGATGTTGCTGATGTCCCTCTGGAGCAGAGTACGGATCACTTTCTCCATGAGTGTTTTACCAAGACCTTGACCCTGGAATGATTAAGTTCTAAGCCACTACAGATGAATCTTTGATAGAACAACTATAAAAGGAGGACTCGACACAAAGCAGAAAAGTCTTCGCCTATTCACCTGATAGGAAGGATCAACAAGGACGTCCCAGATTGTGGCATTGAACGCATGGTCCGAAGTTGCCCGCGCCATACCAATCAGTTGCTTCCTCTCTTCTCCCTCTGTCAAATAACTTCTATACTAAGATGTTCGTCAGCTAGAAAAATGAATTTCTGCAGGTAATCTTTAGATTAGGAAACTGGTTTAACTTATTTGCACGGATCACACGAGATCCGGTAACAATTAAACAATGCAAATACCTGTTTCTGAAGACCTAGTTATTGAATGTAGTGTGGCGACCAAGTAGCTGTTTCTTAAGGATGCCGCTATTTTTGTCAGAGGTCTGCGTGGCCATCCTACCTATGAGATGAACATTACAAAATTAAATATTTGTTATAGGATGATAAATCACTAACACTGCAGGACGAAACATCAAAGTGCTTTGAAGAAAGATCACCTTGTCACATAAGGCCTGGAGATCATATACATCAATATCACCAGCTGAAGAAAATAAGATCTGTTCTGTGCTACCATCAGGTAGTGTCCTTTCTAGGAGCACTAATTCCTCAGGTACAATTTCTTCTTCTTCAAGTGCTGTGGATGGTGGCTGTACTGTCTCTGTACTATTGCTAGTTTTTAAAAACCTGTGAAGCAAAAGCATTGGTTTTCTCCCATAAAGATAAATTTCAGAAGCAAAATATGCAACTGTTGGATAATACTCCAAAGGTATGTAACATACAAGAAAGATTATGTGTTTCCAGGCTCTGTGTTCAGCATAGTATTTTGCGACTCCCTTGTTAACTGGACAGTAAAAAGAAAATATCAAACTACTTGTTCGGAGAGTGGCTTCTTGGCAGCAGTCAGAGTTTCTTTCCTCAACACTTTATTTGGGTTCTATCATGCTTCAGTCAAGCCCGGCTGGAATCCCGTGTTCTCTTCGTTGGGGGGTCACACTGGATCTAGCATACTCAACAGGGGAGTAGGGTTTCTGTGGTACGGCGAGCACGCTTTCAGCAGAGTTGCAGTGTGGTGTGCTCTTCTGGTCGTGCTCAGATGTCCATTGGTTTGTGTGTGTGTGTTCGGGTGTTGCATTTGCAGTGATGAGTGTGGGCTCTGGGCCTAGTGTGCTAGCCTGGTTGAGTCCGTTGTATCGGTTTTCGGCTGGTCTTTCTACTTAATGGACCCTGCTGCTTGCTCTGACGAAAAGAAGACCCAAATTTTAGCAGGATCAATCCTGCCAGCACGATTGGGTCCCACTATACCATTGTTTGCTCTCATGATTAACATGTGAATTACTAGATGTTACTATTACTTTCTCCTCCCTTTCTTTTGTCCCGGCTGAGAGCCTGAGATAGTGCGGGAAACCCGCACTTGTTTAATGGTTCAACCGTTTTCATCAAGGTGGGAAGCTCTGGAAATAGTGTATATTTTTTTTATAATAGTACAGAGATGTTATTGTATGTAGATATTTTTTTAAACATAGACATAACACAAATTTTAAAGGGGCACATGATGCACTTTACCCAGATTTGAGAGAGTCCCATAGACCGGCCTTCAAGGACCAAACTGTTGCAGACCGTCTGTTCGCTGCAATCAGAACATGATTAGATCATTAGTGTTTGGCAAGTACTTATTAGTTCAGCAAATAAACATTTATGCTTCATGAACAGGTCGACAAAGGTCACAGAACACATCCCGAACAATATATTCAGCCTACCAGCATCTAGCAGATGACAAAATAACAAAGGCCTGCAAGTTCATTTGACATTATTAGATATTAAAAGATGGGGCAATCAGTGGCCTCCTAGCAAGTACGATGCTGATTTTTAAGCGGTAATCTACGGAGGAACTCACGGAACCATTTTACCCACAAGATGTGCAAACAGCATAGCTGGCCTTTGGGGATGGGTACAGCAACATGAGAGATAGACTGATGGCGTCTTCCAAACATTAACAGGAAATATTCAGAAGAAGAAGAAAATGTTGACGTATAATGTGCTGCCTAGTCTCTTCCATCAGCTGGGTCTTTTGGTTGCATTGGCTAGAACATGCACTTCTACATGGTATCGGAGCCCAGAGGTCTTGAGTTCAAGACCGGACTGGCGCAATTAAATTGCAGCCCATTAACATGAAAGAGGAAAGTGAAGTACCGGCAATTCAGCATTGCTAGATGCTATTCGCGGCGCAGTTTCCACATTAACCACCACACCAATTCGATACGAGTTATGGGCCAACAAAGAAAGGACCATTCCTGATCTATTTCAGTATATCGCCGGCTTGACTCAGGTCCTTGTTGGCCTAACAATGTAACTGCGTGGAAGGGAAACCGTGTGTGTACCTTGGTTCCGGCTGTGGAAGAAGCTCGGCGCCGGCACCATGCCCCGCGCCTCCGAACGGCACGCGGTCGGGGCAAAAACGCCGCATCTGCGAAGAAAAGGAGGAAATTCAGCAGGAAACAGGTAGGGAGGGGAGCTTGATTTGGTTTGGGGTTGGGGCTACTTACATGGAGGACGGAGGAGTGACGGCGAAGGCGGCCACCATCTTCGCGGCCTGCCGATTCCGGCGGCAGCTCGCGCGCTCCCGGAGAACAGGGGGAGTGAGGGGAGGGGGCTCACGCGCGCGGTATGCGGCTGCGTCGCTCGCGGCCAGTCGTGGCGTCGGGGCGGTGGATAAGGTCAGGCCAGGCCAGGCCAGGAGAGAGTGGGAGAAGGGCAGGGAAGCGCGCCGCTTTTCGAGCCGTGTTTTTGCCGCACACGCTAGGCGGCAAGCCCAGCGGTTGGCTGGCATCAGCCCACTCGGCCCGGAAGCGAGAAGGGGGATCGACCCCGATTCCGGCATTTCCTGCTCCGATTCTGTTCTTTTTTCTTTTTTCTATTACTCCAAATGCGTGAAATATTTTTAAATTCGATTAGATTATTTCAAATCCATGAACTTTTTTCCAAATCGTGAGATTTTTTAAAATTCATGAACTTGATCAAATCCATGAACTTTTTGAAACTCGTGTTTATTTTTAAAATTGGTGAAATCTCAAATTAGAGAACTTTTTGCAATTTTCTTGAATTAATTTGTATTTCGTGGACCTTTTTTAAATTTTTCTTGAACTTTTTCAAATCCATGAACTTTTTCCAAATTCGTGAACTTTTCTTAAATTAGTGAACATTTTAAAATATCATGAATTTTTCAAATCCGTAAACTTTTTTTCTCAAATGAGTGAACCTTTTATTTTTTGAAAAAATTCGTGAACTTTTTTAATTATTCGTGAGCTTTTAAAAAAATATGTGAATTTCAAATTTTGGAGCAGCGTAGCTGCAATTGTTTCTTAAATATTACGCGGTACTATCGGTTTGTGCTACACATGTAGCTCTGGTGGTTAGCCAAGTGCGTGCGGCATTGCAACGTCACGAGTTTGAATCCTCGCTGCAGACGCACACACGCGTATCCCAACCCAGGCCCCCCGCCGCCTGTTGCCGGCGCCGGCCGCCGCGACCACGCCGGCCACCACCCCCCGGCACCTTCTCCTGCTGCCGCCCCTGCCGGCCTGCCTGCCGCTGGGCTTCACCCCGCAGGTGGTCCCCGCTGATGGTTCCTCGCCGCCAGCACGGGAGACGCCCAGATCCAGCTCGCCGGGCCAGTCCCCGTCGACCCAAGGCCAGCCCCGGAGCAGGCGCTACTGGAGATGGTGCCGGAGACGCCGCCCGAATGCCAGGGTGCCCAGCCGCGGGTCGCATCTGTCATCGTCGTCCCGTCGCCTTTCATCCGTGGCGCTGCATCCTCTTCCACCGCCGCCTCCAATGCGGCCCGCAGCGGCTCTTCAGAGGAAGCGCGACGCCTTGCGGATGATGCCGACGCGGAATGGCAGCTCGTGTCCTCCCGGCGAGGCCCACGCCCCCCGCCTCCTCCTGCTCCGGCCTCCCCTCGACGCCCTCTCCCTGCCTGGCTTCGGGGAAGATTCTCTCGCTGCCTCCATCCGGGTCACCGTGCAGCGGTTTGCCGGGGTCCTTTCAGATGCTCACGCTGCCTCCGGTCCGGCCACCGTGCTCGCGGATGCATCAATCCCTGGCGCCCGCTCAGCTCCCTGGAGCCCCTGCATCGGTTTGCTGCTGCGCCTCCAAAGGCTCCCGCTGCTCCCCGGCCTGCTGCTAGAGGTTGGCCTGCCCCTCCTCATGCCCAACCGCTCAGCCGCTCCACTCACTAGCTTGGCCTCGGCTCGGTAACGCTGCCCAGCGAGAGAAGAGCCATGACGTCTGTTCTTCTGCTTCAGAGGTGCATCATCATGAGGGCGACGTTGCGGTCGTTTGGCTCGCCGGGAAGCAGTCCGATGCCTCCTGTCAGGTCGTTGCGAAGGTCATTGCGTCAACTATTGGCGCCAACGTCACTAACATCAGGGTTGTGCGCCAGTTTGCAGATCAGCCCACCATGGTTCGCGAAGTGCTGCACTCCGATGTTCCTGCACCGCCCAAGCAAACGCCTGCTACGTCCGCACTGCTGATTGGCTCTGCCGACCGCACGCCAATAGAGAGAGATATCGGCCCCATGGCCAGCCCAGCTCTCAGAACGACCATGCTCCAGCCGCTCATCTCGCTCTCGCCGGCGAGGCCACCAGGCTTCGAGGCCTCCCCCACACCGACGCTCAGCCACAACGGAGAGTTGCGGCACACCCCACCTCCCCGGAGACACGCCATCAACATGCAAGTAGTTCCTGGGGCGGAAGAACTGCCTCGTGGCTTTGAGGACCTCTTCCTTCCAGGGAAGGAGGCTCTGCTCCCTGCGCCGGCTTCATCCCCGCCGCCCCCGCCAGCCGCGCGGCGCAAGACTCTGGCTGGGGTCGCCGTGTGCAGTTCGGGCGGCCTATCACTCAGGCGAACCAGCGCCAGACTTAGGGCATGTGGCCGTGCTCATAAGCCGGCGGTTGCTGTCGAGAAGGCGGTGATGGCTTCTCGCCCCTCGTTGGTTACCCCAAGTGGAAGGTTTGAGATGTAGCGTAACGGCAAGTTTCCCTTGGCAAGATACCAAGGATCGAATCCCGTGAGACTCCGAGGGTCGACAAGAAGGTGTCAACTGCTAACGGCGCCAAATACTTAGCGGTTGACAGGACCTGCACACAGATACAAATAACTTTGCTCCCAACGAGTACAGAGAGGTTGTCAATCCCTTCGGCCTTGTCGTTTACAAAGGATCAAACACAAGAGATAATAGTGATAGGTATGATTGCAACTAGGAAATAAGAACAGGAAGTAAATAGCGGGTGTGATCAGTGATGGTAATATGGACCGGAGTCCCATGATGTTCACTAGTGATGTCTCTCTCCCAAAAGACGATAAAACAGCTAAGCGAGGTAAACAAATTACAGCTGGGCAATTGACAGGATTATGTGCGCAAACCAATGCTAACTATGTTGTAAAGAAAGGTAGAGGCTCAAAAGCATGGGCGGTACGCCAAGGTAAGTAGACCGAAATCCATCTGCATCTACTACTAATCATCCACCTTGAGATATCTATCCAGAACATCTCGTTGGTATTAAGTTGCGAATCCCACCCAAAGTGTAAACTCAAAGCAACAGACAACTGCATTAAAAGAGCTTTGCGTAAAGTAAACAATCCTTGCACCCGCAAGTACAAGCACCGTTGTTTCCCCCTTGTGGCAACAGCACATCCCCTAGACTCATGTTTCTGTCACTCAAACTAGTCATCGAGGGGCATGAACCCACAATCAAGCATAACGTTCCCTCTTGAAGTTACTACCTACTACTTGGCCAAAGCAATAAACAACAACAGAGAACATGCAAGAATTACTCAAGAACATAAATATAAAAGAGGTGAATCAAATATATTACTCACACACAATCTGAACATAATCTCATAATCCATCGGATCTCAGCAAACTCAGCATAGCAACAGCAGAAAGATTACATATGTGCCTCGATCATGTAGGGCAGCTCACGAGGTCTAATCCATGAAGAACAAAGAGGGGAGGAGAACATCACATAGCTACTGGTCATGGACCCATGGTCCAAGGGGGACTACTCACGACTCATCCGGGAAGCGTCCATGGTGGTGGAGAAGCTCCCGATGGTGGTTCTCCCCTCCGGCAGGGTGTCAGGAAGAGTTCTCCCGGTGCTCCCGATCTTGGAAGCACGTCGGCGGCGGAACAGAGGCTAGATCGTAAAAAAGGGTTCCGTCCTCGAGGGTTTCGGGACGCGAGGAGTATATATGCCAAAGGGGGTCACCAGAAGCGGAGAGGGGGGCCCAGGCGTCCCCCTAGGGCGGCCAGGGGTGGGGCCGCCTGGGCTGCCCCTGGCTCCCCTCTGGCCCCACTTTGGTTTTTCTTGAAGCTCCCGTTACGCTGATTTTTTCCTGTATTTTTTCCGGAATTTTTAGGGCACTTTCAATATGGGGGAAACCTGAAATAGAAAAACAGCAGAAAACAGGAACTGGCACTGTGGTGCACTGAGTTAATAGGTTAGTCCAAATATGATCAAAAGTGTATGGAAGTGCATAAATATCATAGCAATATCATACAAAAGAGGCATGGAGCCAGCAGAAATTATAGATACGTTTTGGACGTATCAACATCCCAAGATTAATTCCTACTCGTCCTCGAGTAGGTAAATGACAACAAGCATATTTTCTATGGTGACATGCTATCAATCATATAAGAACTTTTTAAGTAAAGCAATCAAGGCATGTAATTCAATTCAAGTCATAACAAGCAAGAGTCTATATTAGCATTGTAACAAGTAACATAAGAACATAAAGGTGCAAGAGCTCTCGCTGTCCGTGACTCGAATGTCTCCAAATGGTGTTTGCGTGCAAGAAAGGGGATAGGGATATATGAGAGAGTAAAACATAGTTTTTGTATTGTTGAGAACTTAATCTACTGAAGTTTCACACTTGATCTTCTTTGGAATCTTATCTTGGCTCATCCTCAGACCGTCAGCCAGGTACAAGTCAAAATGATCCACTCCCTTTCGATATTTTGAGCACTCATGCAATGGATGAGCGCAAGCAAGAAAGTTGACACTTAGGATGGCAAAGAGAGAAAAATGATGAAGGGGAAGACAAAAAGGTGTGAAAGGCTCACATCAATGAGGACAATCATCGGCGAGAGAAAGCCAAATGATAGATATGATGTGAGGAGTAGGGATTGCCATGCAACGGATGCACATATGAGCTAAGGTAAGCTCTCCAATGGAACTAGTGGGGGTGTATCCAACTTGCTTGCTCAAGAAGACCTAGAGCTCTTTTGAGGAGGCTCATCATTGGAATATACAAGCCAAGTTCTATAGTGTGAAGGTCCCCACATAGCTATATGCATGAATGATAATCTCTATGGAGTACAAGGTATAAGATGGAGTACGAGTGTGGATCTCTCAAAAGAAAATAGTAGTGTGCCCCCTTCTCTCTTTTTATTTCTTTTTCTCTTTTTTTGTGTGGCCTCAATGTCTCTTTCTATTCATCTCTCATTTGTCCTCTTTGGAATCTTTTGATTTTGTCCTCTTTGGGATCTTTTCCTCACTTTAGGGGCAACACTCTATATATTACAAGAAGTATAGAAGATCTTTCACACTTTACAAAAGTACTCAACATAAAGAAAATGAAACTATCATGATGTATGCAAATGTATGCCTCTGCCAGTGTAGCAGGATATGCAATGATACTAGCGCGTCATGTAACAATGATTAGGGCAAGGCCCAACTAGCATGTGGCTCATCGATCAAGCAAAAAGCATGTATGACATGAAGATCAAGTCATGAGAAGATGGATGTTGCATGGCAATGTATCTCGAAAAGGCTATGGAAATGCCTTGATAGATAGGTATGATGGCTGTTTTGAGGAAGGATATAATGAGGCTTATGATGACAGAGCGTATCGTGCCAAGGATTTGGATGCACCGGCGAAGTATGCGGCAACTCTCGAGGTGAGAAAGGGCAATGCACGGTACCGAAGAGGCTAGAAAAATATGGCTAGGTGGAAGTGTCAACTTTCGAATACTCACATTAGTCCGAAGAACTCATGCACTTATTATCGGTAACTCTCAATCTAATTAGGAGGTTCACAAAGAGACAAGTACCCCAAGGAGGAGTGTATGGGGATTTGGTTATCCTTGCGCATCCTCGGCTCATGGTACGTGAGTGTACTCTAATATTCGATCCCTCCAAAGATTAGTGATCCATTTAGTAGCTAAAGTTCTCAACTATTTTGTAGGTTTTCGAAAATAAACACGGA
This sequence comes from Secale cereale, assembly GCA_902687465.1. Taxonomy (NCBI): domain Eukaryota; kingdom Viridiplantae; phylum Streptophyta; class Magnoliopsida; order Poales; family Poaceae; genus Secale; species Secale cereale. The sequence goes on along the minus strand of LR738709.1, from coordinate 588,565,748 downwards.
TTGCCCAAAATACGACATCTATCACTAATAGGATAAAGCTCTTGTCACCAAAAGTTCAGACATTACTCATGGCAATACCTCAAAACTATTGCAAGTTACTACTAAAATTAAATAGCAACCTCAATTACCTACTTTAAGTTAAGACACACAACTCAGTGCAACAGGCAAACTCTCTTAACAATATAAACATGAAAACTCAAGAGAGTTCAGCAACCAACTAAACAAAAGCTCTTTAAAAACAAAAGCATGAAAACTAAGAGCTAAACATGACAACAGCTATGGAAAGACAAAGAACATACACAGCAAAGATAAGCATGAAAATCCTATGTTGTGTTCTAGGTTGAAGTGGAGCATGTTTCTCTCCCACACAAAGAAAGCTGGGTTCTAGCTTGTTATGAACAGCAAGCAAAGCTAAAGAAACTAAAAAGGAAACTAAGAGCAAGACGCTCCAAGCATAGCACATAACACATGAAGTGATTAAAATATAGTGGAACGAAAGACGAACTGATAATTGTTGATGGAGAAGGGGATGCACGGGGGCATCCCCAAGCTTAGACGCTTGAGTCTTCTTGAATATTTCTTGGGGGTGCACGGGGGCATCCCCAAGCTTGAGCGTTTGACCCTCCTGAATCTTCTTTTATCATCTTCCCTCGCACACTTGAAAACTCCCTTCATACATAACTCATCATAATCTGATTAGCGAGGTTAGTACCCATAATAAAATAATTTTTCCCCACTGGAAATAAGGATAATCTTGAAGAGCTACTGTTTCTCAAGATTGCCAAGAGGTTTTTGCAAAGAAAAAGCAAGCTCAAGGTTTGCAAAACGAAGAAAAGGCAAAATAGGACAGAATCTGTGAAAAACAGACCAGCAGGTAGTAAATAATTTTTTCGTGGCACTTCTGCAACTCAAATCAAAAAACTCAGAACAGACGCCCGAAAGCCAATTGTATAGAGCACGCTGTAAAAACAACTCAGACCAAAAAGATGATCTGGTGATTTTATACGAATTTTTCTGTCCAAGGACAGAATCTGTTTTCTGGATTGCACGTCGCAACTTTTGAACTTTCTTGCAATCAGAGGCTAAACTTGGCACAAAGCTGAAAAGAAAAGATACAATGATGATGCTACTGTAGTAACAAACATCAAGACACAACAAAAGCAAAATAAAACCTAATTCGTTGTGGGCTGCCTCCCAAAAGCGCTATCTTTTATGCCTTTAAGCTAGGCATGATGCAAAGAAGAAAGGATCAAGTTATATCAAGAGTAAAAGAATAGCTAGCCCGTATAACGGACTCAAAAGGCAACTTAATCTTCTTTCTAGGGAAGTGTTCCATTCCTTTCTTGAGAGGGGATTGGAATTTTATATTCCCCTCTTTCATGTCAATGATAGCACCAACGGTGCGAAGAAAAGGACGTCCCAAAATAATTGGACATGAAGGTTCACATTCAATATCCATAATAGTAAAATCAACGGGAACATAATTGTCATTGACAATGATAAGAACATCGTCGATCTTCCCCAAAGGTTTCTTTACGGAAGAATCAACAAGACGAACACCAAAAGAACAAGGATCAAAAGGTTTCAATTTAAGCATATCATACATTCTTTTGGGCATAACGGAGGTACTAGCTCCAACATCACATAAAGCATAGCAAGAGAAGTTATTCAACTTAATTTTAATCATAGGATCCCAACCATCTTCTAGCTTTCTAGGTATGGAAGCTTCTACCCTAAGCTTCTCCTCCCTAGCTTTGATGAGAGCATTAGTGATATGTTCTGTGAAGGCAAGGTTAAGTGTGCTAGTGTGGGGATCTCTAGACATTTTGTGAAGAAAATCAATAACTTCAGAAAGGGTGCAATTATCAAAATCAAGGTCACTACTATCAAGTAAAGTGGTAGTGGTGTCCTTTAGGCTCACTTGTTTGGTAGCTTCTATGGTCATAGGAGTTTCTACGGTTGAGGTCATAGCATCACCATTAATAGGTCCAATGGGACTAGGAGTGCATTGGGTGCTAAGAGTTTGGATATCCTCAACAACTTGGATAGTAGCAACAGTGTGGTGGGTAGGAAGGCTCTTAATTCTATCTTCTTCCTCCTTTTCTCTAGCCCATCTCTCTTTAAGTTTAGACATCATCCTAATGTTTTTATTAATTTGTACTTGAATAGCATTCATAGGAGTGGTCTTCCTCTCCTCAAGAGGAGAAGTTCTAATTTTAAGCAACTCTACCTCATGGGCTAAATTGTCTACCTTCGAAAAGAGATTATCTAGTTTGTTTAGTTTTTCTTCTACACTCTTATTGAAGGCCTTTTGGGTAGTGATGAAGTCCTTAAGCATAATATCTAGTTCAGAAGTGGAGTTCTTGGTGCTAGGATAAGCATTGTTGTTCCCATAGGAATTAGAGGGGAACGGTCTAGGGTTGCTACAAAAATTACTTCTATAAGCATTGTTATTGAAATTGTTTCTAGAGATAAAGTTCACATCTACTTGATCTTGAGCAATCAAAGAATTTAAAGGGACATCATGAGGATCAATAGAAGATTGCTTGGAAAGTAGAGACATGATCAAGTCAACTTTTTCATTTAGGGAGGAAATCTCCTCGACAGAGTTTACCTTCCTACCTGTTGGAGCGCGTTCGGTGTGCCATTGGGAATAATTGGTCATCATCTCATCGAGAAGCTTAGTGGCAGCACCAAGTGTAGTTGACATAAAGGTTCCTCCCGCGCCGAATCTAACAAGTTCCGCGAGGTAAAGTTCAAGCCTGCATAAAAAGTTTGGATAACCATCCAAGTAGTCAAACCATGAGTAGGGCAGTTCTTGACAAGAGATTTCATGCGTTCCCAAGCTTGGGCAACGTGTTCATTATCCAATTGTTTAAAATTCATTATGTTACTCCTTAATTGGATAATTTTAGCAGGGGGATAATACTTCCCAATAAAGGCATCCTTGCACTTGTCCCAAGAATCTATGCTATTCCTAGGCAAGGATTTCCACCAGATTTTAGCTCCTCCTCTCAAGGAGAAAGGAAAAAGCTTAAGCTTAACAATATCACCATCTATTTCTTGGTACTTTTGCATATCACAGAGCTCAACAAAATTATTTAAGTGCAAAGCAGCATCATCTCCAACACCGGGGAATTGATCTTTCATAACTAGGTTCAGTAAAGCAGGTTTAATTTCATAAGAAGGTGCTGAAGTGGCAGGTGTAGCAATAGGCGTGCAAATAAAGTCATTGTTGTTATGACTAGTGAAGTCACACAACTTGGTGTTCTCGGTGGAACCCATAGCAGCAGCAAGCAAGATAACTATTTTTGTGATTTTTGGTAAGGGATACTAAAGCAAAAACTGAAAGGTAAACTAACAAGACTAAAAAGCAAAGATAAAAGATAGCGTGCAACTCCCCTATCTTGAAGAGTGGAGTCCCCGGCAACGACGCCAGAAACTTTGCTTGATGGCTTCTCGCCCCTCGTTGGTTACCCCAAGTGGAAGGTTTGAGATGTAGCGTAACGGCAAGTTTCCCTTGGCAAGATACCAAGGATCGAATCCCGTGAGACTCCGAGGGTCGACAAGAAGGTGTCAACTGCTAACGGCGCTAGATACTTAGCGGTTGACAGGACCTGCACACAGATACAAATAACTTTGCTCCCAACGAGTACAAAGAGGTTGTCAATCTCTCCGGCCTTGTCGTTTACAAAGGATCAAACACAAGAGATAATAGTGATAGGTATGACTGCAACTAGGAAATAAGAACAGGAAGTAAATAGCGGGTGTGATCAGTGATGGTAATATGGACCGGGGTCCCATGATGTTCACTAGTGATGTCTCTCTCCCAAAAGACGATAAAACAGCTAAGCGAGGTAAACAAATTACAGCTGGGCAATTGACAGGATTATGTGCGCAAACCAATGCTAACTATGCTGTAAAGAAAGGTAGAGGCTCAAAAGCATGGGCGGTACGCCAAGGCAAGTAGACCGAAATCCATCTGCATCTACTACTAATCATCCACCTTGAGATATCTATCCAGAACATCTCGCTGGTATTAAGTTGCGAATCCCACCCAAAGTGTAAACTCAAAGCAACAGACAACTGCATTAAAAGAGCTTTGCGTAAAGTAAACAATCCTTGCACCCGCAAGTACAAGCACCGTTGTTTTCCCCCTTGTGGCAACAGCACATCCCCTAGACTCATGTTTCTGTCACTCAAACTAGTCATCGAGGGGCATGAACCCACAATCAAGCATAACGTTCCCTCTTGGAGTTACTACCTACTACTTGGCCAAAGCAATAAACAGCAACGGAGAACATGCAAGAATTACTCAAGAACAAAAATATAAAAGAGGTGAATCAAATATATTACTCACACACAATCTGAACTTAATCTCATAATCCATCGGATCCCAGCAAACTCAGCATAGCAACAGCAGAAAGATTACATATGTGCCTCGATCATGTAGGGCAGCTCACGAGGTCTAATCCATGAAGAACAAAGAGGGGAGGAGAACATCACATAGCTACTGGTCATGGACCCATGGTCCAAGGGGGACTACTCACGACTCATCCGGGAAGCGTCCATGGTGGTGGAGAAGCTCCCGGTGTGTAATGCCCAGGATGGGACTAAATCTCCTACGTGTCGAGGCACGACTTAGAGACTTAACCCCATGCTGGAATGATCGCAAGTCTGGTATCTTTGCACAACTCATGTCAAAAGGGGGATGGAAAACATAAAATAGTTGGCTTACACTCGCCACGTCACACAAATACATTACATGTCTCAATCATCATACAATAAAACATCACAGCCCTCTAAGGGTAAAATCCAAATGACAAGATACCAAACATAGTTTAAATCCACAGGTCGGGTCGAATCCTAGTAGAAGTCTCCACTACTGATCATCAGGATAACGAACATAGTATCGACTACGCTCCTCGTCGTACTCCCAATCAAGCTCGGTGCCATCACCTGGATAGCTCACAACTGGACCTGCATCTGGTGTGGTGAAGTAACTGTCAGCCACAGAGGACTCAGCAATCCCGTTCCCGGGTAACAAGACTATTTAAGCCTTGGGAGAGGATAAGGCTGAAGAAAAGAATAAGTGTCTGCAGCAGCAACTAGCACTAGCTTACGTGAGAGAGTGCGAGAAGAGAAGGGCCTCGGTCGAGAGATGATCACGAAGTGATCCTAGCTACAGCTCAACAATCATAACCCCACCGTGTTCAACTCCCGAATCCCTATTTGGAAATTGACAGTCACGGTACAAACGCTGGTAGTGTATTGAAACATTGTGTCAAGTTATCTACAACCGGATATTAACAAGCTCCCATCTGCCACATAACCGCGGGCACGGCTTTCGAAAGTTCATAACCCTGCAGGGGTGTTCCAACTTGACCCATTACAAGCCCACGATCCGCGGAGTCGCAACTCCAAAGTGGGAAGACCCGAGTATTCTCGGAATCCCGTGCTCAAGATACTCCGAACTAAGGTAAGGCTAATCCAGCAAATCCTCCCGGCGTGTCGACACCCTGATAGTAGCCGCACGTATCTAAGTCTCAGGACACGACCGGATGAGTCATCCTACAGGTGTATGCCAGATACCTCGGGTTGCCCCAAGGCGGCCCCGCAGTCTGCTCGTTTCGGACCAACACTCATGTGGAGCACTGGCCCGGGGTTGTTGATTAAGAAAGAGGGTTAATTACTCCCTATGCAAGTTTAATTTGTTATTAGGCAAATAGTACCAATGTTGGGACTTGCTGGAAAAGACTTAGCACTTAGCGGTTTATCGAGGGGGTCCCATACACCCCAACCGTGTTAGGAACGCATAATCAAGGAACATAACACCGATTTATACGGTTCCTAACGGCATGAGTGGAACAAATCACCAAGCAAAAGGCTTAGCCTTCCACCCTTGCCAATATATAGATGATTTCATTTTAAGAATTTATATAGTGTGATATAACCCAACAAAACTTCAACATGAAGCAAGCATCTTCGATCTTCACCTGCAACTAACAATGCTATAAGAAGGGCTGAGCGAAGCGTACTTAGCCAAGCAACGGTTTGCATAGGTAGGGTGGTTAGGCATGGACATGGTTACAAGTAGGAGGCTGACATGAAGAACATGGGCATCGAGGCAAAACTATAGAGCGGAACTACTAGCAATAGGCAAAGATAGTAATGTTATCGGGGTTCGGTCATCTTGCCTGAAGTGAAGTCGTTCGGATCATAAGAAGGGTCCTCGTGCTCAACCTCGTTGGTAACCTCGTGCTCGTACTCGTACTCGGTCTCAGCTTCCGGCTCTAAACAATACAATCACACAAGGCACGAATCAACAAGATGCAATGTGCACACCAAAATGAGGGATGCATGATGGATGCACTATGAGAGCACACGGAGCACGGAAAATAGCACTCAAGCAAAACACCTCAAAACTTGATAACAATAAGAGATTATGATTCTACACGGAAAATCAATCAAGTTTCATATAAGACTCGCTGAAGTCGGAGCTACGGGCTAAAAGTTATGCCCGAAACAAGAAATGAGCGAAAGCTGAAAATTGCAGCAACATAGCAACTTCGGAGCACAAAATAATTAAGCTACAGCACTCAAACAACATGGCAAAGAGCATGAACATAAACTAGACATATCCTACAGCAAATAAGTCCAAAGGTGCACCCCCAAAGGAGTCACGGATCAATAGCAATAAGCTTGGACATATTGAACTTGACAATAAAATTCTGGCAGCAGAATTTTATTGAAACTTTGGAGCAAAAGTTAAACATGCTACAGCCACTTAAATAAGCATGTGAGAACATGAATGGAAAGCCAATAATATATACTACAAGGAACAATCAAGATCCACCCCAAAACTATCATGGTTTGTCCTAGAGCAGCAAGCAAACATGGCATCGGAACGTTACAGATTTTAGACTTAGTGAAAATCCACCAAGTGTCAAAACAGCAGTTTCATCATGGCATCTAAAAGAGCAAGTTTAAGTCACCTCGAAACTAAACATGGCAAGTGGTAAGCACCACATCAAAGTACACATGATGGTGATTCCGAAACATACAAGCATGCATCATGGAGATAACCACAACGATAGCAATGAGCTCAACAAGATGGCATTTCATAACAAGTGAAACAACATCACAGCCACATAGCACTTTGCAACGAGGATAATCATGGCAAGAATAAATCTATCATGCAACCTAACACAAACAACATGTAGAGCATGGCAAGACGAACACGTGGACATGTCATTTGCATCATTCGGACAAACGAGCTAAAAGATATCACATAGCAAAGATGGCATCAAAACTACACATAGCAGCAGTTTATATCACGATGCACTCTTGCAACAGAAAAATAAGCACCTAAATGATCTCTAACATGCGTGGCACAATGGAATGAATCGTAGTGCTAGTCACCACGAACGTCTGGACACCTCATTTGCGCAAAACGGATCACCACACTAAAAGTTATAGCAATTTGAAAAGTGCATCAGACAACACAAAACAGGGGACTAGGAGGATTTGAAGTCAACCTCAGAACTGGGAGATGAATGGGCTCGGGCCCACGGATCTGGCGCGGCTGGGGCAGGGCGAAGACGGATCTGGCGAACGGCCCGCGAGGAGGAGGGCCGGCGCTGGAGTGGCGGCCCGCTCGGCGGATGCGGCGGCTGGGCCCTGGCAGAGGCGGCGGCCTGACGAGGAGGCGGCCCAGCTGGTTTGGTCAACGGCGAGCGTGGAGAGGCGGTGCGGGGGCTGGCGGTCGTGGCCCGCGCGGGAACCTGGCGACGGGAGGAGGCCTCGGCCCGATCGCTGGCTCGGGGCCCGGTCGGATGGAGCGGGGCGACGCGGCTCGGGGCGGCCCAGGCGGCTTCGGCGGTGAAGTGGTCCAGGGGCGAAGCCCGGGAGGAGCTGGGCTGCGGAGGCCTCGGGAGGCTGGCGATCGAAGCCTGGCGCCAGGACTGGAGCCTCGATGCGCGTTGACCTGCGGGATCCAGATCGGATCGAGGGTTGGTCGCGGGCGACGTTCCCAAGCGCGACGGCGGCGGCTCGGCTGCTGCTTCGAGGGGAGGATCCAAATGGCAGAGAGGGGCTGGTTGGATCAAAAAAAATAGGGGAGGAGAAGCTAGAGGTTAGGGATGCCCAAAATGGACCTAGGGGGTCTATAAATATCAGATCTGCTAGGGTTAGGGTTTTTAGGTGTTTAGGAGCCCTCCGATCGCGATCCGACGGATCCGATCGCGAGGGGAGTTAGGATGGGCCAAGAGGAGGGAAGTGGGCTGTTGGAGGGGTGTCTTAGGCCACAAAGTGGAGGCACTTTGAGCCCACACGAATAACTGTTGGGATAGCAAACGGACTCCAAACGCGACGAGATTTGACAGGCGGGTTACACACAACAAAACAACAACACACGACAAGCCTCGCGCCACACCGGTAACGTTACACGGTCAAACAACAAGGTAGGTCTACGGGACGCCACGGACATGTGAGGGAGCTCCGGAACGCGAAACGGACAAAGGGAAGGAACGCGTGGAACCGGATGCAACCGACAACACAAATGCAATGCGATGCACATGACTACATGATATGAATGAATGCCACACACGCACACAACAAAACGACGAAAACCCAAAAGACAAAGAACCCGAAATGGAATAGATGAAGCCGGAGATATATTATATGCCCAAAAGGGAAAGTATTACATCCGGGGCATTACAAAATCTCCTCTACTACAAAAAGATCTCGTCCCGAGATCTAGGACTGGAAAAAGGAAGGGTACTCGGAACGAAGATGATCTTCTCGTTCCCACGTAGCTTCTCGGTCGGTGTGATGTGACCACTTGACTTTCAAGAATTTGATGGACTTGTTGCGGGTCTTGCGTTCGGTTTCTTCGAGAATAGCAACTGGATGCTCTCGGTAAGACAGGTCTTGTTGAAGATCAATCTCTTCAAACGGAATCATGCGCTCAGGTGCCTTGAAACATTTGCGGAGTTGAGACACATGGAACACATCATGAACATTGGCGAAGTTGGAAGGGAGCTCAAGTTGATAGGCTAGGTCGCCTCTTTTGCCAAGAATCTTGAAAGGCCCGACGTATCTAGGAGCAAGCTTTCCTTTGATACCGAATCTTTGGGTGCCTTTCATCGGAGAAACACGGAGATAAACATGATCATCAATGTTGAATGCCAAATCACGATGCTTGCCGTCATAGTAGCTCTTCTAACGCGACTGAGCGGCCTTGAGATTCTCACGTATGACTTTGCACATTTCTTCGGCTTCTGAGATCAAGTCATTGCCAAGAAGTTGACGTTCGCCTGTTTCAGACCAGTTGAGAGGGGTACGGCACTTTCTGCCATAGAGGATTTCAAACGGAGCTTTGCCTGCACTTGCTTGAAAGCTTTTGTTGTAAGAGAACTCGGCAAATGGAAGGCAGTCTTCCCATTTCATGCCAAAGGATATGACACAGGCTCTGAGCATGTCTTCTAGAATCTGATTCACTCGCTCGACTTGACCACTAGTCTGAGGGTGAAAAGCAGTGCTGAACCTGATCTTAGTGCCCATGGCGGACTGAAAGGAGTCCCAGAACCTTGAAGTGAACAAACTTCCACGGTCTGAGGAGATAACTTGAGGAATGCCATGTAAAGACACAATTCTGGAAGTGTACAGCTCTGCCAATTGAGCTGCATTTATTGATTCTTTGACTGGCAGGAAGTGAGCGACTTTGGTAAGCTTGTCAATCACCACGAAGATAGAATCATTTCCTCGCTTGGATTTAGGAAAACCAGTGACGAAGTCCATTTCAATGTGGTCGAACTTCCACTCGGGAATAGGAAGAGGTTGGAGAAGACCGGCTGGACGTTGATGTTCTGCTTTCACTCTTCTGCAAACATCACATTCATTCACGAATTGGGCAATCTCCCTTTTCATGCGTGTCCACCAGTAAGATTGCTTGAGGTTTTGGTACATCTTGGAGCTGCCAGGATGAATGGAAAGGAGAGAATCATGTGCTTCTTCCATTATGAGCTTCCTGAGATCACCTTTGGGAACAACGAGTCTGTCCTCGAAGAATAAGGTATCTCTCTCATCAACACGAAAGCACTTGTATTTTGGAGTGCCCTTTGCAATACCATGTTTCACCTTCTTCACCATGGTATCCCTGAGTTGGGCCTCACGGACCTGATCTTCCAAGGTAGGAGCAACTTGAAGATTTGCAAGAAAACCCTGCGGAACAACTTGGAGGTTGAGCTTCCTGAATGCTTCACAAAGCTCAGGCTGGCACAGCTTGATAAGAAGGCTGTTGCAATATGCCTTTCTGCTCAAAGCATCTGCAATCACATTCGCCTTGCCAGGAGTGTATTCAATGCTGGGATCATACTCTTGGATCATTTCAACCCAACGAGTCTGGCGGAGGTTCAGATGCGGCTGTGTGAAGATGTACTTCAAGCTCTTGTGATCAATGAAGATGTCGACCTTTCTGCCCAACAACAGATGTCTCCACGTAATCAGAGCATGTACCACAGCTGCTAGCTCGAGATCATGTGTGGGATAGTTCTTCTCACTTGGCTTGAGCTGACGAGAAGTGTATGCCACAATTCTCTTATCTTGCATAAGCACACCACCAAGACCTTGAAGAGAAGCATCACAGAATACTTCATAGGGCTTGGACTCATCTGGAGGAGTCAGAACTGGAGCAGAGACGAGCTTTTCTTTGAGAGTTTTGAATGCCACTTCACACTCTGGAGACCAAAAGTATTTGACATTCTTCTGAAGCAAGTTTGAAAGAGGCTTGGCAATCTTGGAGAAGTTCTCAACGAACCTTCTGCAATAGTTGGCAAGACCCAGAAAACTGCGGAGTTGCTTGACGTTCTTAGGAGCCTCCCAGTTGACAATTGCTTCAACTTTCTCGGGATTAACCGCAATACCGTCAGCTGAGATGATATGGCCCAGGTACAAAACCTTATCGAGCCAAAACTCGCACTTTGAGAACTTAGAATAGAACTTATGCTCTCGGAGTCGATCAAGAACCAGACGCAAGTGCTTTTCGTGATCTTCTTCATTGTTGGAAAACACCAGAATATCATCCAGATACACAAGCACAAACTCGCCAGTATAGGGGTTGAAGATGTAGTGCATCATCCTCGAAAAGGTAGGAGGAGCATTGGCGAGACGAAAAGACATGACGGTATACTCGTATGAACCGTAGCTCGTTCCGAAGGCCGTCTTGGGAATGTCTTCCTCGCGAATGCGAATTTGGTGATAGCCCATTCGGAGGTCGAGCTTAGAGATACTTTAGCCCCTTTGAGTTGCTCGAAGAGTTCGTTGATGTTGGGGAGCGGATACTTGTTCTTTATTGTCTTCTTGTTCAATGGCCGGTAATCAACGCAGAGACGCTCCGTGCCATCTTTCTTCTTGACAAATAAGACGCCACAGCCCCATGGAGACGTACTAGGCCTGATGAGACCCATACTCTCCTGTTTATCAAGCTGCTTCTTCAATTCCTTAAATTCATCCGGAGAGAGCTTGTACGGACGCCGGCATGCTGGCTCAGTACCCGGATCGAGTTCAATAACGAATTCCACCTGACGGTGTGGAGGCATGCCTGGAAGCTCTTCAGGAAAGACGTCTTGATATTCGTTCACCACCGGAATTTGAGATATGGCATTAATTTCGCCCTTATCATTGAGAGAGAAAAGCCTGATAGTGTTATCCCTGGAGGCAAAGATAATCACATCTTCATCAGGATGAGTCATCTTGACTTCCTTCTGTGCACAATCAATGTGAGCATCATGCTGAGAAAGCCAATCCATTCCGAGGATGAGGTCGATGTCAGAATTACCAAGAATCACCGGTTTAGCCAGAAAACGATAATCTCCCATGCGAATAGAAACATTCGGAGCAAATATGTTGGAAGTCATGCACTTGCCCGGAGAAATTACTTGCAACCTCTGAGGCAGACTTTGGATGTCAACATTATACTTGGATGCAAATGGTTGAGACATGAAAGAACATGAAGCACCCGAATCAAACAACACTTTAGCTGGAAAAGAGTTAACTGAAAGGTTACCCAAAATGACATCAGAAGAATTCTCCGCTTGCGCTGCACTCATCAAATTGACCCTTGCTGCCTTTGGATCATGCTTGACAATAGCTGAACTCACAGGTGGAGGAGGTGGAAGACGCTTTGGGTTCGGACATCTGTTGGCATAGTGACCCTTCTGGCCACACTTGTTGCACACCACTTCTGAGAGAGGACGGAAATGAGAACCACTTGACTTGGAGCCTTGAGACTGAAACTGGTTCTTCGACTTGATGCTCGGGTTGGGTGGGTGGGAGAAACCACGTCCACCGGAGTTCTTGTTGCTGTTGGAGTTGTTGGAGTTGTTGTAAGGAGCTCGAATCACTGGAGGAGGAGGAAGCCAGAATTTCTGTTGCTTCGAGACCATCTGAGACGATGAGGAAGAGTGAACGGCATCTCGAATTCTCTTTTTAGAAGCCTCCATCTTAAGCTGAGCTGCCTCTTGTTTCAAAGCCATGTTATAGAATTTGTCGAATTCATCGGGCTCGAACAAGGTGAGAGCAAGTTGAAGTTCATCTTTGAGACCTCCACGGAACTGGTAGATTTTGCTCTTAGCATCAGGAATGTCTTGCTTAGCATAGCGAGCGAGGTTTTGGAACTTGACATTATACTGGTAGACTGTCATAGAGCCCTACTTCAGGTTGCGGAATTGCTCACGCATACCCTCGATGACACTTGTAGGAATGTGGTGAGAGCGAAAGTCCTTGCAGAAATTCTCCCAAGAGATCACCTGACCTGGCCTGGAGTCTTTGTACTGCTGCCACCAGTCAGTTGCTTGGTCTTTGATTTGGAAGGCTGCAAACTTCACATAATCCTCTTCTCTTACGTTACTGCACTCAAAATGCTTCTTTATGTCGGTTAACCAATCTTCAGCATCAAGAGGGTCGACACAGTAACTGAAAGCTTTTGGATTATTGGCCAAGAACTGGTTGAGAGTAGCATGGTGCTGTTGGTTGAAGAAGTTGCCTTGATTCCCTGGAACACCCTGATTAGCTTGATTAGCTTGCATCTGCTGCGTCATCTGCATCAACATCTGAGTGTTCTGAGCTGTAGTCTGCATAATCGCTCTCCAAGCCTCAGACGGAGGAGGAGGGGAAGGAGGACGATCTGGGACCTCTTCACCCTCTGGGTTAGCGTTGGGAACCCTTTTCGGAGCCATCCTAAAAGAGATGACCACGAATCAGCAATTGATTGACAGAAGGTATAAGCTGAATCAATGGAATGAATTGCAACAAGTCTTCACAATAATCATTCGAACAATAGGAACGAATGAAATCATTCGAACAAGAGGAACGAATGAAATTCTCAGTTAAATGATAACATCAATCTTCACGAGAAGCCACATAGGGGACAAAAGGTAAAATAAGAAAAACAACAAGGTACAGACGGGAACAAACACAAGATAGGAGCTTCGTTCTAACATCTTTGTGCTGAAAGCATATGAACGCGTTACGAAAGGGTTTTGCAATCCCCGGATCAGCATAGCCAAGGACCCTTTAAGATGCAACTCCCGATCGGAACATCGGTCATAATACCACTTCACTCGATGTAGAACCCCGAACTCGCTAACCTGCATTCGTTGGAAGAATGCCTATGATCTACTGGATAAAACCCACCTATGAATTTCCGAAAGATTCCAGTTATGCGATCAGGTGTTGGGGATACACGGGAAGCACCGCACAATCAACTCTAAACCTACATCCAGGTGTATCCATCCTTCAACACATAACCAGTCTTTCTCGGAAACTGTGTACCTCAGACCTTCGAAAAGCATCCACTATAACAAGCTATGGCAATACTCCCGAACTACCTCCCCAGTACTGGGTGATGTCGGGGTTATCTTGCCACTGGCCGTATAGGAGAGATATTCGATGTCGGCCGTCTTAAGTATTTAGTACTGCCGCGATATGCTTGTGACGACAATACCCCGAAGCTCAACTCCCCGGGACACTGCCACAACCCCTAATGTCAGGAGGCATCGAGAACAATATTCTCGTCACAAGAACATCGAAACAATCCCAGAATACTCGCGAGATTCCTACAAAAAATTTGGTGCAATTTTTGAAAGTAGAAGAGACAAGAGTAGTCGTCAGGAGTCCTCACCAGAGAGAAAAGGGATGAGAAGCAAAGAAATCCTACTCTCCGATATAATATATAGGACTCAAAATGTTTTCAGTGTGTGCCTAGACTCGACCGTCAAAGATTCGATCAATCAGTGGGGGCTCCTAGGTGGGAGAAGGCTCTGAATACCAACTTGTAATGCCCAGGATGGGACTAAATCTCCTACGTGTCGAGGCATGACTTAGAGACTTAACCCCATGCTGGAATGATCGCAAGTCTGGTATCTTTGCACAACTCATGTAAAAAGGGGGATGGAAAACATAAAATAGTTGGCTTACACTCGCCACGTCACACAAATACATTACATGTCTCAATCATCATACAATAAAACATCATAGTCCTCTAAGGGTAAAATCCAAATGACAAGATACCAAACATAGTTTAAATCCACAGGTCGGATCGAATCCTAGTAGAAGTCTCCACTACTGATCATCAGGATAACGAACATAGTATCGACTACGCTCCTCGTCGTACTCCCAGTCAAGCTCGGTGCCATCACCTGGATAGCTCACAACTAGACCTGCATCTGGTGTGGTGAAGTAACTGTGAGCCACAGAGGACTCAGCAATCCCGTTCCCGGGTAACAAGACTATTTAAGCCTTGGGAGAGGATAAGGCTGAAGAAAAGAATAAGTGTCTGCAGCAGCAACTAGCACTAGCTTACGTGAGAGAGTGCGAGAAGAGAAGGGCCTCGGTCGAGAGATGATCACGAAGTGATCCTAGCTACAGCTCAACAATCATAACCCCACCGTGTTCAACTCCCGGATCCCTATTTGGAAATTAACAGTCACGGTACACACGCTGGTAGTGTATTGAAACATTGTGTCAAGTTATCTACAACCGGATATTAACAAGCTCCCATCTGCCACATAACCGCGGGCACGGCTTTCGAAAGTTCATAACCCTGCAGGGGTGTTCCAACTTGACCCATTACAAGCCCACGATCCGCGGAGTCGCAACTCCAAAGTGGGAAGACCCGAGTATTCTCGGAATCCCGTGCTCAAGATACTCCGAACTAAGGTAAGGCTAATCCAGCAAATCCTCCCGGCGTGTCGACACCCTGATAGTAGCCGCGCGTATCTAAGTCTCAGGACACGACTGGATGAGTCATCCTACAGGTGTATGCCAGATACCTCGGGTTGCCCCAAGGCGGCCCCGCAGTCTGCTCGTTTCGGACCAACACTCATGTGGAGCACTGGCCCGGGGTTGTTGATTAAGAAAGAGGGTTAATTACTCCCTATGCAAGTTTAATTTGTTATTAGGCAAATAGTACCAATGTTGGGACTTGCTGGAAAAGACTTAGCACTTAGCGGTTTATCGAGGGGGTCCCATACACCCCAACCGTGTTAGGAACGCATAATCAAGGAACATAACACCGGTTTATACGGTTCCTAACGGCATGAGTGGAACAAATCACCAAGCAAAAGGCTTAGCCTTCCACCCTTGCCAATATATAGATGATTTCATTTTAAGAATTTATATAGTGTGATATAACCCAACAAAACTTCAACATGAAGCAAGCATCTTCGATCTTCACCTGCAACTAGCAATGCTATAAGAAGGGCTGAGCGAAGCGTACTTAGCCAAGCACGGTTTGCATAGGTAGGGTGGTTAGGCATGGACATGGTTACAAGTAGGAGGCTGACAGGAAGAACATGGGCATCGAGGCAAAACTATAGAGCGGAACTACTAGCAATAGGCAAAGATAGTAATGTTATCGGGGTTCGGTCATCTTGCCTGAAGTGAAGTCGTTCGGATCATAAGAAGGGTCCTCGTGCTCAACCTCGTTGGTAACCTCGTGCTCGTACTCGTACTCGGTCTCAGCTTCCGGCTCTAAACAATACAATCACACAAGGCACGGATCAACAAGATGCAATGCGCACACCAAAATAAGGGATGCATGATGGATGCACTATGAGAGCACACGGAGCACGGAAAATAGCACTCAAGCAAAACACCTCAAAACATGATAACAATATAAGATGATGATTCTACACGGAAAATCAATCAAGTTTCATATAAGACTCGCTGAAATCGGAGCTACGGGCTAAAAGTTATGCCCGAAACAAGAAATGAGCGAAAGCTGAAAATTACAGCAACATAGCAACTTCGGAGCACAAAATAATTAAGCTACAGCACTCAAACAACATGGCAAAGAGCATTAACATAAACTAGACATATCCTACAGCAAATAAGTCCAAAGGTGCACCCCAAAGGAGTCACGGATCAATAGCAATAAGCTTGGACATATTGAACTTGACAATAAAATTCTGGCAGCAGAATTTTATTGAAACTTTGGAGCAAAAGTTAAACATGCTACAGCCACTTAAATAAGCATGTGAGAACATGAATGGAAAGCCAATAATATATACTACAAGGAACAATCAAGATCCACCCCAAAACTATCATGGTTTGTCCTAGAGCAGCAAGCAAACATGGCATCGGAACGTTACAGATTTCAGACTTAGTGAAAATCCACTAAGTGTCAAAACAGCAGTTTCATCATGGCATCTAAAAGAGCAAGTTTAAGTCACCTCGAAACTAAACATGGCAAGTGGTAAGCACCACATCAAAGTACACATGATGGTGATTCCGAAACATACAAGCATGCATCATGGAGATAACCACAACGATAGCAATGAGCTCAACAAGATGGCATTTCATAACAAGTGAAACAACATCACAACTACATAGCACTTTGCAACGAGGATAATCATGGCAAGAATAAATCTATCATGCAACCTAACACAAACAACATTTAGAGCATGGCAAGACGAACACGTGGACATGTCATTTGCATCATTCAGACAAACGAGCTAAAAGATATCACATAGCAAAGATGGCATCAAAACTACACATAGCAGCAGTTTATATCACGATGCACTCTTGCAACAGAAAAATAAGCACCTAAATGATCTCTAACATGCATGGCACAATGGAATGAATCGTAGTGCTAGTCACCACGAACGTCTGGACACCTCATTTGCGCAAAACGGATCACCACACTAAAAGTTATAGCAATTTGAAAAGTGCATCAGACAACACAAAACAGGGGACTAGGAGGATTTGAAGTCAACCTCAGAACTGGGAGATGAATGGGCTCGGGCCCACGGATCTGGCGTGGCTGGGGCAGGGCGAAGACGGATCTGGCGAACGGCCCGCGAGGAGGAGGGCCGGCGCTGGAGTGGCGGCCCGCTCGGCGGATGCGGCGGCTGGGCCCTGGCAGAGGCGGCGGCCTGACGAGGAGGCGGCCCAGCTGGTGCGGTCAACGGCGAGCGTGGAGAGGCGGTGCGGGGGCTGGCGGTCGTGGCCCGCGCGGGAACCTGGCGACGGGAGGAGGCCTCGGCCCGATCGCTGGCTCGGGGCCCGGTCGGATGGAGCGGGGCGACGCGGCTCGGGGCGGCCCAGGCGGCTTCGGCGGCGAAGTGGTCCAGGGGCGAAGCCCGGGAGGAGCTGGGCTGCGAAGGCCTCGGGAGGCTGGCAATCGAAGCCTGGCGCCAGGACTGGAGCCTCGATGCGCGTTGACCTGCGGGATCCAGATCGGATCGAGGGTTGGTCGCGGGCGACGTTCCCAAGCGCGACGGCGGCGGCTCGGCTGCTGCTTCGAGGGGAGGATCCAAGTGGCAGAGAGGGGCTGGTTGGATCAAAAAAAATAGAGGAGGAGAAGCTAGAGGTTAGGGATGCCCAAAATGGACCTAGGGGGTCTATAAATATCAGATCTGCTAGGGTTAGGGTTTTTAGGTGTTTAGGAGCCCTCCGATCGCGATCCGACGGATCCGATCGCGAGGGGAGTTAGGATGGGCCAAGAGGAGGGAAGTGTGCTGTTGGAGGGGTGTCTTGGGCCACAAAGTGGAGGCACTTTGAGCCCACACGAATAACTGTTGGGATAGCAAACGGACTCCAAACGCGACGAGATTTGACAGGCGGGTTACACCCAACAAAACAACAACACACGACAAGCCTCGCGCCACACCGGTAACGTTACACGGCCAAACAACAAGGTAGGTCTACGGGACGCCACAGACACGTGAGGGAGCTCCAGAATGCGAAACGGACAACGGGAAGGAACACGTGGAACCGGATGCAACCGACAACACAAATGCAATGCGATGCACATGACTACATGATATGAATGAATGCCACACACACACACACAACAAAACGACGAAAACCCAAAAGACAAAGAAGCCGAAATGGAATAGATGAAGTCGGAGATATATTATATGCCCAAAAGGGAAAGTATTACATCCGGGGCATTACACGGTGGTGGTTCTCCCCTCCGGCAGGGTGCCGGGAAGAGTTCTCCTGGTGCTCCCGATCTTGGAAGCGCGGCGGCGGCGGAACAGAGGCTAGATCGTAAAAAAGGGTGCCGTCCTCGAGGGTTTCGGGACGCGAGGAGTATATATGCCAAAGGGGGTCACCAGAAGCGGAGAGGGGGGCCCAGGCGCCCCCCTAGGGCGGCCAGGGGTGGGGCCGCCTGGGCTGCCCCTGGCTCCCCTCTGGCCCCACTTTGGTTTTTCTTGAAGCTCCCGTTACGCTGATTTTTCCTGTATTTTTTTCGGAATTTTTAGGGCACTTTTAATATGGGGAAACCTGAAATAGAAAAACAGCAGAAAACAGGAACTGGCACTGTGGTGCACTGAGTTAATAGGTTAGTCCAAATATGATCAAAAGTGTATGGAAGCACATAAATATCATAGCAATATCACACAAAAGAGGCATGGAGCAAGCAGAAATTATAGATACATTTTGGACGTATCAGGCGGCCGATGTGACGGTCTGCCGCAGCATCGGCATCATTGAAGATGGCGAAGACATCACCGAGGCGGCGTTGGACAAGTTCGCGGCAAAGTTCAAAGACCAAGTTCCGACCGAGGTGCTGGCGGCGATGCGCGCGCTATTCAAACTCGATGACCCACGCGCAAACGACATTGAAGACGCACTCATCATCCATGGAGGCGAGGACGCACTGGATCATGAGGTCAATGCGGTCTAGGCTGCCTGATGTTGCTTCTGCATTGTGCTAAACGCTAGTCTCCAATGATAGTACAACCTATAAATGTTATGTGCTGGAATGTAAGAGGTCTCAACTGCCCCAAGTGACGTGCCACTGTCAACAAAACGATCACTGCCTCTTCATGTCAAATCGCGTGCATTCAAGAAACGAAGCTCGGCAATATTGATCCCTTCACCGCTAGGTTCCTTGGAGGGGGTAGGCTAAGTAGTTTTGCTCAAAGGCCAGCGAATGGAACTAAAGGTGGTATCCTCATGCTCTGGAATGACCAGCTCCTCCACGTCACCGACATCAACACCACTCTGCACTGCCTCTCTGACATGGTTCTAATCAAAGCATCAAATGTGCATTACAAGATCACAACTGTGTATGGCCCATGCTCCCGCTCTCTCAAGGACGCTTTCTTCGCCGAGCTCATCACTCAGAAGCCTCCCACCGGTACCCTTTGGCTTTGTCTTGGAGATTTCAACCAAATTTACAGGGCACGTGACAAAAACAAGAGAAACATCGACACTAGGCGTCTAAACCATTTCTGTGCAACGCTCCAAATTTGTGGTTTGATAGAGATCCACCTCCAGAATAGACGTTTCACATGGTCAAACGAGAGGGAAAACCCAACCCTTTGCAAGCTCGACTCGTTCTTTTGCAACACAGAGTGGGACGATCAGTTTGGCAGCCACATCCTTCATGCACTCTCGTCCTCGCTCTCTGATCACTGCCCTCTCCTCCTCGCCGAGGTTAGGGGTGTTGGAAATATGCCCTAGAGGCAATAATAAAAGTATTATTATTATATTTCCTTGTTCATGATAATTGTCTGTTGTTCATGCTTGAATTGTATTGTACGGAAACAGCGATACATGTGTGAATATATAGACCACAATGAGTCCCTAGTAGGCCTCTAGTTACCAGCTCGTTGATCAACAGATGGTCACGGTTTCCTGACCATGGACATAGGATGTCAGTGATAACGGGATCACATCATTAGAAGAATGATGTGATGGACAAGACCCAATCTTGAGCATAGCACGAGATCGTATAGTTCGTAATGCATAAGCTTTTCGGTGTCAAGTATAGTTCGTACGCATCGGGTATCTCCGAAAGTGTCTGTTGGGTTGGCACGAACCGAGGCTGGGATTTGTCACTCCGTATGACGGGGAGGTATCTCTGGGCCCACTCGGTAGGACATCATCATAATGAGCTCAATGTGACTATGGAGTTAGTCACGGGATGATGGATTACGGAACGAGTAAAGAGACTTGCCATGACGAGATTGAACAAGGTATCGGGAATACCGACGATCGAATCTCGGGCAAGTACCGTACCGATGGACAAAGGGAATAACATACGGGATTGAGTGAATCCTTGACACGGTGGTTCATCCGATGAAGATCATCGAGGAACACGTGGGAACCAACATGGGTATCGAGATCCCGCTGTTGGTTATTGACCGGAGAGTGGTCTCGGTCATGTCTACGTGTCTCCCGAACTTGTAGGGTCTACACACTCAAGGTTCGGTAATGCTAGGGTCGTAGAGATACATGCACGTGGAAACCCGAAAGTTGTTCGGAGTCCCGGATGAGATCTCGGACGTCAAGAGGAGTTCCGGAATGGTCCAGAGGTAAAGAATGATATATAGGAAGTCCAGTTTCAGCCATCGGGTGATCTCCGGGGGTCACCGGGAGTCCCCCGGGACCACCGAAGGGGCCCCGGGGGTCCACCGGGTGGGGCCACCCATCCCGGTGGGGCCCTTCGGCTGCGTGGGGGAAGTGGCGAGCCCCTGGTGGGCTGGCGCACCACATGGGCCCCCCTCCCCATGCGCCTAGGGTTGAAACCCTAGGGGGAGGGGGCGCCCCCTTACCTTGGGGGGCAAGACTCCCCCCCAGGTCGCCGCCCCCCCTGCAGATGCCATCTGCAGGGCATGGCGCACCCCCTGGCCTCCTGTATATATGTGGGGAGGGAGAGGGCAGCCGCAGCCCTGGTGCCTCCCCTCCCGTCACACCTCCGTCTCCTTAACGCAGGGCGCCCGGCGAAGCCCTGCAGGAATCTCCACTGCATCCACCACCACGCCGTTGTGCTGCTGGATCTCCGACGACCTCTCCTCCCCCCTTGCTGGATCAAGAAGGAGGTGACGTTGCTGCACCGGACGTGTGTTGAATGCGGAGGTGCCATCCGTTCGGCACTAGATCATCGGTGACGAAGAACGCGAAGGGTACGACTACTTCATCCACGCTTCTTCGAAAGCTTCCGCACGCGATCTACATAACGGTATGTAGATGCACTCTTATTTGCTCGTTGCTAGATGTCTCCTTAGTTGGATCTTGGTGAAAGCGTAGAATTTTTTTGAATTCTGCTACGTTCCACAACAGTGGCATCTGAGCTAGGTTTAATGCGTAGCATCTTGCACGAGTAGAACACAAAGTAGTTGTGGGCGTTTGAGTTTGTTCAACTTTCTTGCCGTTACTAGTCAATCTTGATTCGACGGTATTGTGGGATGAAGCGGCCCGGACCGACTTTACACGTACGCTTACGTGAGACTGGTTCCACCGATAGACATGCACTAGATGCATAAGGTGGCTGGCGGGTGTCTGTCTCTCCTACTTTAGTCGGATCGGATTCGATGAACAGGGTCCTTATGAAGGGTAAATAGAAATTGACAAATCACGTTGTGGTTTTGGCGTAGGTAAGAAACGTTCTTGCTAGAAAACCTATAGAAGCCACGTAAAACTTGCAACAACAATTAGAGGACATCTAACTTGTTTTTGCAGCATGTGCTATGTGACGTGGTATGGCCAAAAGAAGATGTGATGAATGATATATGTGATGTATGAGATTGATCATGTTCTTGTAATAGGGAATCACGACTTGCATGTCGATGAACTTGACAACCGGCAGGAGCCATAGGAGTTATCTTAATTATTGTATGACCTGCGTGTCACTGAATAAACGCTATGTAATTACTTTACTTTATTGCTAAACGTTAGCCATAGTAGTAGAAGTAATAGTTGGCGTGACGACTTCTTCAAGACACGATGATGGAGATCATGATGATGAAGATCATGGTGTCAAGCCGGTGACAAGATGATCATGGTGCCCCGAAGATGGAGATCCAAGGAGCAAGATGATATTGGCCATATCATGTCACTTTAAATTGATTGCATGTGATGTTTATCATGTTTATGCATCTTGTTTACTTAGAACGACGGTAGTAATTAAGATGATCTCTCACTAAAAAATTTCAAGAATTGTGTCCCCCCTAACTGTGCACCGTTGCTAAAGTTCGTTGCTCCGAAGCACCACGTGATGGTCGGGTGTGATAGGTTCTAACGTTCGCATACAACGGGTGTAAGCCAGATTTACACACGCGATACACTTAGGGTTCACTTGACGAGCCTAGCATGTACAGACATGGCCTCGGAACACGGAAGACCGAAAGGTCGAACACGAGTCGTATAGAAGATACGATCAACATGAAGATGTTCACCGTTGATGACTAGTCCGTCTCACGTGATGATCGGACACGAGCTAGTCGATTCGGATCGTGTATCACTTAGATGACTAGAGAGATGTCATTCTGAGTGGGAGTTCATTAAAATTTGATTAAGATGAACTTAATTATCATGAACTTAGTCTAAATTCTTTACAATATCTCTTGTAGATCAAATGGCCCACGCTCTAGTTTCCCTCAACTTCAACGCGTTCCTAGAGAAAACCAAGCTGAAAGACGATGGTAGCAACTATACGGATTGGGTCTGTAACCTGAGGATTATCCTCATAGCTGCCAAGAGATCATATGTACTTGAAGCACCGCTAGGTGATGCACCTGCTCTCGATGCGGCCCAAGACCTTTTGAACGTCTAGCAGTCGCGTAGTGATGATTACTCCCTGGTTCAGTGCGGCATGCTTTACAGCTTAGAGTCGGGGCTCCAAAAACGTTTTGAGCACCACGGAGCATATGAGATGTTCGAAGAGCTGAAAATGGTTTTCCAAGCTCATGCCCGAGTCGAGAGATATGATGTCTCCGACGCATTCTACAGCTGTAAGATGGAGGAGAACAGTTCTGTCAGTGAGCACATCCTCAAAATTTCTGGATTGCACAACCGCTTGTCTCAGTTGGGAATGAATCTCCCAGATGAAGCGGTCATTGACAGAATCCTCCAGTCGCTCCCACAAAGCTTCAAGAGCTTCGTGTTGAACTTCAATATGCAGGGGATGGAGAAGTCCATTCCCGAGGTGTATTCGATGCTGAAATCAGCGGAGGTGGACATCAAGAAAGAACATTAAGTGTTGATGGTCAATAAAACCACTAAGTTCAAGAAAGGCAAGGGTAAGAAGAACTTCAAGAAGGACGGCAAGGGAGTTGCCGCGCCAGGCAAGCCTGTTGCCGGGAAGAAGCCAAAGTATGGACCCAAGCCTGAGACAGAGTGCTTTTATTGCAAGGGAACGGGTCACTGGAAGCGGAACTGCCCCAAATACTTAGCAGACAAGAAGGCCGGCAACGTCAAAGGTATATGTGATATACTTGTTATTGATGTGTACCTTACCAGCACTCGTAGTAGCTCCTGGGTATTCGATACCGGTGCAGTTGCTCACATTTGTAACTCAAAATAGGAGCTGCGGAATAAGCGGAGACTAGCGAAGGATGAGGTGACGATGCGCGTCGGGAATGGTTCCAAGGTCGATGTGATCGCCGTCGGCACGCTACCTCTACATCTACCCTCGGGATTAGTTTTAAACCTTAATAATTGTTATTTAGTACCAGCTTTGAGCATGAACATTGTATCTGGATCTCGTCTTATGCGAGATGGCTACTCTTTCAAATCGGAGAATAATGGTTGTTCTATTTATTTGAGAGATATGTTTTATGGTCATGCCCCGCTGGTCAATGGTTTATTTTTGATGAATCTCGAACGTGATGATACACATATTCATAGTGTAGATGCCAAAAGATGTAAAGTTGATCATGATAGTCCCACATACTTGTGGCATTGCCGCCTTGGTCATATTGGTGTCAAACGTATGAAGAAGCTCCATTCAGATGGACTTCTAGAGTCTCTTGATTATGAATCATTTGACACGTGCGAACCATGCCTATTGGGCAAGATGACCAAGACTCCGTTCTCCGGAACAATGGAGCGAGCAACCAACTTATTGGAAATCATACATACCGATGTGTGCGGTCCAATGAGTGTTGAGGCTCGCGGAGGCTATCGTTATGTTCTCACCCTCACAGATGACTTGAGTAGATATGGGTATATCTATTTGATGAAACACAAGTCTGAGACCTTTGAAAAGTTCAAGGAATTTCAGAATGAGGTTGAGAATCAACGTGACAGAAAAATAAAGTTCTTACGATCAGATCGTGGGGGTGAATATTTAAGTCATGAATTTGGCACGCACCTAAGGAAATGTGGAATTGTTTCACAATTGACACCGCCCGGAACACCTCAACGTAACGGTGTGTCCGAACGTCGAAATCGTACTCTGTTGGACATGGTGCGATCTATGATGTCCCTCACCGATTTACTGCTATCTTTTTGGGGTTATGCTTTAGAGACTGTCGCATTCACTTTAAATAGGGCTCCGTCGAAATCCGTTGAGACGACTCCGTATGAACTTTGGTTTGGCAAGAAACCGAAGCTGTCGTTTCTAAAAGTTTGGGGTTGCGATGCTTATGTCAAGAAACTTCAACCTGAAAAGCTCGAACCCAAATCGGAAAAATGCGTCTTCATAGGATACCCAAAGGAAACGATTGGGTACACCTTCTACCACAGATCCGAAGGCAAAGTCTTTGTTGCCAAGAATGGATGCTTTCTGGAGAAAGAGTTTCTCTCGAAAGAAGTGAGTGGGAGGAAAGTAGAACTTGATGAGGTGACAGTCACCCCTCCTGAACCAGAAAGTAGCGCAGCGCAGGAAACTGTTCCTGAGGTGCCTGCACCGACAAGGGAGGAAGCTAATGATGATGATCATGAAGAAACAGATCAAGTTGCTACTGAACTTCGAAGGTCCACAAGGGCACGTTCCGCACCAGAGTGGTACGGCAACCCTGTCCTGGAAATCATGTTGTTAGACAACGGTGAACCTTCGAACTAAGAAGAAGCGATGGCGGGCCCGGATTCCAATAAATGGCTTGGAGCCATGAAATCCGAGATAGAATCCATGTATGAAAACAAAGTATGGACTTTGGTGGACTTGCCTGATGCCAGGCACGCCATAGAAAACAAATGGATATTTAAGAAGAAGACAGACGCGGATGGTAATGTGACCATCTATAAGGCTTGGCTTGTCGCTAAGGGTTATCGACAAGTTCAAGGGATTGACTACGACGAGACTTTCTCTCCCGTAGCGATGCTGAAGTCAGTCAGAATCATGTTAGCTATTGCCGCATTCTATGATTATGAGATATGGCAAATGGACGTCAAAACAGCATTCCTTAATGGCTTCCTCAAGGAAGAGTTGTATATGATGCAGCCGGAAGGTTTTGTTGATCCAGAGAACGCTAACAAGGTATGCAAGCTCGAGCGCTCGATTTACGGGCTGGTGCAAGCATCTCGGAGTTGGAATATTCGCTTTAATGATGTGATCAAAGCGTTTGGATTTATACAGACTTATGGAGAAGCCTGTATTTACAAGAAAGTGAGTGGGAGCTCTGTGGCATTTCTCATATTATATGTGGATGACATATTGCTGATGGAAAATGATATAGAATTCTTGGAAAATGTAAAGGCCTACTTGAATAAAAGTTTTTCAATGAAGGACCTTGGAGAAGCTGCTTACATATAGGCATCAAGATCTATAGAGATAGATCAAGACGCCTCATTGGTCTTTCACAAAGTACATACCTTGACAAAATATTGAAAAAGTTCAATATGGATCAGTCAAAGAAGGGATTATTGCCTGTTTTGCAAGGTATGAGATTGAGCAAGGCTCAGTCGCCGACCACGGAAGAAGATAGAGAAAAGATGAGTGTCATTCCCTATGCCTCGGCCATAGCTTCTATCATGTATGCCATGCTGTGTACCAGACCTGATGTGAACCTTGCCATAAGTTTGGTAGGGAGGTACCAAAGTGATCCCGGTACGGAACACTGGATAGCGGTCAAGAACATCCTGAAGTACCTGAAAAGGACTAAGGATATGTTTCTCGTTTATGGAGGTGACCAAGAGCTCGTCGTAAAGGGTTACGTCGATGCTAGCTTCGACACAGATCTGGATGACTCTAAGTCTCAAACCGGATACATGTATATTTTGAACGGAGGGACAGTCAGCTGGTGCAGTGATACGTCTCAAACGTATCTACTTTTCCAAACACTTTTGATATTGTTTTGACCTCATTCTTGCATGATTTGAACTAAACTAACCCGGACTGACGCTGTTTTCAGCAGAGCTGCCTGTATGGTTTTATTGTGTGCAAGAAAACGGATTTTTAGGTATCTCAGAAAAATCCACGAAAAATCACAGAAAATCCACGCACCCGAAGGAACCAGGGGCCAGAAGAGGGGCCAGAGGGGGGCCAGGGGGTGCCCAGGCGCCCTGTGGGCGCGCCCCCCTGGGTCGCGCCGGGGGGTCGCCTGGGTGGGGCCCACACCCCCTGGTGCCCTACTTTGCCTCGTATTTTTACTCACGACGCGAAAACCCCAGATCAGAAGTTCTTTTCGCAGTTTTCCGTCGCGGAGCCACCGCCACCCTCTGTTCTTCCTCGGGAGGGCTAATCTGGAGGCTGAATTGGCCTCCGGAGAGGGGAGATCGTCGCCATCGTCATCATCATCACCACTCCATCATCCCTCCATGACTTCTCCCTCCATGTGTGAGTAATTCCCCTGCTGTAGGCGAAGGGGATGGTAGGGATTGGATGAGTTAGATCATGTAATAGTTTCTCAGATCGTTGGGGGCATGTTGCCTATCATCTACTATGGTGTTTATCATCTTTGCTTCAACTTGTTATTCTTAATGCTTGACACTTAGGGCCCGAGTGCCATGATCTCAGATCTGAACCATATGTGTTTGCATGAATATATTTGTGTTCGTGATCCTATCTATGAGTTGTTTGCACCTATTACGGTTCGAAACCGGCGATCCCAAAAGTGACAGCTTGGGACACCAAAGGGGATGGTCCGTAGTTTGAGGATTACATGTATCCATTGAGTTCATTGCTTTGTTCTGGTGCTCTTTGACAGGAGCACCTTAATCTCCATAAGTTCCTTTTGGCCCCGTTCGTAGCGGGATGGTAGGACAAAAGATGTTGTGCAAGTTCTTATTGCAAGCACGGACAACTACCTACGGGATACATGCCTAATGTTTGATATTTGCCTAGATGATCATTACTTTTCCGTGTGTCGTTCCCCAAGTTAGAATCTATCTCATCCATGCAGCGCCCAACCATCCATCTCCCTAGCCTACAGTGTTTTAAACCCTGCTTGTCACTAGTTGCTACTTTTGCCATTTACCTTCACTATTTACTTTTGCTGTTTACTTTTACTATCACTATTATCACTATCATATCACTGTTACCACTTATCTTTTGTTGCAAGTAAGTATATTTCAGGTGCGGTTGAATTGACAACTCAACTGTCAAAGCTTATAAATACTCTTTGGCTCCCCGTGTGTCGAATCAATAAATTGGGTTATTCTTACCCGCGAAGACTATCTCGATCCCTTACGGTTGAGGGTTATCAAGTACCGTTTTCTGGCGCCGTTGCCGGGGAGCATAGCAATATTTACAAGTCTACTTGAGGTATCCTACCTGCTGCACTTCATCCACTATGGGTAAGAAAGGAGACCCCGAGGTTCCGATCTTACTATCTACTACAAGAAGAGGTACTGCTCTGAGCACTAGTGCTACACTTGATTCACCTTCTGTTATGAGTAAGTTTGCCTCACCACCACCACATGATGCTCCTACTGAATCTGTTACTATGTCTGATACTCTTGATGATGCCTCTACTACTTTTGATGATATTAGTTCGCTTGGTTATGCTCTTGAGAAACAAATTGCTGCTGCTGCTAAAAAGTCTGGAATTGAACTTCCTGTTACTCGCTACCCTATTGGTGAAACTTATGATTATCCTGATTTGAGTAAACTCAAAGAGAGGCTCCTTGATGATGATTACTATATGCTTGATGAAGATTTATGCAGGGAACTGATAGAGTTTTCTGGCTCTGACCCTGAAGTTATTAAGAAACTATTTGAAAAACACTCTTTGAAGAACAAAACCGTTCCTGATCCTGAATTTGCTACATCTCCTATATGCATTGATGATCCTGATTATGATTTCTCTGTTGATCTTTCACTTATACCTATGGTTGAAGCTGACCCCTTTTATGGCAGAGAAAATGATGATGCTATTGCACACCTGACTAAACTCGGTGAGTTAGGTGGCCTGTTTACCACAGATGAGAAGATACGATACTTTTATATCACCAAGCTTCTTCCTTTCTCCTTGAAGGAAGGTGCTAAAGCATGGTATGATTCACTCCCATGCGGTTCCATTAAGAGTCATCAAGACTTAGCTCACTCTTTTGTTGATAAGTACTTTCCTGCTCACATGCAACATGCTGCTTTACAAAGAATTTATAACTTTAAACAGTTGCAGGATGAGTCCCTCCCTAAAGCTTGGGGGAGGTACAGCGGTCTGATTCGGGCTAGACCAGGACATGAAATTCCTAAGAATGAATTAATCGATATATTCTATGCTGGTCTAACTGATGAATCCAGGTCCTATTTGGACAGTTGTGCTGGTTGTGTTTTCAGGAAAAGAACACCGGACGATGCGGAGGATTTGATGGGCAGGATTGCCAAAAACCATGAAGATTGGTCCGTCCCGGAACCACCACCACCACCAAAGAAGAGGGGCATATTTGTTCTAAGCCCCGAAGATATGCGAGAAGCAAAGAAGTCTATTAAAGAGAAAGGTATTAAAGCTGAAGACGTGAAGAATCTACCCCCTATTGAGAAGCTGTGTGAGCCTACTACTCACCCTCCTATGGTAGAGGTACACTCTCTTTTAGATTTCAACGCAAGTGACATCCCTCATGGTAAGCCTCCTGATCAATGTTTAGATGAGTTTGATAATTTTATTATGAAACAAAACCATTTTAATGAGAGGATACAAAGTCAATTGCATGATAATTCTCTTGCTATCAAAAAACTGCTTGATGTTTTAGATAGAACAGCTAATGATGTTCAATGTCTTGTGAAGCATTTTCATATGGTTCAAACTCAGCTTGACCAAATTTCTAATGTGCAAAGAGATCTGCTTGCTAACAATGCCAAACAAGATAATTTGCAGGCTTTCGGGATTAAGACCCGAGGAGGAACTAGCACTCAAGATCCTCTCTATCCAGAGGGACATCCGAAGATAATCGAGCAGGATTCTCAAATGCAGGAAGAAGAAATTGTTGGCTCTCCAAAGAAAAAGAAGAAACATAAGGAGACTGACAATTCTAATGATCCTATTGCAGATGAAGAGCCAGTTGTTGATCCCAACAGTGTATCTATATCCGATGCTGAGACTGAAGACGGTGCTGAACCTGAAGGTAAGGATAGTGAGAAGAATGATCCGCCTGAAGTTCGAGAGGAAGAAGCACCTGACAAACGTAAGAGGTACACTAAAGAAGACTTCATCGCAAGAAAACATGGGAAAGAAAGAGAACCATGGGTACAGAAACCCATGCCCTTTCCAGGTAAGTCCATCAAATCTAAAGAAGAAGAGCATTACAATAAGTTTTGTGAGTGGATTAAACCTCTTTTTCTTCAAATCCCTTTGACTGATGCTATTAAGTTACTTCCTTATTCAAAATATATGAAAGATATTGTCACTAATAAAAGAAAAGTTCCCAATGATGCAATATCTACTATGCTTGCTAACTACTCTTTCAGTGGCAAGATTCCTGAGAAGCTCGGTGATCCAGGTATACCCACCATTCCTTGCTCCATAATGAATAATTATGTCAAAACTGCTTTATGTGATCTTGGAGCAGGAGTGAGTGTTATGCCTCTCTCTCTTTACGAGAGGCTTTGTTTAGAGAAACTAATTCCTACAGATATCTCCCTTCAGATGGCTGACAAGTCAACCGCTGTTCCGATAGGTATTTGTGAGGATGTTCCCGTAGAGGTTGCTAATTGTTTAATTCTTACTGATTTTGTTGTGCTTGACATGCCCGAGGATGGGAGCATGTCCATTATTCTTGGTAGACCTTTCCTTAACACCGCAGGTGCTATTATTGATTGCAATAAAGGGAAGGTTACCTTCCATGTGAATGATAAAGAACACACGGTATATTTTCCGAAGAAGATCGACAGGAGGCATGCCCTCAACTCTATAGAGAATATCGAGACCGTGAAAATTGGAGAATGGGACTGTCCACTACATGTGCCTCACAAATATAAAACTATCATGGTGGGGACAATGTCCATCAAATTAAAGGTTTAGTAACTACTTTGTAGGAGGTGAGACTTTTTGCTCTATATATCGCATGTTTGTTGGTAAGACTTGATCAACCTTACTAGTGAACATGCTTATATAGATAAAAAAAGTTGAGCTTGTTATGTTTTCATTTGTTTTTAATTTTTGTCCTACTTGCTGTACCAAGTATTTATGTTTTGAAGCTTCACAATACTACTAACTGCTTCAAGTTTTCAGAGAGTTTCGCAGCTTTTTGAACTTCGAAAAAATTTCAAACAGTGAAGTTTTTAGAAGAATTCCAGAAAAATTATAAAAAAAAATTCCACGTCGGGAGAGACCCAGAAAGTCCTGGGGCCAGCCAAGGGGACCCACCAGTGGCCCAGGCCGCCAGCTGGTGCGGCCCAGCCCCTGGTCGCGCCCACAGGGCGCCTGGGGCCCACAGGACCCCCCCTCCAGGTATGTCTTCTTCCTCTCTCTCTCTCTTTCTCCAAAAACGCGAGTTCTGCACTTGTTCTTGTGTTCTTGCTGTTCTTGGAGGCGATTCTTTGATCTCTCTCTACAGCCCCTCATTTGAGCTGAAATTTTGAGCAAATACTCCTGGTATGTGACTCCTCCACCCCTCCAATTAGATTTTTGATTTGTGGCCTCATTTGTGAGTATTTAGTAGTTCTTGGTGCTGTAGAGATGAGCTTGCATGCATGTGTAGAAAGTTATTTTCCAAGTTCTGATGCAAGTTTATGCCTTGGGCAAGTGAGTTGAGTAGTCTGCCTTAACTCATCTTGTTTTAATCCTCATTTTTGTAAATTGCAATTTTTTTTTCAGAAATGAGTTTGTTAGGAAGGGCAAAAGGGTGGCTTGAGAAGAGGAGGCCCGCACGCTCCGATCGAGTTACTAGAGCCGCAGCTTCACCATCGACTGCTAGGGTGAGCTATAATGAAGATCATGTGCCCCTGGAGTTGTTGGAAGACACAAGTCCAGCACGTGCGATGACATTTCCATGTGATGAATTCCTCAAAGCTGCGGGAATCAAGGATGAGTTTTATAATCTTTGTGCTAATGCAGGTTTGACACGACTCGTCACGAGCCGTGTTACCCAGTATCAAAAACTCACCTCCAGTTTCATTAACAGTTTTAGATATAATCCTGATTCAGGTGCTATTGAGTTTAAAATTTACAATGATCTTATCACCATGACTTTGGGAAATTGTTGTGAAATAATAGGTGTGCCGAACATTGGGAGGACGGCTAGGATGGCCACTCAGCCCTCCGAGCTGAAAACCGTCATCAACTCTCTCTGCAGCATGGGTACGAGGGATATTCATCGGTCGAAGATCTCCAGCATCTTATTTCCTCACCTCAGGTATTTTGCATATTATATTGCCAGAGGGGTGTTAGCTCATGACAACACGAGCAGCATTTCTGCTCCGGATATTGCTATCCTGGCAGCAGCCCTCTCAGGGAGGTCTGATTATAATCTGGGTGCCTTAATTGCTCGACGCCTTGCTATGAACGGTAACAAGGGGGACTTATATGGTGGCGTTTATGCCACACATATCTTAGAACATCTTGGAGGCACCCCACACCCTGATGATAATCCTTTTACTTATTTAAGCTTTGATCTTGCTGCTATGAAAAGGCATAAGTTTGTCACCATGGGTTCTGAGCTTGATAATCTTGTTTATATCTTGCGTTTCGGAACTACCGCGGAACGCGAGATCCGTCTACCTGCACCTCTTTTGTTTGATTTTTCTCGCAGGAACGGATGGTCCTTTGATGTTGTCCAGTTCGATGAGTTCATGGTCCAGCATCAGTTTCATAACCCCATGGAGGGGGTTGTGCCCGACGAGGAGAAGCATGGTGAGTTACCACATTTTCAGGAAGAGACCGCCACCGAGTTTGGTGAAGGTTCTTCCTCTGTTTGGCGCTCGGAACCTTCCTCGTGGGAGACTTCGAGGAGTTCGGTGTACGCGCCAGCATCCTTCTACGACCCTTGGACTCACCACCATACCCCCGGAGCAGGAGGCTCCTGGGGGCAGTAGCTGCTACCAACTTAGGCCAAAAGCCTAAGCTTGGGGGAGTACGTGCCCCTCTTACTTTTCCATTGTATTATCCGTTTTATTCACTTTGATCTTTTCAAAGTTTTTGCCCGTTCTTCTTTATTTCTCTCTTTGCAAAAACAACAAAAAGATTTTCTCTTTCTTTTGCTTTTATTCAACCTTTGAAAAATCCAAAAAGATTTCCTTTCTCTCTTTAGTTTGCTTTGTTTTCAGAGTTCAGCTCGAGTCCGTGATGGCATTTAATTATATTTCCTACGTTCGATCGTGCAAGTGACAAGCAGTAATGACGAAGATCGACTGAAGGGAAGCAACAAGGAAGACGGGTATGAACTCTTTTTGTTTCTACTTTTGTACATATGCCTGTACTTATGATCTAAAGACCAGCTTGTAGCGACATAGTGCTATGTTTACAATGCTCTTTCAGTGGTTCATGCTTTCCTTGTGGCTAGTCTCGAATAACTAGAGTATATAATGTGTTATTGAAATAATCTACATGCATTGCACTGTTCATAGTCTGGTATACTAAGGTGGTATTTCCCTTTAGAGAATTTTTGGATTGCCTTGGCACATGCTTACACATGTTAAGACTAAAAAGTCTACTCTGCCTTGATGATCTTTGAGTTTCAGAATAGTTATATCACTTTCATGCCCGATTCATTGTTGCTTTGTCGTTTTGCATGATTATGACCGTTATTGCTCTCTAGTTGGTCGCTTCCCAGTCTTTTGCTAAACTTCCACCTATACTAAGCGGACTGACTGCTTGTGCATCCAAAATCCTTAAAACCAGTTATGCCATATGAGTCCACTATACCTTCCTATACATGGTATTTACCTGCCATTCCTAACGAAGACTTTCGTGTACCATCTCGAAATTAATCAAAAGCATTTCTCTTTTTGTGCCTATGTTTTAGCTCATGAGGAAGTAGTAGTTAATTCATGATCTTTTTAAATTGGACAAGTTTCACCCCTGGATTGCATGTCTAATGTGCAAACCCTTAATATGAGAAGGAACTGGCATCGAGTGCGCCCGGCTCAAAAACATAATATAACAAACAAACCCTCCTTCACGCTTTGTTCATGAGAAAGCAGAAAACTTTGGCAGTGATAAACAAAGGAGATTAAGAGGATGCGATCGTCCTCATGCGGGAGCCGTTCCTCGAGACTTGTCCACTCAAAAAGTGATTGAGTTATCTACTAGCATTCGTTGACGAAATATGCACCTCTCAAAAACGTTTTTTACCTCTGTTTCTAAAAACCAAGAGCTCTGGTACATGTTTAGTTTTTGTTTCCGATCACGGGTTTTCAACTTTGCCAACAAAAGCCACGGTTCGAGAGTCTTCACCTTCTTTCTTCAAAGCACTAACTAGGAGAGCATAATTGTCATTCTGAGTGTAATGTGCATTGTCCCAAAGTATTACATTGTCTTCTGCATACTTGTGATATGATTTATTCTGAAATTCTTAGTTCTAGTCTCCTTTAAAACTCTGGAGGAGTTTCTGCATTTATGTTTTGCTTCACTCATGGAGACTAGCGAGATACCACCCTAGTATGCTCAAGCTATGTGCAATGTAATCTTGTCTTGATTTTCAGTAGTATATTATTTACTTTTAAGTATTTGTGACTAGTAACTTGAAAGAAGGATTGCTCCTTGCATTGTCCTCATATTACTGTTTTAATACTTGCTAGAATCTTTTTGTAGTACATGCTTATATACATCTAATGAAGCAAAAGAGTTTTTCAAAGTTTTCTTTGTCGCGTCCAGTTCGTTGAACTGAATTGCTTGAGGACAAGCAATATGCTAAGCTTGGGGGAGTTGATACGTCTCAAACGTATCTACTTTTCCAAACACTTTTGATATTGTTTTGACCTCATTCTTGCATGATTTGAACTAAACTAACCCGGACTGACGTTGTTTTCAGCAGAGCTGCCTGTATGGTTTTATTGTGTGCAGGAAAACGGATTTTTAGGTATCTCAGAAAAATCCACGAAAAATCACAGAAAATCCACGCACCCGAAGGAACCAGGGGCCAGAAGAGGGGCCAGAGGGGGGCCAGGGGGTGCCCAGGCGCCCTGTGGGCGCCCCCCCCCCTGGGCCGTGCCGGGGGGTCGCCTGGGTGGGGCCCACACCCCCTGGTGCCCTACTTTGCCTCGTATTTTTACTCATGATGCGAAAACCCCAGATCAGAAGTTCTTTTCGCAGTTTTCCGTCGCGGAGCCGCCGCCACCCTCTATTCTTCCTCGGGAGGGCTAATCTGGAGGCTGAATTGGCCTCCGGAGAGGGGAGATCGTCGCCATCGTCATCATCATCACCACTCCATCATCCCTCCATGACTTCTCCCTCCATGTGTGAGTAATTCCCCTGCTGTAGGCGAAGGGGATGGTAGGGATTGGATGAGTTAGATCATGTAATAGTTTGTCAGATCGTTGGGGGCATGTTGCCTATCATCTACTATGGTGTTTATCATCTTTGCTTCAACTTGTTATTCTTAATGCTTGACACTTAGGGCCCGAGTGCCATGATCTCAGATATGAACCATATGTGTTTGCATGAATATATTTGTGTTCGTGATCCTATCTATGTGTTGTTTGCACCTATTACGGTTCGGAACCGGCGATCCCAAAAGTGACAGCTTGGGACACCAAAGGGGATGGTCCGTAGTTTGAGGATTACATGTATCCATTGAGTTCATTGCTTTGTTCCGGTGCTCTTTGACAGGAGCACCTTAATCTCCATAAGTTCCTTTTGGCCCCGTTCGTAGCGGGATGGTAGGACAAAAGATGTTGTGCAAGTTCTTATTGCAAGCACGTACAACTACCTACGGGATACATGCCTAATGTTTGATATTTGCCTAGATGATCATTACTTTTCCGTGTGCCGTGCCCCAAGTTAGAATCTATCTCATCCATGCAGCACCCAACCATCCATCTCCCTAGCCTACAGTGTTTTAAACCCTGCTTGTCACTAGTTGCTACTTTTGCCATTTACCTTCACTATTTACTTTTGCTGTTTACTTTTACTATCACTATTATCACTATCATATCACTGTTACCACTTATCTTTTGTTGCAAGTAAGTATATTTCAGGTGCGGTTGAAATTGGAAACTCAACTGTCAAAGCTTATAAATACTCTTTGGCTCCCCGTGTGTCGAATCAATAAATTGGGTTATTCTTACCCGCGAAGACTATCTCGATCCCTTACGGTTGAGGGTTATCATGCAGTTGCAAGCAAAGCGTCGTGGCAGCATCTACATGTGAAGCGGAGTACATAGCTGCTTCCGAAGCAGCACAGGAAGGAGTCTGGATGAAGGAGTTCATCACCGACCTAGGAGTCATTCCAAGCGCGTCAAGCCCGATGACTCTCTTCTGTGACAACACTTGTGTTATTGCCATTACCAAGGAGCCCAGGTTTCACAAGAATACCAAGCACATCAAGCGCCGTTTCAACTCCATCCGGAATTATGTTCAGGATGGAGACATAGATATTTGTAAAGTGCATACGGATCTGAATGTTGCAGACCCATTGACTAAACCTCTTCCACAGGCAAAACATGATCAACACCAGAACTCTATGGGTGTTCGATTCATCACAATGTAACTAGATTATTGACTCTAGTGCAAGTGGGAGACTGTTGGAAATATGCCCTAGAGGCAATAATAAAAGTATTATTATTATATTTCCTTGTTCATGATAATTGTCTGTTATTCATGCTTGAATTGTATTGTACGGAAACAGCAATACATGTGTGAATATATAGACCACAATGAGTCCCTGGTAGGCCTCTAGTTACCAGCTCGTTGATCAACAGATGGTCACGGTTTCCTGACCATGGACATAGGATGTCAGTGATAACGGGATCACATCATTAGAAGAATGATGTGATGGACAAGACCCAATCTTGAGCATAGCACGAGATCATATAGTTCGTAATGCATAAGCTTTTTGGTGTCAAGTATTTATTCCTTAGACCATGAGGTTGTACAACTTTCGGATGCCGTAGGAATACTTTGGGTGTGCCAAACGTCACAACGTAACTGGGTGGCTATAAAGGTACGCATCGGGTATCTCTGAAAGTGTCTGTTGAGTTGGTACGAACCAAGACTGGGATGTTGTCACTCCGTATGATGGAGAGGTACCTCTGGGCCCACTCGGTAAGTCATCATCATAATGAGCTCAATGTGACTAAATAGTTAGTCACGGGATGATGGATTACGGAACGAGTAAAGAGACTTGCCATGACGAGATTGAACAAGGTATCGGGAATACCGACGATCGAATCTCGGGCAAGTACCGTACCGATGGACAAAGGGAATAACATACGGGATTGAGTGAATCCTTGACACGGTGGTTCATCCGATGAAGATCATCGAGGAACACGTGGGAACCAACATGGGTATCCAGATCCCGCTTTTGGTTATTGACCGGAGAGTGGTCTCGGTCATGTCTACGTGTCTCCCGAACCCGTAGGGTCTACACACTCAAGGTTCGGTAACGCTAGGGTCGTAGAGATACATGCACGTGGAAACCCGGAAGTTGTTCGGAGTCCCGGATGAGATCCCGAACGTCACGAGGAGTTCCGGAATGGTCCGGAGGTAAAGAATGATATATAGGAAGTCCAGTTTCGGCCATCGGGTGATCTCCGGGGGTCATCGAGAGTCCCCCGGGACCACCGGAGGGACCCCGGGGGTCCATCGGGTGGGACCACCCATCCCGGTGGGGCCCCTAGGCTGCGTGGGGGAAGTGGCCAGCCCCTGGTGGGCTGGCGCACCACATGGACCCCCCTCCCCATGCGCCTAGGGTTGAAACCCTAGGGGGAGGGGGCGCCCCCTTGCCTTGGGGGGCAAGACTCCCCCCCAGGCCGCCGCCCCCCTGCAGATGCCATCTGCAGGGCATGGCGCACCCCCTGGCCCCCTATATATATGTGGGGAGGGAGAGGACAGCCGCACCCTTGCCCTGGCGCCTCTCCCCCTCCCGTCACACCTCCGTCTCCTTAACGCAGGGCGCCCGGCGAAGCCCTGCAGGAATCTCCACTGCATCCACCACCACGCCGTTGTGCTGCTGGATCTCCGACGACCTCTCCTCCCCCCTTGCTGGATCAAGAAGGAGGTGACGCTGCTGCACCGGACGTGTGTTGAACGCGGAGGTGCCGTCCGTTCGGCGCTAGATCATCGGTGACGAAGAACGCGAAGAGTACGACTACTTCATCCACGCTTCTTCGAAAGCTTCCGCACGCGATCTACATAACGGTATGTAGATGCACTCTTATTTGCTCGTTGCTAGATGTCTCCTTAGTTGGATCTTGGTGAAAGCGTAGAATTTTTTTGAATTCTGCTACGTTCCCCAACAAGGGGACCCCGGAGGCCGCGAAGCTTCAGGTTCGAGAATTTCTGGGTTTCCCTTCCAGGGTTCAAGGAGGTCGTCATCAAGGTCTGGAATGAGCATACCGATCATACTGAGCCGTACCAAATCCTACACTACAAGCTCAGGAAGACCGGTATCCGCCTCTTTGAGTGGAGTAGGGGGTTTTTCTCCGGAGCGAAGATCCAACTCCACGCCGCCCTCTTGGTGATTCTGCACCTTGACATGGCCCAAAACAACCGACAACTCTCTTTGGGGGAAGGGGACCTTCGTAAGCGGCTCAAAAGACGAGTCATCAGCTTAGCGGTCATGGAGAGGGCCTGTAAGAAGCAGTGCGCAAGACTGGCCAACATCAAGGAGGGCGATGCAAACACCAAAATTTTTCACCGGAGGATCAATGGAAGACGCCGCAAAAACTTCATCCACGGGCTTAAGCATAATCAGGTGTGGATCACCGACCATGATGTCAAAGAAAAGGTTGTCCACGACCACTTCACAGAGGCCATGGGAAAGGGGCGCCCGCGGGCACGCGACTTCAATTGGGAAGAGCTCGGCTTAGAGTTACACAACTTGGACTCCCTCGCGGACCCCATCACCGCGGAGGAGGTGCACGAGGCCATGAAACAAATGCCAACCGACAAAGCCCCCGGGCCAGATGGTTTCATCGGCTTGTTCTTTAGGAGTTGTTGGGACATTATCAAGGATGATATCATGAGGGTAGTCTCTCTTTTCGGCAACCTGCACACGAGAAACCTCCACTGGCTCAACTCTGCAAACATTGTTCTAATTCCCAAGAAGGAGGGTGCTGAGGGGATCACTCACTTCCGGCCTATTAGCCTCATCCACGCGATTGCAAAGATTGTGGCTAAAGTTTTAGCAATTCGGCTAGCCCCTCACATGAACAAGCTTGTCTCCAACGCGCAAAGTGCTTTCATCAAGACTAGGAGTATCCATGACAATTTCATGTATGTGAAAAATCTCGCGCGTCGCCTCCACAAGAGCAAAACTCCATCCCTCCTTTTCAAGCTTGATATAAGAAACGCTTTCGACTCTGTGATATGGGAGTATATCCTTGACATCCTCCAGCAGAGGGGGTTCCCGAGTACCTTTCGGAATTGGATCACCGCCCTCTTTTGCACCTACTCCTCGCGGGTTCTCCTCAACGGCATCCCGGGCAGCCCCATTGCCCATGGAAGCGGCTTCCAGTAAGGGGATCTTCTTTCGCCCCTCCTATTTGTCATTGCCATTGACCCCCTTCAAAAGATCCTTGAGCTGGCTACTAGGAAGGGGTTGCTTCACAAAATCCGTGGCCGCGGGCCCATCATGAGAACATTCCTCTACGCCGATGATGCGGCCGTTTTCATTGCACCCATCAAGAAAGATATTGACAACCTCTATGTGTTGCTCGATGCGTTTGGTGATGTCACGGGACTATGCACTAACTTTCAGAAGAACTTAGTGGTCCCGATTCGGTGCAGCCACCTACAACTCGACACCATCCTTCAGAACTTTCCCGCTGCCCGGGCTTCATTCCCAATAAAATATCTAGGGCTACCTCTCTCGGCTTGGCAACTAAAAGTTCGAGATTTCCAATTCCTCGTGGACAAGGCCGCTTCCAAACTTGTTCCATGGGATGGGAAAAACATCACATCCATTGGTCGGGCCGCCCTTGTCAAGTCTGTGCTATCCTCACAGGCCATCTACTTCATCACCCCATTGGTGGTTCCACCAAGCATCCTCCACAATGTCAACAAGCTTGAGAGAGCTTTCCTTTGGGCAGGAACAGATAAGACTACCGACGCGAAGTGCAAAGTTAATTGGGAATCTGTATGCCGACCGGTCGAATATGGAGGTCTTGGGGTGCTGAACACGGAAAATTTGCAAGGGCACTTCGCTTGCGTTGGCTTTGGTTCGAATGGAAGGAGCCCACCAAGCTATGGGTTGGGACCGGCAATCCATGCAACGAGATGGACAAAAATCTTTTCTATGCTTCAACGACCATAACCGTTGGCAACGGTGCACGCACGCCATTTTGGGACTCCCCTTGGGTGCGGGACTGCAAGCCAAGAGACATCGCACCGCTTATCTACGACGCTTCCTCTCAGAAGACATGGAAACTCTGGGAAGCCCTCCGAGATGATGCTTGGGTTCGCAAGATCAAGGTCACTCCCAACTTCACCTTCGAACATCTTCGACAATTTATTGAGCTTTGGTCCACCATCCGCGACTTCCTTCTTGAGGTGCACGCTGAGGACGGCATTGTGTGGAAACACACAGAGAGCGGGATTTACACTGCAAAGTCCGCCTACTTGGCCCAATTTTTTGGCATCATCCGCTCACCCATGGAGCTTGCGGTGTGAAAGGCCTGGGCCCCACCCAAGGTCAAGTTTTTCGCGTGGTTGGCCATACAAAATAGGGTATAGACAGTTGACCGTTTGGCCAACCGGGGGTGGCCCAATTGTGGGCTTTGTCCTCTTTGCAAGCGCGTGCAAGAATCCATCGACCACCTCCTCTTCAGATGCCGATACACTACTAGACTTTGGGAAATGATAAAAGATTGGCTGCAGCTCGAAAGCATCAACACTTCCACCTGGCACTTGGCACGGTCAACCAAAGAGTGGTGGATCGGGCTCTCCGACTCTACCATACCGAATAGGAAGGCGATGGCTACCCTCTCCATGCTCACCTCTTGGACAATCTGGAATGAAAGGAACGCTCGCATCTTCCAACTCAAGAGTGCCCCACCGACGGTTCTACTAGCTAACATCAAGATTGAGGCTCAAACTTGGGTCACCGCGGGTGCATATAAATTGGGATCTATCATGCCACGAGAGTAGGCATTTTGTAGCGGTGTTATAGCACGATGGGTGTTGTAACACAAGCACTAAACTTCTTTTCCCCTCTTAATTAATGAATGAGGCAAGTCTTTTGCCCCCTTTAAAAAAAATCCTCGCTGCAGCAAGTTCTTTTAGTGTTTTTCGTTGCGTTAGTGGGCCAGCCCACCAGGGTGCTGCAGTGGGCGCCAATTGGGTTCGGTGGCGCTGAAGGTGCGAAATAGGAGGTCCCCCCGATTCCTATTCAGTGCTTATGGCGTTGATTATAGTTTTTATCAGTGCTTAAAGTATACCCCATGTCATTCCAGTACGTTCGTAGTGAGTAGGTCGGCTGGTTTGCAGTAATTGAAGGGGTATCTTTTGTAGATGTTCCGCAGCGGTCACTTTCTTTGGCCAGGGAGTGCATAAGTGGTGCGACCACTCGTTGCCACGTGTTGCGCAAGCGCACCTTTGGGCTATTTTTTTTTTGCATTTCCGTTTTTTTAGCTTTTGCTTGGTTTGCTTTATGTTTTGGTAGAAAATCTTAGTATTTCCCCCTGTAAGCAGTGCTTGGTTTGCCTGTGCTTTCACGAGTTGTGCTTCTCGAAAAAAAAATATAGGGTGTGCTTCCGTGAGAAGCACACCCAAAAACCAAAAATACAACTGTGCTTTCCAAAAAAGCGAAAAAGAACAATTGTGCTTCCGGGTTCCTTCTTCACCGTTTCTAAAACATTTTTGTTCCTGGTTTTATTAGTTTTTTTTGTGAAAATGGTTCATCAAAACCTATTAACATGTGATCTAGTTTCGAAGATGTGGACGCGAGAAATCTAACGAGGAAAACGGTTCGTGATTTGGACGCATAATTTGAAAGATACAACATTAAAAAAACAACTCTACGAAAAAGGGTGAAACTGTCAGTTAGTAACACTTTATCACCAAAGAAGGTGAGAGTGACCTTAGCAAGTGGTGCCCCTTAAGACTACGTTGAGTGGACAAGTTTGGTGCACAAGAATCGAACATGAATTATGCAGGTCTGATTTCCACAGGAATATTTTCTTGTAAGCCCATTTGCTCCGCGGGAATCCACATTGTCCATTCCGCAGGAAAGTGCCCTAGACCTGTGGTTTTCATGGGAAATATAACATCTACTCAGACCAAAAGGAAACACCCTGTTGGAAACCTAAGTTTTGTGCTGTTTACCCACCTTCACTTCCTATCCTTTTTTTTCATTCCTTTGCTTTGCTCTCCTCCGAAAGCAGCCCGATTAGTGATTTCATAACTTCCATCTTACGGTTTTGTGAAGCTTCTAGAAGCTTATGTCCGGGTTTTTTCTTGTTGCATTCTTTGGCTTTCCCCTTTTTTGCTTCCTTTTCATTTATATTTTATGATTTTTCTTCAACTCCATGAGTTTTTGAAAATCACAACCAATTAACATTTGTGAGCAACTTTTCAATTTCATGAACTTTTTCTAAATTCATCAACAATTTTAAAATCCATGAACTTTTTTCAATTTTTTTGAATGATTTTCAAATCCACATACTTTATAAAATCCATGAACATTTTCATATCCCTGAACATTTTTCCAAATCCATGATTTCTTTTTCAAAACTGTGA
Organism: Secale cereale; assembly: GCA_902687465.1. NCBI lineage: Eukaryota > Viridiplantae > Streptophyta > Magnoliopsida > Poales > Poaceae > Secale > Secale cereale. The sequence continues at coordinate 588,523,293 of LR738709.1, read as the reverse complement.
ACTTTTTATAGGTCTGTGAATATTCTTAAAACTTAAGAAGCTGGTAGTCGATTTTATTTTTTTTGGACAGGAGAGCAACAACCAAGAAAAAAGCAAGCAGACATTTTAGGGAGATCGAGTGAACTGTTGGACGGTCAAGTGAGCGCTTCTGGTTTGAAAAAATGGTATTATTCATAGCTTTTTAATTGTTCGGTTTTCTTTGACCGCACAAAAGAAACAAAACAAATGACAAATCTTTGAATTTCTAAAAAATTCGTGAATTGAAAATATTTTATGAATTTGAAATTGTTTAGGGATATAGAAAATTACCAATTCATGTTTTCGCAAATTGAGTTAACTATTTAAAATTCACAAAAATATGAAGAAAAATTTCCCGAATTAAAAAATGTTCATAGTTGTTTTTAAAGTTTTTGAATCCGAAATAAGTTCATTAAATGAAAAGTGATTTTTTTTGAAAATTAAACAGTTTTTATTGAAAAATGTGAACAAATTTATAATTTATGAACATTATCTTGTAACTGTGATATTTTTTGAAATTTCAAGCATTTTTAAAACTGAAACAAAATTTGAAAATGTGATTTGTTTTCTTTTGAATTGGTTTTGAGGATTTTGAAAATTAGAAAATATTTAAACTTTGGAAAACCAAGAAATTAAAAAATACTAAAGAAAAAACTATAAAACCGACTAAACCAGTAAAGACAATGACCAAAAAAAGATAACCCTTCTCTGAACCTTCCCAAAACAGGCTGGCATGCCAGCACAATTAATGAACTGACCCACCGCGAGCGTGCGTAGGCCACTATGCAGCAGGCAACACAGTATTTGCGGACGTACCACATGTTTGATATATAACGCACGGGAGCTCTTTGTACCCGTCCCACATGGGGGAATAGTGTGCAAATGTGCAACCCCCAACAATTGCGGGGCGGGGAGACCCTGTTTTTTCTCTTTTCTTTTTATATGTTCGGAATTTCAAAAACATTTTCAAATTTCAAAACATGTTCATGAATTCAAAAGCATTCATAAATTTTAAAATTGTTCCAGGATTTTAAAAAATATTCTTGAATTTGAAAAAATATTTAAAAACTTAAAAAATGTTGTCGGATTTCCAAAACTCTTCATGAATTTTGGAAAATCTTCCGGATTTTAAAAACCTTCACGGATTTTAGAAAATGTTCCAAAATTAAAAAAATCACCAATTTGAAAATTATTTTCGGATTTCAAAGTTCATGAATTCTAAAATTGTTCCCATATATAAAAAAATGTTCATTTTTAAATCGTGCATTGGAAACAAGCCAGCTACGTATGCCAAAGCAATGGTGAGCCTGAATTCTAAGGAATGGGTGGAGGCCTTGAGATCCAAGTTAAAATCCATGGATCACAATCAATATTGGGACTTGGTTGATCCACCACCCGACATCACAACCATTGGGCGCAAGTAGGTTTTTAAAAAGAAAACTGATATGGATGGAAATGTTTAGATCGACAAAGCTCGACTTGTCACGAACGGGTATCGACAAGTTCATGGAATTGACTACAATGAGACCTTCTCGGTGGTAGTGATGCTGAAGTTAGCTAGGTTCATATTAGCGATGATGCATATTTCGATTACGAGATATGGCATATGGATGTCAAGCCAACTTTCCTTTATGAAAATTTGACCGATGGTGTATACATGATGCAACCCAAGGGTTTTGTCAATCCGTCTAGCGCTAGTAAGGTATGCAAGCTAAAGAGATCCATTTATGGGTTGAAGCAAGCATCTCAGAGCTTGAATATTCATTGTGATGAGGTTGTCAGTGATCTCGGTTTTATCAAGAACGAGCAGGATGCTTGTTTGTATAAGATGTGAAGTGGGAGCCCATTAGTATTTTGGTTCATGTATGTGGATGGCATACTGCTGGTCCAAAAGGATGTTTTGATACCGAACTCCATCAAGGAATAACTAAAAGGCAACTTTTTGATGAAAGACATGGGTGAAGCAGTTTATATATTTGGAATCACGATCTGTAGAGATAGATGAGGCTATTTGGGTTGAGCCCGAGCACGTACATAAGAAAAGTGTGAAAACGGTTCGACATGAGTGAGGCCAAGATAGTGTTCTTTACGTTTTTATATGGTATAAGTCTAAGCAAGACTCGGAGTCCTTCGACCTATGATGAGCAAAGCCAGATGAGCTGGATTCCATATGCACCGGCAGTCGGATCCGTGATGTATGCCATGCTATTTACCTAGCCCGACGTTTCCTATGATATAAGCTTGCCAAGTAGATATCAAGCCGACCCCGGTGAAAGTCACTTGGCACGGTGAAGAATATTCTAATATCCTTGAAAATGAGTGAGGAAATGTTTCTAATCTATGAGTTATTTTTTTAGCGTTTTGCGTCCCATATGAACATATGTTATAGTCGAATAAATGGAAGATCATTATCACACATACAAATATCATACAAACATCATCGTCTCACATATGATTATCCTTGAATTTTACTTCCCGGGGCATCCCCAAGCTTAGGCTTTTGATTATCCTTGAATTTTACTTGGGGTGCCATGGTCATTCCCAAGCTTAGGCCTTTGCTACTCTTTGTTCCATAGTTCATCAAAGCAATACTCAAAACTTGAAAACTTCACAACACAAAACTTAGACAAAAATTCTCGTGAGCTCCGTTAGTATAAGAAAGCAAACCACTACTCAAAGATACTGCAATGAATTCATTCTTTGTTTATATTGGTGTTAAACCTACTGTATTCCAACTTCTCTATGGTTCATACCTCCAAATATTATTCATAGATGCATTGAAATAAGCAAACAACACACGTAAAACAGAATCTGTTAAAAACAGAACAGTCTGTAGTAATATGCAGGTTTCACATACTTCTGTAACTCCAAAAAATTCAAACTAAATTGGTAAATGTGAGGAATTTGTCTATTAATCATATGCAGAAAGAATCAACTAAATAGCACGCTCGAGTAAAATCTGACAACCATTCTAGTGAGCGCCAACGATTCTGTTTTTCACAGCAAGATCACATAAACTTCACACACATCTTCCCAAAGGTTCTACTTGGCACAAACACTAAACAAAACATGAAACCACATCTAAACAGAGGCTAGATGCAATATTTATTCTCTAACAGCAACAAAAACAAAAAATATAAAATTGGGTTGCCTCCCAACAAGCGCTATCGCTTTACGCCCCGAGCTAGGCACGATACAAGATAAATCTAGGTATTGCCATCTTTGGAAGGCAATTCTTTGATTAAGCACTTATGATTCTTATGCACTCCTTAAAGGGAGAGTCCCTGAGCACCGCGCCTCAGGGGCTCTTACCGACTCTCCAGCCCTGACCCCTTGGCCTTGACTACGGCATCATGACTTGGCATACCAACGGCGGCTGAGCATCGCTCGAGGGCCGGGACCCGAGGACGCAGAGCATCAAGAAGGATGGAAGAAGGGGAAGCCGGCTCAGAGAGCTCGGGCCTGTTCGTACGTCAAGGGGGACCCTTGGGCATCATGACCCAAGGGCCTAACTGGCCCCGCAGCCCCTCACTCCCTGGTCATGTCCTGGTTTCCGGTCAAGGCCAGCGGCGGCTGAGGTACGTGCGGGGCTGGGCCCTGCCGACGCAGAACATCAAGGCCCGAGTCCAACATTCCCTTCCTTCAGGTCCGTTCGTACGTCAAGGGGGGACCTTGGGCATCGCGACCCAAGGGCCTAACTGGTCCCATAGCCCTTCACTCCCTAGTCTTGTCCTAGTTTTCGGTCAAGGCCAGCAGCGGCTGAGGTACGCGCGGGGCCGGGCCCTGCCGATGCAGAACTCTAGGGCCGGCAGGAGGGAACCGCGAAATCTTAGCCTCGTGAACAAACTAGGCGCGCCGTTTGGAGAACCACCTCACGATAGTCAAGATAAGTCGTTAATTCCTTGATGCCCCATCCTCGCTCGCAGAACGGGATTCGGTAGTCGCGCGTCAGCAACGCCGCCTCGCTTTTTTAGTCTCCGGAAGCCGCTTGCACGCCAAGGGGGACCTCTTGAGCATCACGCCTCAGGAGATCTTACCGGACCTCGGGCCTCTCACCTCTTGGCCTTGACCACGGCATCGCGACCTGGCATACCAACGACGGCTGCAGCTTGCCTTGAGACTGGGGCCTGCCGGCGTAGAGCACTATGCAACCGAAAGGGTAAAAAAGGGGCGATATTGCTAAAACGAGGCTCGCGAGTAGGGTGCACTAGCAAGGACAACAAGATAAAAACAAAAGCATTACAAGTTCTTTACATACCCCCGTGGGGTCGGCTTTGAATCCTCACAGGGAACGCCACAAAAGGACTTCAGGGGATCCTAACTACGCCCGCCATCGTCGATGCCATCATCAACAGTGGGCCACGGTGGCACACCACCGACCTTGGGCAGGTCACCACCAGCGACGTGCTCGCGAGCCCGATGCATTTCGGGCACGTGATACGTCCAAAACGTATCTATAATTTCTGCTTGCTCCATGCCTCTTTTGTGTGATATTGCTATGATATTTATGCACTTCCATACACTTTTGATCATATTTGGACTAACCTATTAACTCAGTGCACCACAGTGCCAGTTCCTGTTTTCTGCTGTTTTTCTATTTCAGGTTTCCCCCATATTAAAAGTGCCCTAAAAATTCCGGGAAAAATACAGAAAAAATCAGCGTATCGGGAGCTTCCAGAAAAACCAAGGCACGGCCAGAGGGGAGCTTGGGGTGGCCCAGGCGGCCACCCGGCGCGGCCCCACCCCTGGCCGCGCCAGGGGGGGGCGCCTGGGGCCCCACCTCCGCCTCTGGTGACCCCCTTTGGCATATATATTGCTCGCGTCCCGAAACCTTCGAGGACGGAACCCTTTTTCGCCATCTCATCTCTGTTCCGCCGCCGCCGCGCTTCCAAGATCGGGAGCACCAGGAGAACTCTTCCCGGCACCCTGCCGGAGGGGAGAACCACCACCGGGAGCTTCTCCACCACCATGGACGCTTCCCGGATGAGTTGTGAGTAGTCTCCCTTGGACCATGGGTCCATGACCAGTAGCTATGTGATATTCTCCTCCCCTCTTTGTTCTTCATCGATTAGACCTCGTGAGCTGCCCTACATGATCGAGGCACATATGTAATCTTTATGCTGTTGCTTTGCTGAGTTTGCTGGGATCCGATGGATTATGAGATTATGTTCAGATTGTGTGTGAGTAATATATTTGATTCACCTCTTTTATATTTATGTTCTTGAGTAATTCTTGCATGTTCTCTGTTGCTGTTTATTGCTTTGGCCGAGTAGTAGGTAGTAACTCCAAGAGGGAACGTTATGCTTGATTGTGGGTTCATGCCCCTCGATGACTAGCTTGAGTGACAGAAACATGAGTCTAGGGGATGTGCTGTTGCCACAAGGGGGAAAACAACGGTGCTTGTACTTGCGGGTGCAAGGATTGTTTACTTTACGCAAAGTTCTTTTAATGCAGTTGCATGTTGCTTTGAGTTTACACTTTGGGTGGGACTCACAACTTAATACCAGCGAGATGTTCTGGATAGATATCTCAAGGTGGATGATTAGTAGTAGATGCAGATGGATTTCGGTCTACTTGCCTTGGCGTACCGCCCATGCTTTTGAGCCTCTACCTTTCTTTGCAGCATAGTTAGCATTGGTTTGCACACATAATCCTGTCAATTGCCCAGCTGTAATTTGTTTACCTCGCTTAGCTGTTTTATCGTCTTTTGGGAGAGAGACATCACTAGTGAACATCATGGGACCCCGGTCCATATTACCATCACTGATCACACCCGCTATTTACTTCCTGTTCTTATTTCCTAGTTGCAGTCATACCTATCACTATTACCTCTTGCATTTAATCCTTTGTAAACGACAAGGCCGGAGGGATTGACAACCTCTCTGTACTCGTTGGGAGCAAAGTTATTTGTATCTGTGTGCAGGTCCTGTCAAGCAAAAGTTTCTGGCGCTATTGACACCTTCTTGTCGACCCTCGGAGTCTCACGGGATTCGATCCTTGGTATCTTTGCCAAGGGAAATTTGCCGCTACGCTACATCTCAAACCTTCCACTTGGGGTAACCAACGAGGGGCGAGAAGCCATCAAGCAAGTTTCTGGCACCGTTGCCGAGGACTCCACTCTTCAAGATAGGGGAGTTGCACGCTATCTTTTATCTTTGCTTTTTAGTCTTGTTAGTTTACCTTTCAGTTTTTGCTTTAGTGTCCTTTATCAAAAATCACAAAAAAAAATTATTTGCTTTTCTGTTAGTAGTCCTTTCTGTTTAGTCAAGCATGTTAGGATTTTGTGCTTTGAGGGAATCAGAAGTTCTAGATTTCCATCAAAGGGATGGATAAAATATGAAGAAGGCATGGGACAGAATTTCTGATGCACATAGGAGAATTATGCCTTGGATACCTATAAAAATTGTGCTTAGAAATTTTTACCATGGTCTTTTTAAATGGTGTAAACACTCTCTTGATATTATAGCTGAAGGAGATTTCCTAGAGTGTGATGAAGCTAGAGCTCTTGAAATTATACATGGTCTATCTAGTTACTTTGATTATGATCATAGTTTTGATACTGTCATAGATAGACTTGCTACTGTTGAGAAGAGAATGGATGCTCTAGACTTGATGAAGGTAGAGAAACCCAAACCCAATAAGAGAGATATTTTGGAAATAGACAATGATTGGGAGCCTTTTGTTAGGATTAGCATCTCTAATCAAGACTTCCTTGCTTATTGTGATATTGGATCTATGGTTTCTACTATGCCAAAAATTGTTCATGATTCTTTAAAATTTAACATGGATAGATTATCATCCTATCATGAACATGCTAATGGAGATATTTTTGAGATCCAGGGAAGAATAAAAGACGTGCCAGTTACATTCCTTAAAGGGATTGCAATGGTTGATTTCTTCATCATGAAGCCAAACCAAGGAAATATAGTGCTTGGAAGGGACTTCCTCCGAGCCGTAAAAGGCTTCATCGATATAGGTAAGGGACAAATCCGCCTACGCGGGAAAGCAAAAGGTACGTACCACTTTCCTAGAAGGAACAAGGATGAACTTGTTGAGGAACCATTTGAAGCAATTTATAACTCCGATTATTATGATGATTTTTGATTCCTCTTTGCATTATGCCTAGCTTAAAGGCATAAAAGAAAGTGCTTTTGGGAGGCAGCCCACAACGAATAAAGTTTTATTTTGCTTTTGTTGAGTCTTGATGATTGTTACTACAGTAGCATCATCATTGTATCTTTTCTTTTCAGCTTTGTGCCAAGTTTAGCCTCCGATTGCAAGAAAGTTCAAAAGTTATGACGTGCAGTCCAGAAAACAGATTCTGTCCTTGGACAGAAAAATTCGTATAAAATCACCAGATCATCTTTTTGATCTGAATTTTTTTGACAGCGTGCTCTATACAATTGGCTTTCGGGCGTCTGTTCTGAGTTTTTTGATTTGAGTTGCAGAAGTGCCCCGAAAAAATTATTTACTACCTGCTGATGTGTTTTTCACAGATTCTGTCCTGTTTTGCCTTTTCTTCGTTTTGCAAACCTTGAGCTTGCTTTTTCTTTGCAAAAACCTTTTGGCAATCTTGAGAAACAGTAGCTCTTCAAGATTATCCTTATTTCCAGCAGGGAAAAGTTATTTTATTATGGGTACTAACCTCGCTAATCAGATTATGATGAGTTATGTATGAAGGGAGTTTTCAAGTGTGCGAGGGAAGATGATAAAAAGATTCAGGAGGGTCCAACGCTCAAGCTTGGGGATGCCCCCGTGCACCCTCAAGAAATATTCAAGAAGACTCAAGCGTCTAAGCTTGGGGATGCCCCAGTGCATCCCCTTCTCCATCAACAATTATCAGTTCGTCTTTCGTTCCACTATATTTTAATCACTTCATGCGTTATGTGCTATGCTTGGAGCGTCTTGCTTTTAGTTTCCTTTTTAGTTTTCTTTAGCTTTGCTTGCTGTTCATAACAAGTTAGAACCCAGCTTTCTTTGTGTGGGAGGGAAACACGCTCCACTTCAACCTAGAACACAACATAGGATTTTCATGCTTATCTTTGCTGTGTATGTTCTTTGTCTTTCCATAGCTACTGTCATGTTTAGCTCTTAGTTTTCATGCTTTTCTTTTTAAAGAGCTTTTGTTTAGTTGGTTGCTGAACTCTCTTGAGTTTTCATGTTTATCTTGTTAAGAGAGTTTGTCTGTTGCACTGAGTTGTGTGTCTTAACTTAAAGTAGGTAATTGAGGTTGCTATTTAATTTTAGTAATAACTTACAATAGTTTTGAGGTATTGCCATGAGTAATGTCTGAACTTTTGGTGTCAAGAGCTTTAGCCTATTAGTGATAGATGTCGTATTTTGGGCAATCCGTGTTTATTTTCGAAAACCTACAAAATAGTTGAGAACTTTAGCTACTAAATGGATCACTAATCTTTGGAGGGATCGAATATTAGAGTACACTCACGTACCATGGGTCGAGGATGCGCAAGGGTAACCAAACCCCCATACACACCTCCTCGGGGTACTTGTCTCTTTGTGAACCTCCTAATTAGATTGAGAGTTACCGATAATAAGTGCATGAGTTCTTCGGACTAATGTGAGTATTCGAAGGTTGACACTTCCACCTAACCATATTTTTCTAGCCTCTTCGGTACTGTGCATTGCCCTTTCTCACCTCGAGAGTTGGCGCATACTTCGCTGGTGCATCCAAATCCTTGGCACGATACGCTCTGTCATCATAAGCCTCATTATATCCTTCCTCAAAACAGCCACCATACCTACCTATTAAGGCATTTCCATAGCCTTTCCGAGATACATTGCCATGCAACATCCATCTTCTCATGACTTGATCTTCATGTCATACATGCTTTTTGCTTGATCGATGAGCCGCATGCTAGTTGGGACTTGCCCTAATCATTGCTACATGATGCGCTAGTATCATTGCATATCCTGCTACACTGGCAGAGGCATACATTTGCATACATCATGATAGTTTCATTTTCTTTATGTTGAGTACTTTTGTAAAGTGTGAAAGATCTTCTATACTTCTTGTAATACATAGAGTGTCGCCCCTAAAGTGAGGAAAAGATCCCAAAGAGGACAAATCAAAAGATCCCAAAGAGGACAAAATCAAAAGATCCCAAAGAGGACAAATGAGAGATAAATAGAAAGAGCCATTGAGGCCACAAAAAAAAATAAAAAAAAAGAGAAAAAGAAATAAAAAGAGAGAAGGGGGCACACTACTATTTTCTTTTGAGAGATCCACACTCGTACTCCATCTTATACCTTGTACTCCATAGAGATTATCATTCATGCATATAGCTATGTGGGGACCTTTACACTATAGAACTTGGCTTGTATATTCCAATGACGAGCCTCCTCAAAAGAGCTCTAGGTCTTCTTGAGCAAGCAAGTTGGATGCACCCCCACTAGTTCCATTGGAGAGCTTACCTTAGCTCATATGTGCATCTGTTGCATGGCAATTCCTACTCCTCACATCATATCTATCATTTGGCTCTCTCTCGCCGATGATTGTCCTCATTGATGTGAGCCTTTCACACCTTTTTTGTCTTCCCCCTCTATCATTTCTCTCTTTGCCATACTAAGTGTCGACTTTCTTGCTTACGCTCATCCATTGCATGAGTGCTCAAAATATCGAAAGGGAGTGGATCATTTTGACTTGTACCTGGCTGACGGTCTGGGGATGAGTCAAGATAAGATTCCAAAGAAGACCAAGTGTGAAACTTTAGTAGATTAAGTTCTCAACAATACAAAAACTATGTTTTACTCTCTCATATATCCCTATCCCCTTTCTTGCACGCAAACACCATTTGGAGACATTCGAGTCACGGACAGCGAGAGCTCTTGCACCTTTATGTTCTTATGTTACTTGTTACAATGCTAATATAGACTCTTGCTTGTTATGACTTGAATTGAATTACATGCCTTGATTACTTTACTTAAAAAGTTCTTATATGGTTGATAGAATGTAACCACAGAAATTATACTTGTTATCATTTACCTACTCGAGGACGAGCAGGAATTAAGCTTGGGGATGTTGATACGTCCAAAACGTATCTATAATTTCTGCTTGCTCCATGCCTCTTTTGTGTGATATAGCTATGATATTTATGCACTTCCATACACTTTTGATCATATTTGGACTAACCTATTAACTCAGTGCACCACAGTGCTAGTTCCTGTTTTCTGCTGTTTTTCTATTTCAGGTTTCCCCCATATTAAAAGTGCCCTAAAAATTCAGAAAAAATACAGGAAAAATCAGCGTATCGGGAGCTTCCAGAAAAACCAAGGCACGGCCAGAGGGGAGCCTGGGGTGGCCCAGGCGGCCACCCGGCGCGGCCCCACCCCTGGCCGCGCCAGGGGGCGCCTGGGGCCCCACCTCCGCCTCTGGTGACCCCCTTTGGCATATATATTGCTCGCGTCCCGAAACCCTCGAGGACGGAACCCTTTTTCGCGATCTCATCTCTGTTCCGCCGCCGCCGCACTTCCAAGATCGGGAGCACCAGGAGAACTCTTCCCGGCACCCTGCCGGAGGGGAGAACCACCACCGAGAGCTTCTCCACCACCATGGACGCTTCCCGGATGAGTTGTGAGTAGTCTCCCTTGGACCATGGGTCCATGACCAGTAGCTATGTGATGTTCTCCTCCCCTCTTTATTCTTCATCGATTAGACCTCGTGAGCTGCCCTACATGATCGAGGCACATATGTAATCTTTATGCTGTTGCTCTGCTGAGTTTGCTGGGATCCGATGGATTACGAGATTATGTTCAGATTGTGTGTGAGTAATATATTTGATTCACCTCTTTTATATTTATGTTCTTGAGTAATTCTTGCATGTTCTCCGTTGCTGTTTATTGCTTTGGCCGAGTAGTAGGTAGTAACTCCAAGAGGGAACGTTATGCTTGATTGTGGGTTCATGCCCCTCGATGACTAGCTTGAGTGACAGAAACATGAGTCTAGGGGATGTGCTGTTGCCACAAGGGGGAAAACAACGGTGCTTGTACTTGCAGGTGCAAGGATTGTTTACTTTACGCAAAGTTCTTTTAATGCAGTTGTCTGTTGCTTTGAGTTTACACTTTGGGTGGGACTCGCAACTTAATACCAGCGAGATGTTCTGGATAGATATCTCAAGGTGGATGATTAGTAGTAGATGCAGATGGATTTCGGTCTACTTGCCTTGGCGTACCGCCCATGCTTTTGAGCCTCTACCTTTCTTTGCAGTATAGTTAGCATTGGTTTGCGCACATAATCCTGTCAATTGCCCAGCTGTAACTTGTTTACCTCGCTTAGTTGTTTTATCGTCTTTTGGGAGAGAGATATCACTAGTGAACATCATGGGACCCCGGTCCATATTACCATCACTGATCACACCCGCTATTGACTTCTTGTTCTTATTTCCTAGTTGTAGTCATACCTATCACTATTACCTCTTGCATTTGATCCTTTGTAAACGACAAGGACGGAGGGATTGACAACCTCTCTGTACTCGTTGGGAGCAAAGTTATTTGTATCTGTGTGCAGGTCCTGTCAAGCAAAAGTTTCTGGCGCTATTGACACCTTCTTGTCGACCCTCGGAGTCTCACGGGATTCAATCCTTGGTATCTTTGCCAAGGGAAATTTGCCGCTACGCTACATCTCAAACCTTCCACTTGGGGTAACCAACGAGGGGCGAGAAGCCATCAGCACGCCGCGAGCTCGAGGACGCGTAGCTGTCATCACTTGTCTCCGGAGACTCGTCAGACTTAGAAGAGCTGCTGGATCTTGATACGTCCAAAACGTATCTATAATTTCTGCTTGCTCCATGCTACTTTTGGGTGATATTGCTATGATATTCATACACTTCCATACACTTTTGATCATATTTGGACTAACTTACTAATCCAGTGCACCCCAGTGCCAGTTTCTGTTTTCGGCTGTTTTTGTATTTCAGGTTTTCACGTTTCGAGAACTGCCCAGAAAAATCCATAAAAAATATATAAAAAATCAGCGTATCCGGAACGACACTGCTTCCGAAGGGGAGCCTGGGGGGGGGGGCACAGGGGCCCCAGGCGCCCTGTGGGCGCCCCCCCTGGGTCGCGCCGGGGGGGCGCCTCGGCACCCCGAGAGCCCCCCGATGCCCTACTTTGGCAGATATTTAAAGGGTCCCCCGTAACCCTTGAAACAGGACTTCTTTTCGCGATCCCATCTCTGTTCCGCCGCCGCCGCCGCTTCCAAGATCGGGAGCACCAGGAGAACTCTTCCCGGCACCCTGCCGGAGGGGAGGATCACCACCGGGAGCTTCTCCACCACCATGGACGCCTCCCGGATGACTCGTGAGTAGTCTCCCTTGGACCATGAGTCCATGACCAGTAGCTATGTGATGTTCTCCTCCCGTTCTTGTGCTTCACTAATTAGTCCTCGTGAGCTGCCCTACATGATCGAGGCATCTATGTAATCCTTGTGTTGTTGCTATGTTGAGTTTGCTGGGATCCGATGGATTATGAGATTATGTTCAGATTGATCTTGAGTAATATATTTGATTCACCTCTTTTATATTTTAGTTCATAAGTAATTCTTGCATGTTCTCCGTTGTTATTTATTGCTTTGGGCAAGTAGTAGGTAGTGACTCCAAGAGGGAACGTTATGCTCGATTGTGGGTTCATGCCCCTCGATGACTAGCTTGAGTGACAGAAACATGAGTCTAGGGGATGTGCTGTTGCCACAAGGGGGAAAACAACGGTGCTTGTGCCCGCGGGTGCAAGGATTGTTTACTTTACGCAAAGTTCTTTTAATGCAGTTGTCTGTTGCATTGAGTTTACACTATGGGTGGGACTCGCAACTTAATACCAGCGAGATGTTCTGGATAGATATCTCAAGGTGGATGATTAGTAGTAGATGCAGATGGATTTCAGTCTACTTACTTTGGCGTACTGCCCATGCTTTGAACCTCAACCTTTCTTGCAATGTAGTCAGCATTGGTTTGCGTTCGTGGTCCTGTCAATTGCCCAGCTGTAATTTGTTACCTCGCATAGCTGTTTTATCGTCTTTTGGGAGAGAGACATCACTAGTGAACATCATGTGACTCCGGTCCATAGTACCATCATTGATCACATACACTATTTTACTTTTCGCTATTTTACTTACTATTGCAAATTACTATTTATCACTACTATCATATTGCTTTTAACCCTTTGTGAACTACAAGGCCGGAGAGATTGACAACCTGTCTGTACTCGTTGGGAGCAAAGTTATTTGTATCTGTGTGCAGGTCCACGTTGATTGCTAATTGCGCCGTTAGCAGTTGACACCTACCTGGTGAACCTAGGAGTCTCTGGGGATTCGATCCTTGGCATCTTTGCCAAGGGAAAACACTTCTGCTTACTGCATCTTACACCTTCCACTTGGGGTAATCCAACGAGGGGTTCGAGGCCCATCAAGGAGTATTTTCTGGCACCGTTGCCGGGGACTCCACTCTTCAGGATAGGGGAGTTGCATGCTATCTTTTACCTTTGCTTATTAGTCTTGTTAGTTTACCTTTCATATTTGCTTTAGTATCTTTTTATCGAAAATCACAAAAATAGTTATCTTGCTTGCTTGCTACTATGAGTTCTTCCAAAAACACTAAATGGGAGGGGTACACCCCTACTTCCATTGCCCCACTTATCTCTGACGGGGTTTATAAAAAAGATAAACCTTGTGATTACACTAGTTATGATGGAGAGTTGTGCCCATGGCATGGCCTTCCAGGAAAAAAGTATGAGCCTCAGTTTAAAATTGCTCCTACGCTTCCCGAAACTTGGGAAGATGTTCAAACTCTTATAATAGAGAGCGAACTAAAGAAAGAGGATGACACTACAATTCTGCCCATTAATGATAAAATTGATTTTGATAATTGTAGTATTTCAGAAGTTATCACCTTCCTACAAGGAATGGCTAAGGATCCCAACACTAGCACGCTTAATCTTGCCTTCACAGAGCATATCACTAATGCTCTCATCAAAGCTGGGGAGGAGAAACTCAGAGTAAAAACCTCCATACCTAGAAAGATAGGAGATGGTTGGGATTCTATGATTAAAATTAAGATAAATAACTTCTCATGCTTTGCTTTATGTGATATTGTAGCTTGTACTTCTATTATGCCCAAAAGACTATATGATATGCTTAAATTGAAACCTTATGAATCTTGTTCTTTTGGTAATGCTCTTGTTGATTCTTCCATAAAGAAACCTTTGGGGAGGATCGACGATGTTCTTATTGTTGTCAATGATAATTATGTGCCCGTTGATTTCACTATTATGGATATTGAATGTGATCCTTCTTGTCCAATTATTTTGGGACATCCCTTTTTGCGCACTGTTGGTGCTGTCATTGACATGAAAGAGGGTAATATAAAATTTCAGTTTCCTCTCAAGAAAGGGATGGAACACTTCCCTCGTAAGAAGGTCAAGTTACCTTTTGAGTCCGTTGTACGGGCTAGCTATTCTTTTACTCTTGATAAAACTTGATCTTTGCATTATGCCTAGCTTAAAGGCATAAAAGAAAGCGCTTTTGGGAGGCAGCCCACATGAATAAAATTTTTGCTTTTGTTGTGTCTTGATGTTGTTTACTGCTGTAGCATCATCATTGTATCTTTGCTTTTCATATTTATGCCAAGTATAGCCTCTGATTGCTAGAAAGTTCAAAAGTTGTGAGGTGCTGTCCAGGAAACAGATTCTGTCCTTGGATAGAAAAATTCGTATAAAATCACCGGATCATCTTTTTGGTCTGAATTTTTTCTACAGCATTCTCTATATAATTGTCTTTCGTGTGTCAGTTCTGAGTTTTTTTATTTGAGTTGCAGAAGTATCCCGAATAGGTCAATTACTGCCTGTAGTTCTGTTTTTCACAGATTCTGTCCTGTTTTGCCTTACCTTCACTTTGCAAATTAAGAACTTGCTTTTTCTTTGCAAAAACCTTTTGGCAACCTTGAGAAACAGTAGAACTTCAAGAATGTCCTTATTTCCAGCAAGTTATAATTATTTTATTAAGGATACTAACCTCGCTAATCAGATTATGAATGAGTTATGTATGAAGGGAGTTTTCAAGTGTGCGAGGGAAGATGATAAAAAGATTCAGGAGTGTCAAGCGCTCAAGCTTGGGGATGCCCCCGTGCACCCCCAAGAAATATTCAAGGAGACTCAAGCGTCTAAGCTTGGGGATGCCCCCGTGCATCCCCTTCTTCATCAACATTATCAGTTCGTCTTTCGTTCCGCTATATTTTTATCACTTCATGTGTTATGTGCTATGCTTGGAGCGTCTTGCTTTTAGTTTTCTTTTTAGTTTTTCATAACGAGTCGGAACCCAGCATTCCTTTATGTGGGAGAGAAACACGCTCCACCTCTACCTAGAACATTACATAAATTTTCATGTCTATCTATGCTGTGTGTGTTCTTTGTCTTTTAATAGCTACTATCGTGCTCTGCTCTTAGTATTCATGCTTATCTTTTCAAGAGCTTTTATTTAGTTGGTTGCTTGAACTCTTTTTAATTACCATGCTCACCTTATTAAGAGAGTTTGCTTCCATTGCATGGGTTAATGTGTCTATGATAAAGATGCTACTTGCATGATGGTGCTTAGTAGTTCAGGTTTTCTTATGGTTAATCTCGAATAGCTGGGGGGTTCCCAATGTGTCATTGGAATACCAACTTGGTTTGTTTGCCTATGATGTAGTATGGTTTAGTAATATCTTCCTTTGAGAATTTATTTTGATTGACTTGGCGTATGCTCACGCATATTCAAGACTGTAAAGAAAGTCTGTCAAGCCTTGATGATCTTTTGTTTCTAAGTAGCGATATAACTACCATGCCTAATTCAATATTGCTTTGTCGCTCTGCATGATTATGACCGTCATTGCTCTCTTAGTTGGTCGCTCCCAGTCTTTTGCTAACCTACACCTGCACTAAGCAAATTAACCATGCAATACATAGCTCATGGGAAAGTAGCCTAAAAACTATTGTGGTAAAGAATATGTTGCTTATGTATCTTATTTCTTATGAGTTGCTTGCTGAGCGGTAACCATGTTTCTGGGGACGCCATCAACTGTCACACTTTTGTTGAATATCATGTGAGTTGCTATGCATGTTCGTCTTGTCTGAAGTAAGGGTGATTTACCATGGGTTGAATTAATATGCATATTGTTAGAGAAGAACATTGGGCCGCCAACCAAAGCCATGCATCATGGTGGAAGTTTTAGCTTGGACCTTAATCCTCAATCTCTCATAAGAATATGCTTATGCATTAAAGAGGAGTCCATCATCTATTTTCTATGTTGTCCCAGTATGGATGTCCTCAAGTTGAGATTTATCAAAAACGAGAAATCAAATGCGATCTATCTCCTTGGACCTTTGTACAGGTGGCATAGAGGTACCCCTTTGTGACACTTGGTAAAAACATATGCAATGCAATGATAACCCATGGGGATCCGAGCTAATTAGGACAAGGAGCGAGCACTATTAGTATTCGATGCATGAGGCTTGCAACTTATAAGATGTTTTATACATGACACATATGAAGTACTACTACCGTTGACACAATTGCTTCCATGTTTCATAATAAAAAGCTCTAGCACTTCAAGCATCAACTACTGAGAGCATGATTGTCATTCTGAGTGTAATGTGCATTGTCCGAAAGTAGCATTGTCTTTTGCATGATTGTGATATCGTTTATTTTGAAATAATTGTATCTAGTCATCACTTAAACCTTGAAGGTGCCCCTGCACTTATGTTTTGTATCACTAAAGGGGGTAAGCTAGATATCACTTGATCATATTTGCACATCATGTTCATTGCAAATCTTTTTGATGTTTCAGTTTCATATTGTTAAACTTTCAGTCATTTGTGATTTTCTCTTAAGACAACTTAATTACTTTAGAATCATTGTCTCAGTAAGCATTAGTCATATGACTATGAGAAAGTCTTATATGGTTAATAGCATGTCACCACAGAAATTATTCTTGTTATCATTTACCTACTCGAGGACGAGCAGGAATTAAGCTTGGGGATGTTGATACGTCCAAAACGTATCTATAATTTCTGCTTGCTCCATGCTACTTTTGGGTGATATTGCTATGATATTCATACACTTCCATACACTTTTGATCATATTTGGACTAACTTACTAATCCAGTGCACCCCAGTGCCAGTTTCTGTTTTCGGCTGTTTTTGTATTTCAGGTTTTCACGTTTCGAGAACTGCCCAGAAAAATCCATAAAAAATATATAAAAAATCAGCGTATCGGGAACGACACTGCTTCCGAAGGGGAGCCTGGGGGGGCCACAGGGGCCCCAGGCGCCCTGTGGGCGCGCCCCCCCGGGCCGCGCCGGGGAGGGGGCGCCTCGGCACCCCGAGAGCCCTACTTTGGCAGATATTTAAAGGGTCCCCCGTAACCTTGAAACAAGACTTCTTTTCGCGATCCCATCTCTGTTCCGCCGCCGCCGCCGCTTCCAAGATCGGGAGCACCAGGAGAACTCTTCCCGGCACCCTGCTGGAGGGGAGGATCACCACCGGGAGCTTCTCCACCACCATGGACGCCTCCCGGATGACTCGTGAGTAGTCTCCCTTGGACCATGAGTCCATGACCAGTAGCTATGTGATGTTCTCCTCCCGTTCTTGTGCTTCACTAATTAGTCCTCGTGAGCTGCCCTACATGATCGAGGCATCTATGTAATCCTTGTGTTGTTGCTATGTTGAGTTTGCTGGGATCCGATGGATTATGAGATTATGTTCAGATTGATCTTGAGTAATATATTTGATTCACCTCTTTTATATTTTAGTTCATAAGTAATTCTTGCATGTTCTCTGTTGTTATTTATTGCTTTGGCCAAGTAGTAGGTAGTGACTCCAAGAGGGAACGTTATGCTCGATTGTGGGTTCATGCCCCTCGATGACTAGCTTGAGTGACAGAAACATGAGTCTAGGGGATGTGCTGTTGCCACAAGGGGGAAAACAACGGTGCTTGTGCCCGCGGGTGCAAGGATTGTTTACTTTACGCAAAGTTGTTTTAATGGAGTTGTCTGTTGCATTGAGTTTACACTACGGGTGGGACTCGCAACTTAATACCAGCGAGATGTTCTGGATAGATATCTCAAGGTGGATGATTAGTAGTAGATGCAGATGGATTTCGGTCTACTTACTTTGGCATACCGCCCATGCTTTGAACCTTAACATTTCTTGCAATGTAGTCAGCATTGGTTTGCGTTCGTGGTCCTGTCAATTGCCCAGCTGTAATTTGTTACCTCGCATAGCTGTTTTATCGTCTTTTGGGAGAGAGACATCACTAGTGAACATCATGTGACTCCGGTGCATATTACCATCATTGATCACATACACTATTTTACTTTTCGCTATTTTACTTACTATTGCAAATTACTATTTATCACTACTATCATATTGCTTTTAACCCTTTGTGAACTACAAGGCCGGAGAGATTGACAACCTCTCTGTACTCGTTGGGAGCAAAGTTATTTGTATCTGTGTGCAGGTCCACGTTGATTGCTAATTGCGTCGTTAGCAGTTGACACCTACCTGTTGAACCTAGGAGTCTCTGGGGATTCGATCCTTGGCATCTTTGCTAAGGGAAAACACTTCTGCTTACTGCATCTTACACCTTCCACTTGGGGTAATCCAACGAGGGGTTCGAGGCCCATCAGATCTCCGAAGACCATCGCTGCCGTTGGATGAGCTAGTTGCGGGATCGACGTCTGGCGCAGCACCAGCTGCAGCTATGTCCACACGGCCCCCTCCAGGGCAACACAACAGGCGGCGTCCCTCCTCGTCGAACACCTTGATGCACAGCGTGGAGGCGCCGTCGTACTTGAAGTGGATGGCGAGGGCGCCTTCCAAGCCGCAGGCGCGGGCGACTTCGCCCCATCCGCGAGTCATGAAGACCTTGCCTGGGGAGACAACCTCAACCTCCTCCCTCGTCGCCGGGGTCCGGCACTCGGCGTGCCGCAACCACAGCTTGAGCGACCCCCCTCGGCGGCATCTCCGCGACGAAGAATGATGGGAAGTGTACCCAGGATATGGTAGGCGTCGCCGCCCATACCATGAACTCACGCGAAGAGCCTCTGGCGTGTGCTCGTGGGACGGCGGCGCGCGCCACTACAGCACGGTCGGCTTGATCGTGGCGCAGGCGGCGCGGGGCGCCGACCTCCCCTCCTGGTGCCCTGGCGTAAAGGGGCAGCGGGTATCCGGGGGGAGGCTGCTCGTGCCAAGGCCTCGTTACTTCCGGCTTCATGGCAGCGCCATGAGGGCGAATGGTCTTTTCTTTGGAGGGAGTACCTCTGGTTCCTCGCGAGGAGTCTTCCCCTTCTCAGCGGCGGGAAATCTTCGGATCGGCGCCATGAGCGGCTCGGTCGAGAACAGGGCAAGGAAGAAGAAGAGGCGAGAGGAACGAAGGAAGAAGATGGGCAGCGGGGGCTCCGCTTGCCACCTTATTTATAGCCAGGAGAAGGACAACTGCCGGCCTCCGTATTCGCAGGTAGTGATGATTTGCTATGCATGCAGGGACTTGTCAAGTCGCGCAGTCGCCGAGGCTGCGTGGGGAAGTGGAGACGCCCACGTCCTATCAATCGCCACGCATCAGACAATGCCGCATGCTTTTGGGGCCTGCGGCGCTCTGCGCTTGGCCCTTAGCTTTGCCGCGAAGACAAGGCCGAGCGCACCTTGGGCCCGGGGGCTACTGTCGGTGTTCTGGGAACGGGGGTACCCAGACTTGCCTGCTTGCGGCCCAGGGCGTGGCTCACCAGGTGGCCTGGTACGGTCTAGCATCTTCAGCAACCACTCAAGACACTCGCGAGGGGCCAAGCCCCGTGAGGCGGGCGACACAAGGCATCCCCTGGGGTGGCCTCACCAGGCCGGCTCATGAGGATCGGAGATATCGAGGCGAGGGACACCTCGCGAGGTCCTCGTGATTTGAGCAGTGACGACCAAGGCCAGGCGGGCGCAGAGTGCTAGTTTCCCCTTTGGTGCTAAAGGAGCATGTGCAGGCGAAGAGTCCCGAGGCATCAGGCAAAGGTTTCCATATTGGTGCAACAAGACCAAGACCAGCAGGATAGCAGGACGGAGGTCATCGCAGAGCCCATGGCGGCGTCACCAACAGAGCCTTTGGCAGGCGAAGACCACCTTTTGTCAGGATAGCTTGTGTTGGCTGTCCCCCTTCAAATTTGGCCGTTGTGGGATCCCTTCCCTCTCAATATTTGGGAAGAGGACCCGAGCCACTATAAATAGGACTAGCCACCACCTTAGGAGAGATCGGATCATCGAAACCACCTACACACCCACAAGCTCACCCGAGCTCAAGAACACCTCTCCTCAGGAGGCAGTTCATCCATGTACTAGTTCTTCCTCAGCTTACAAGGCAATCCACCACACCACACTGGATTAGGGTATTACACCACAACGGTGGCTTGAACCAGTATTAATCTTGTGTCCCTTGTTCTTCGGATCTGACGAGCTAGTCCTAGGGTTGTTGAGTAGATGAGCTAAGGCAGAAGGAGAGATCTTCGTGCGCAACCCAGAGTTTGAACCTTAAGGGTTTTTCTGGAACCCTAGATCCGACAAAATGCATCACCCTCCTCTCCATATGATGAGATTTAAGCCAACTTGCTTCTAGCGGAGCATGCATCTCCTCGAAGGCACGACCAACACGATCAAACGGAGGCGGGTCAATCAAACAAGCCACTCGCGATTCATCGAGCGGTTGCAATGTCAAAGCCAAATCAAGCCCTAAATTATAGCTTGATACAAATCAAAATAACACAATTTAAGTTCCCAATCAATTACATCAAGTTGGCAGCCCAAAAATCGCCTCCTGTACTAGCTCCCCCCTAGGCGGCACGACGAGCAGGAACGAGTCCATGCCCCGGGTAGCGGTACTTCGTGCGCTCCTCAAGTCCAAAAAACTTTGGATCGGGGAGGAAGAACTCAGATGACCACTGAACTATGCCTACACCTTCAACCTAAACAACAACAAAATCCCCACTTTGGATGAACGAACCTAATTTTGCAAAATCCCCAAATTGATGAGCAACACTTACCTCGCCGGCCACCGATGAGCTCGATGAAGCCATGCCCGACATGCACATCACACTCCTCTACCGATTCCAGCCGCCTCCAGTGCCAATCGCCTCAGTCGCACGCGTGTGCTGTGATCCAGTGCACGCGTCAGGAGGTTGAAGAAAGAGAAGAGAGTGACAGTGAGAGATCGATTCAAATAGGGCCCACATGTAAGCACCAGGGGTAGAAATGGCAAAAAGACGGCAAGTTACCGGTCAAAGCGCTTTGACTAGACAAAAACGGCACGGAAGAGCATTTCTATAAGGCCACATGACGGCGGAGGGGCAAATTTGAGCACACTTTGAAATCAGGGGAAAATTTGAGTAGTGGGCTCAAGTTAAGGGTTGAAATGTAAATGACCCTTTAATTGTTAAGCAAGAAAATTTTAATAGGCAAATAAGTGATCAATTGAAACATAATGCTATCGTGATTAAACGCTTGAGTGATATGATGTTTAGAATTTCCAATGATGTTAAATGTTGATGAAAATATTTATCTGTGGTTCAAAATCAGCTAGAACAAATTTCTAAATCATAAAATGATTTTCTTAATAAAATAAATAATAAAATTAATGATCATTCTATTAGAGTAATGACTAGAGGTGGTGAAATGACTTAGTATCGAGAATTGAGCGTAGCTCAGTTGGCAAAGCGCGGAAGTTCGCAGCCAGCCCATCGAAAGTATTCGATTTTTCTTGTTTTTTTGAAAAAATTTCGCCGTCTACTATTCATTTTCACGGCAACATCAAAATCAGTGAATAGTAACAGCAATTTTTTTCACCGTCTATTTTTTATTTTAATGACAATGTCAACATCAGTGAACATTAACAGCTTACAATGAACAATAACAACCTTTCTTTTTTTCCTTTTTACGTATTTTTTTTTGCCACGAACAGTACCAATTCATAAACAGTACAGCGGACAACAAAACAAGACATGAATCGGACTACTTTTTAATCTTCTATTGTTCATTTACATCGACACCACGGTACCCATTTGAACCGTGCACCCAAATAATATGATTTTTCCTTATTTTTTTAGCTTTCATCGGAGAAAAACTACACGCGTTGTTACAAAAACTGCGACTTTTTACACATCATTTCTCTTCTCCTCCTCTACCATCGTGTCCTTATATAGAGGTTTAAGATTTTATTTACACATCGTTTCTCTCCTTCTCCACCATCACGTCCTTATATATAGAGTGGTAGGATTTAGGATTTTTCTACACATCATATTGGCATATCAACGCCGTGCCGTCTCAATCACCGGGGCACAAAACGGTAGGTCGGAACAATATATTTGTATGAATAGTAATTCACGGGAAAAATAAGCTCCTAGCCGATTACTGCCCATTTTTACATCACGAAATCAGCGAACCGTTCACTAACAATTATCCGAACAAAAATGGAAACAATATCTGAATAAACCCAGAACTGCTAACCAAAATAATAAACCAAATAAACCGAAACAACAACTCGAATAATCCGAAACAGAAAAACACTGAAACAGAACGACACATGAATAAACCGAAGACATTAACCCACCAAAACCATAAACCGAAACAATAACCAAATTGTAATGCAGAACAATACACCCGAACTATAAACTTAAACAGTAACCGAATTGTAACCTGGAACAATACACCCGAATAAATCAGAGCAACAACTGCTAACCAAAACAATACCCCAAATAAACAGAAAAAGCAAACCCCAATAACACGGAACAGTAGAATCGGTGAAAATGGAACAACGCCTGAAAAAACAAAAACTTTAAACCACCCGGGCCATAAACCAAAATAGTAACCAAATTGTAATCTATAACAGTTCACCTAAATAAACTGGAACAACATATGGAAGAATATTAATAAACCAACCGGTTTGCTTAATATATTAAATCATTTAATGTTGGCTACATGCCTACATATATCATGGGGGTAAAAATATAATTCGTGATCTTCTTTTCATTTTATTTTATCGCATACATGTTGTTTTCTCGCTTATTTCGAGAAAATACAGACGGAAACGATCACGGGCGCGGCGCACGCCGCGCTTCTTCGCGCAAGTAATGATATACTTCACCAAGGAATGTTGAAGTCCTACATGGAGAACTTCTCTTGATTTGATGTTTGTTTGCGGGAATCCAGATGTGTGGACGTGTCCGTAGACATCTACGGCACGATGTTGGATAACACAGTCGTCGGAACAATTAAGGCCGATTTGGTGTACACCTTCGAGATGTCCTTAGCAAAGCGCGCATTCCCTCCGGTGTCAAGGCGATTATATCATATGTGTCCGTGGTCCGTGTAAGCTCGGTCCACTCACCAGTCACCACACCACACACACCCGTGACAGGAAATTTTGTGGCGTGAGAAGCTGGTCCGACCAGAGCATGGCCGGACGCAGAGCAGCACCACCGCCGGCGTCGCGGATTAGTAGCTGGCACGCCGACGACGAATCCGAGCTGGGCGAGGAGGAGCTCGGCGTCTTCACCGCCGAGCGCTACTTCAACGGCGCCCTCGCCGCCGAGGACGCTTTGTGGTGCGACCGCTCGTCGTCGTCGTTCTCGTCTGTGTTTAAGACATGGCACCACGACGGGTCTGCCCCGACGCCGACGGCTGCCACCAGCTCGTCGGAGGCCAGCTGGAACAGCCGCTCTGCGCTTCTGCCTAACCGTCCGGCTATCGCACCCCCCTCGCCCGTTGAGAGCAAGCCGGACTCCAGGACAGAGAGTGATGAAACCGGAAGAAAGGCACGCTCGTCGTCGTCTCACCTGCGGCGTTGGCTTCTCGGCATGGCAGGGCGCGCCTGCGCCTGGGGCGACGGCGAGGAGTCGGTGAGCACCGAAGACCGGAGTCGCCATGAATTGGAGTCCGGCTCTGTTCACGGTGGCCAGAAACGCAGCCCCGAAGCGGATGCAGCGCTGCCAAGAATGACGAGCAAGCAAGCCGCCGTGGAGGACGGCACCACGGCGAGGGTGATGTCTGGCAAGAGGGCCGACGACGGAGATGCACCACTTACCCTGCTGGTCGCGGAAGCTACGCACAGACGAGCTGCAAACTCCGGCGAATTGTCCATGAGGATGCTGGATCCGGCAGCCAACGCGTCGTACAACGACCGGCTCCGGCGGGAATCTTTGGACATGTTTCACCAGGCAGGCCAAGGCTCTGCCATTACAATCGTGGCGGGAAGCACGGCGCAGGGTGGTGCTGCAACTGTGAGTGGAGGAGGCGGTGCTAGAGGAAGCCCCGACACACCAAGCAGGAGGCGCGACTCCGGCAATCTCGAGAGCGTGTGCCCGCCGAGCGAGGCGAGCGTGGTGTGGAGCGTGGTCACCGCGGAAGGCGCCGCGTCCGGCAACTTCTCCAGCGCGGCGTCCGGATGCTACTATTACTGCAACGACGGCGACGGAGACACGAAGACGATACGGCACATGGCAGCAGGACGAAAGATCAACCGGAGGAGACGAAGCAACGGCGGCGGCTTGCTGATGGGCTGTATGTCCAAGAGGGCCGTAGACGCCGTCGGCTCCGCCTCGGACGTGCGTCTACCGGCCGGAGGTAGAGCCGGCGCCGGTGGCGAGGTGAGCGTCCCAGACGTGACGCGCCGCCGGTAGGTGTGCTCGTTTTTGGTGTATATGCGACGACTGAGATGTGAACTTTGGATGCATGCATGACCAGTGGATGTGTATTTTTTTTTCTGGCAAGTAATGTAGTGTATCATTTTTATTTGCGAAACAGAGAAGTAATTGCGATAGGGATGCGGTGTGGACGATGCTCTTTAAAGCTGCCATTATCAGGCGTACTGTCCGCAACCATACACGCGGGATGCTACATTTCACAATAATCGTGGAAACAATTTTCAGAACCCTACAATGAACTTGGTCTATATGACGTTCTGCGTACTGTGTAGAACGTTGGTTTCTTCTTCTCAAGCAACGAACAATAGTACAGTCGGACCGGTCAAATCTGGCCTCATGTATTCCAAGAACAGCGTCCGATTGCGCCCACAGAGGAACATGGTGTACAGGAAGCCACACCTCTCTTATTTGAAACTTGAAATTTATATAAATCCATGCACATAGATCATAGCACACAATCAATTCACCAACTCAACAATTCAAACAAACTCAAAATGAACCATTATTCAACAATTCAACACAAGCCAAAATAGATTTTAACAATTCACGCATTGGCGATACACAAATGATCAACCCTACGCCGTGATCCGAGAAGTTGTTGCGGCGGAAATTTATTGAAACATGGATGCAAATCCGGAATCCTCTGAATACGACACAATATACACGTTTATTATATACAAATACTTTCGGCTGAAGCTGTTATACGTATTTCTACCTGTCCATATGTTGCATCCCTCGTTCTGTTACATATTTGTCACACCGTTCATCTTCTTCTTACTTTGTCCCCTTTTTTCACTTCAACATGTTCATACTCTTCTCATTTGCGTCACATGTGTTTTTCCTTCCAATCCTATATCCGTCTTCATTCTCTATTGCTTTTGCTTCTATTCAATTTATATCCTTTACCTGACTCGTACTCATCAGTTCATGCACTTATGTCCTTTGCTATGAATATTCCATACACCCTTTTTGCCTTTTTTCATTGTTGTACGGTACATGATACCGTCTATCAAATATCTACCTGTCGGTTAGCCAATGCAATCCTCATCCATCTAAAATTCCGGGAACCGTTCAATACCTTCCTTAAAAAATGTCTTCCAGATTCCGTCCTTCCAACTGCGATGACTTCCCTAACATTTGATTTGATTTTCACCCCTACGGTTTTAGTTCTTGTTCTGTTCCAAAACTTGCGCTATCAATTCGATTATGTCCATCGAAATTTCTCTATGTTCTGCTTTCTGAAACTAACCTGCCATGCATGCACGGACATAATTTTTTACAAGATGATGCCCCACACATTGTTGCGGGGATATTTTGCAATATTTTGAGGTTTTGGTTATGTGAAACATTAATATTTAAAATAATAGTTTTTGAAAGTATATAAGAGTTAAATGTAAATAGCATAATAGAATGGAATTTTACATGCATGCATGTTTGCATGTTGAAGTGGATTTTTAATATGCATAGTTGAATGTTTAGGTGGGTCTTTTCCTATGCATGTTGAATGATGAGGTGGCATGCTTGCATGTGGAGAGAAATATTTTAGTGGAGGCTTGCTATTTCGATATAGAAGATTCCTAAGCACATCTAACCAGTCACCCCGAGTTATTAACGACTAATTTTGGGGTCGCAGTGCACACGCGTTTCAACTTCTCTCTGGTCACGCTTTTCCCCTCCTTGTCTTCCTTTCCACTGCGATCGTGTAGATCTACTTTCTTGAGACTTCTACTCAGCGTTCCTCCCCACCGGTTGCCGAATCTCGCCGGTTTCAACCCTCAACATGGTCTACAGGTACTGCCGATGGATCTTTGCATTCTACTCCAACTTCCCGCTACGAAGGAAACCCCAATGAAACTCGATCCCCTCCATGCAATGGAGGTATATTACCAGTTATTGCTCTTCAATGTGCTCCCAATCAGACCCCCCCCCCCACACACACAATTTTTTGTGC
>LR738709.1:588453860-588496572 GCA_902687465.1 Secale cereale | reverse complement strand
AATTGCTTTTTGATGCATTTGTAGTGCCCAATATATTATGGAAAATTTTTGTTTTTGCCACTCTAGATTTTGCCAATTTTCCTTATGCCACTCTATATTTTGACATTTCACTTTTGCCACTCTTAGTTTTTGAAAATTATCACAATTGCCATTCCTGTGACAAAAGCAAAAATTTCAGAGTGGCAATTTTGATACATTTCAAAAGCTAAGAGTGGCACAAGTGAAATAAAATTATTTTGCTTTTGCCACGAAATGGCAATTGTGATAATTGTCAAAAGCTAAGAGTGGCAAAAGTGAAATGTCAAAATCTAGAAAGGCATAAGGAAAATTGGCAAAATCTAGAGTGGCAAAAACAAAATTTTCCCATATATTATGACCTAATAGGCTTGTGTGGCGGTTACCACATTGTTAAGACAAGTGTTTCTCCCTCCTTTTCCAGCAGACTACAAAAAAAGAACGTCAAGTGTTGAATTATTGTTCAAATCTTGTTCCTGACGTTTCCTATTAAACTTTTACTGGAATATGCATTATTCGTAAGCATGTGCCTCAATAATATCTCCGATTCAATTCATGTTCTCTGAAAAAATATAGGTCCAACTTATGTCCAATTCATCTTGCTCTTCCTCATGATTACAGAATTTTCCGGATTAGTCCAACACAGATTTCTTTCAACCCGTGATGACATTTTACTTACTCTTACTGATACCTTCATTTTCTCTGCATACCAACATTTAGTAACAATTCTTCCATTTAAACTTAAGCTTACATATCCTTTTGTCAGATACAATCTTTTAGGAGAATAATGTCGCTAAGATATACTATACTTTGTCTATTAATATTTTATTGGTATTCTTTTGTTATAACAGTTCTTTCTTTGATCTCACGTTTCCCAGAAAATCCTCTGCTTTGCAAGAAGATATTTCTTCAAAAAAATTGGTATTACAAAATCTGCTATCACTCAGGCTACAACTTTGCTTCAGATAGAAAAAGGGTTCACTTTGTTGTGGATGTTAGGAACAAACAGGAGAAACGCATTTTACTGGCAAGTTCGAGAAACAATTCTTGAAACTATACCATCTCCAAGAATTGTGACTCACTTTAGCTGGCGATGCTCATCGATCTATATTTGTGAACCTGCCAAATCTTGCAGTTACACATCCATGTATCTACTCTTCTACCATAATTCTATATAAATTTCATTTTCCTTCACATTCATGTCTTATAGAACTATCATTACTTTGTACTTGTACTTACTGAACATTCATTAGTCCTTCGCCTGACTTTCCACCATACATTGTAACCAACTTTATTTATATATATGTCATAGCTTATTTCAAGCTGGATAAAGCATAGAGACAAATCGTGAAGAGAATTGACACTACATATGGTACAACAAAAACCTAGAAAGACATTGGCAATGCAATTAAGTTTATTAAGCAATATTACTCATTTCTAAATGAATACAACATTCAGTATCCTGATCATGCATATATTCCACTACTGCACACTTTGGCGAAGTCTAACATTAAGAACAAACTCCTGGTGAGCTTTATATTTCATTTTATGTTTTCAACAAACTTACGTTACAATATATGTAATTGTTGCTTCCTTACATAAATTTCCTTGTGAAAGAAACTGCCAAAACATGCCATGCCTAACCTGATAGACGACATAGGTTTCCTCAGGATTATTCTACATCCCACTATCAACTTCACATCTACGTACACATGTTGTGTTGATGATCATGTCGTCATTAATGGTTGGCTAGAAGTAATAAAGCGGAGCAAATTCCAAGTTCGAGACAAACTAATATTCATCAAGAGTCAGAATACTAAAGACGTTGTTCTGTTTCTCGCTCAAATTTGATGTTCAACTTAGTACTTTTATCTCCTGATCTGTCGGCTGTAGGGCTTGTCCTACTCCTGCTGTATCGCATTGTTCGCGCATTTGTCTTGCTGATGCAAGAATGTCGTTTTGTATTCTTTTGTACTACTCATGTTCGATCTTATTACTTATCTTGCTTCCGGAGCCAGTACCGCCTCACCAATGTCTGAAAAACTATTGTAATTTAATGTTCAAACAATATGAAAGGCAGCACTATGATTTCATCCACTAATCCAATATTATTTCTTTCATATTTGTTCTCACAATTGAAATATTCTTACAACACAATATACATATCAAGAGCTGCCATATAATTTCACTTCTCTTTCTGCTACGAATAGACCGTAACTACCTTATAGAGATAATAAATATCTGCAAAAAATCTTGGTTTACAAACTCAACTTGTAAGCGAAAGTGTCTTTCTGCTCTCGAGCTCAAATGAGCTCGGTGAACAGTAAAATCGAAAAATACAATTGTTTTTTTGGGTGAAACATTGACAAAAGTTCTAAGTGCTTGCAAAAATTCATCATGGAAGCACATTCCTGTAAGGCGTGGCAAAAAAACAAATTCAGTGCTCCAAAATGCTTTTGAAAGTAGCATACTCAGAGTACCGATTTCGTTTGTTTCTCACGCCTTCTACTAATGTGATTTCATGACTGAATTTTTGCAAGCACTTAAAACTTTTGTCCATGTTTCTTCCAAAAAAATTGGAATTTTTTGAATTTTTTTCAATTTACTGTTCACCCGAGCTCATTGGAGCTCGGCAGCAGAAACTTTGTGTCCACTTGTAAGTTCATACTTAGAAAACCAGTAACTATACGCCCTCTTAAATTTATTTTCGCAATTCCCACTTCTCAAACGTTGATATATAACGCTGATACATTCAATAGTGCAAATCAATTAGAATACACTCATGTAAAAAAGATCAACACTTTTTCTTAATTAAATATGTAAAAAAGTATTAGCACGATGAAACAAATATCTTCTTCAAATATAAACTTATTACATAATACATAAATAAACTTCCATACTGAAGAACTAATAAAAAATGTCTAAATATTGGCCTCACAAATTACAATGTCTACTATTTGAAGTTATGATATGCAAATATATATACATACAAATTTAGTATTATGCACATGTTTTGTAGCAACAAAATAATCTACAATTCATATACTGGTTAATGCACCAGGGTTGAAATAATTTATCAACGTACTCCTGATTGTAATTTTACTGATGCAACATCGACCCTCTTATACACTTTCTCTACTCAAGTTTTCAAATGAAAATAGCACGATGTGCCTTCGCCTGCTAGTGATACTTACGTTTGCTAGCGTAGAAATAGCTCGAGGAGGGTAGAGAAGTGACCATTGGGCCAACAATCAATGTGGTCCTCAATTGAGCAAATGTCTGGTCTAAAATTGCCCATTTATAGTAGGTCCTTGTGAAGACCAAGCTTCATGAAAGATTTAATTTCAATTTTCAAAATTCATACTTTTAGTTTTAAAATTTTCTAAAACAATAGACACATATATAAGGATGTAATGTGTAATGCTTATAGAATTTCTCGAAACAAAGAAGAGTTTTCAAATTAAGCCTTCATTGAACTCGGCCTCCATTCAGCATTTTCTATTTCTACTCCACTACAAATGCATCGTGGCGGTTCATATGGTGCCTCCATTTCTTAGCTACTACGAAATGGAACGGACGCCCGACGGCAAAGCCAAAGCGTGGGACAGTGATTATGCGCAGTCATACCGAGCCCTGAGGATCTAACGAGCAGGGCATGGCAGAGACTTGGACATCTCCTGCTCCAGTCACCACGTACCCCTCTCCCATGGTGACCGCCCCGCAGCAGCCCAGGTCGACCCATTTCACCGTCTTCCCTCAAGTTCGATGCGGCGCCTCAACCTCCTCCACTTACGGCCCTGTTTGGATCACCATTTCTCTTCTGAATACATTTGTAAAAAAATACACACCCGCGCTCGTCGTTTCACTTCCAGCTGGAATTTGCACAGCGGTCAGTAAGTTACAGGTGTATGTTATACACCTCCGTATTGAAATACAACCATTCCAAACATGGCCTTAATCTTTTCTATCTTTCCCGATTCCGCGTTGCAAACAGAATTAAGAACACGTAACGTACACAGTTAACCTTTCCTGGGAAGATGAGTTCGGCGTAAAATGATGGAATGCAGTACCCGTGAACCCCTGCCGTATAAGAAAACAAGCTTTCAGTCGCAAGAATCTGAGGCGAAGCAACTATTGAGTGCTAACTTTCAGAAAAATGTTTCGGTGTTCACTTGAATCTTAGCCACAAGACGAGAAGATCCGCAAAAAAAAAAGGATTTTTTTATAGAACGAGAGTAGGAAGCAGCGTTGCTTGGTGGTGTCAATAGCACGAATCTAGTTACTCATTAGCTTTCTTAGCAACTTGATGACCGACAAACTTGAATGAAGAACTAAAAGAGATCCATTTCCATTTTTTTAGCTTACAGTTTTGATGTATACTTGTTTATCAAGTGCTATGAATCAATATAGAAATATTTTGGATTAGGCGAAAGCCCACTATGACTGAAAGCAATTATTTTGATAAACTTAGGAGTGCACGTGGGTTTTTATTATATAATGGCCTTGCTTTCGAGTATATATGATATTGAAAGAACACAAAGGTTTGATATCATAGATAGCCAAATACGCCATTCAAATAGTTTTGAAACAAGTGATACATTGCAGTTAAGTTAGTACTACATGGTAAGATAGGATGAAATGTTTGGTTTTGTTGGCAATTGATACATTGTTCTTCCACAAGGAGAGATTGTGTCCATCTCTATCACTGGACTGGTAGGTCTCATGGTCTTTGATGGTTAAATGGAGCCTCTTGACAACTTCTGCAAGCATGTATTCTCCTGTTTATTTCACCATGGATTGGTGAGAGCTGAAACACATATGAGCAGTATAGATTAATGTCCTGGAATTTATCAAGTGACATATATGACTACACTTTTGAAGATTCTCTATATATCTACACTTTTGAAGATTCTCTATGGGCAATGTAGAAGATCTAAGTCAGGCTGCTACACCAACTACAAAAATAATAATATTTAGGCAACATTTCAAGCGAATGGGTAAGGAATTAATAAGATGGAGAGCTGCACTATCATCATTAACAGACGGAAAAAGCATAGACAATGAAGAATATTTGTCTCAGTTCAGAACATGACTATAGACACACAAGATTTATTTTCCACAATATGCACAATTTAATTTAAACAAATCCATGTTGCTTTATAGTAGGAAGAACACACATGCATCGACAAAAATAAAAAAAATGTAAGATCCGAGTAAATATACAGATAGGTGACACAATAAAATGTAAGACATGTCAACACAGAGCACTGTGTCCAGGACCAGTTCTTAGGAATAGCAGTCAAATACATCATATAGTAATGGGATCCAATACAATCAACCCATGGTACCTTTTCTACAGAAAAAGCATACAAAAATATGATATACATATTTCTTCTGATCTTCTCTACCAAATATTATCTGTCTGATCTTTGTGACTATGATCAGTCTGATAAAATATGCAAGCTATATGATTACCACGAAAAAGATGGACACAAATTTGTGAGCTTCCTTGTGCACAAATCAGAATTCATGTGTGTGGTTATCGTTGGTATACATAGTGCTGACTGGTCTCTTATACATCAAGGTAGACGCAGAAGGCATAGTAGCCTATGAAAATCAAAGTTACTAGGTTGCAGCTTTTTAAATACCCATACTTTGCAACAACAGAAAAAATCACTTTAAATCTATGAGAGAAAATAATATATTACCGACAATATGGAGGGGAGGATGAAGGAGCAGCTCCCTCACTAAAGGCAAATGCATATATATATCTTTCCTCCCTCTATGTTTGCTGCCTGGAAGAACGTTGTCCATTGACGGTTGCCATGTTGTTAGTCTTGTTGTTAGCTCGTCTCATAAGTCCAGCGATGACGTGAGCATCAAGCTCCTAGTGGGTGCAAGGGAACTGAGAAGTACCGCAAATAAATGTTGACAATGCCAAGAGTGAAGCATAACCAAACATAACAAATACGTGTGTCGGTGTCCTGGGAACGGGGTACCCAGACTTGCCTGCCTGCGGCCCGTGACGCGGCTCCATCAGCGGCTTGGTGCGGCCCAACTTCGGCAACTACAACTCAAGACCCTCGCGAGGGGCCAAGCCTCGCAAGGCGGGAGACAGCAAAACCTCCCTGGGGCAGTCTCTCTAGGCTGGCTCCCGAGGAGCGGAGATATCTATGCAAGGTGCACCTCGCGAGGTTCACGTGACGTGAGCCATGACAACCAAGGCCAGGCGGGCACCAGCGGGCGCAATGTACCAGTTTCCTCTTTGGTGCTAAGAGGACAAGCGCATGCGCGGAGTCCCGAGGGATCAGCCAAAGGTTTCCATATCAGTGCAACAAGACTAAGAACCGTCAGGGCTGCAAAACGGAGGTCATCGTGGAGCCCGGTGCGGCGTCACTGTGACGCCCCGAGACCGACGCTCCAGAAGACTTCCAGCTATTCCGGGTTTCGTCGTGTGTTTTATTTGCTTGCTCTGTTTTTAATTGTGCATTGCATCATGTCATCATGCATCATATCATTGTTTTGCAACTCAACTAAATAAATAGTATGGATCTTCGGTCCATTTAAATCGAGGGAATTCACAATGGTGACTTCTCTTTATAACATATAAAAGTCTCCCAATATTATTAGGGAGCTATATTAAAATATTCCATTGTTTTGGAATCACCTAAACACACTTGCAAATATTCCCCATGCCTATTTCACTCCAAGTTTCACCTTCAAATCTTGCCCATAATTCTTATCCACTTTATCGAGGTTCCTCCAAAAATCCGAACATTTTTGGACACTTTCTAAACCTTGTCCTAATTCAAACCATTTGAATTAAATTCAAATGAGTTTGAATTCAACTCTTGCGTTCACGCCTCTCCTATTTTTCTCGGAACAGGTACATTTTTTACGAGTCCGGGAAAATTAACCTCATGCCTAATTCTATCCCTAACCTCTATCTCTTTTCTTTCTCTTCTTGGTTCCCTTTTTTTTAATTTTTTTAGAGGAGGGAGAGAGGGGCAAAGAGGCCTCGTAGCTAACAAGAGGAGCCTCATCCAGACGCAGCCCACCACCTAGGCCCATCCTTCCCCAGCGGCCCATCTATCTCCCTCCTAACCCTAGCTGGCCCGAGGCCCACCTAACCTGCCAGCCTCGTCGATCTCATCTCCCTCTCGCGCCGCCATCTTCCCCCTCTCGCGCCGCCATCTTCCCCCTCTCGATCCCCAGCTTCTTCTCCCGCAGCGCCTGATCCCCATCCCTCGTCGCTCCCCCTCTCGATTCCTTCCTCCCCCTCATGCTGCCGCAGAGAGAGGGCAACGCCCCGTTGCCCCAGCGCCGAGCCCTCGCTCCTCTACTCCTCCGCCTCGTCGCTGCTCCTCCTCCCGAGCATCTCCACCACCAGGACGCCTCCCGAGCCGCCATGGACGGGGCCAGAGCAGCCTCCGCCCGACGCCTCCGTACTCCTCCGCATCGACGTCCGGTCGTCCGCGCCCTCGAGCCTCCCACTGCCCCGGCCGCGACATTCTCGTGCGCGAGCGCGCCCTCTCCGTCCTCGTCTACGCCTTCCAGCGCGCGCCCGCGCAACCCCGTCGTTGAAGACCATCCCCGAGCAGTTCGACGTCAGGAGCTGCTTCCAGCCACGCCGCCGTTCGTCATCCTCGTTGATGGCGCCATCTTGCCTGCTCCACCGCGCCAAGTCCGCCGTCGCCGCTCCCCTGCTACCTCGCGACGGCCGCAACTCCTCTGCTTCGACCATCACCAGGACCTCCTCGCCTCTGCATCGCCCTGCTCCGCTTCTTGCACGTGACCCTGCTGCCCGAGCTCCTGTTGCCTTTCGGACTGCCGTGCTGCTGCTGGTGCTCGAGTCGCCAAGATCCACTAGGTCCGGCTACAACCCGAGCAGCTACACGGTTATGTCGTCGAAACGGCTACCCTGTCTAGTACACCGGCGCCACAAGCTTGTTGCAGCCACCCAGGCAGACCGCAAGTTCCCGCGACCCCGTGCAAGTACCTCTACGTCCGAAGATGTTGGATGCACCAAGTTCGTGACCGATACGTGTACGACTACTGTCGACCTCGTAGACGCCAAGTACCTCTACCACCGTCAAGTTCCTCTCCGTCAAGTGCATGAAAAACTCAAGTTCGACTACTCGGTGACGCGTCACGTACCCCTACCGACGCCCGAACGGCTACGACGACATGTACATCTACGGGCCGTGTACGACTACATGACGATACACCAAGTACCTCGAGGACCGCTGTTTTCGAAGACCGTCAAGTTCCACGACGAGAGTGTACCACTACCGTCGCCTTGTATTTTTCGCCAAGTGCAACGACCCCGAGAACGACTCCAAAACGTGTAGCACTTCCGTCGCCATGACCGAGAATACAACTACTTCCACTACCGTCGCGTGAACGCCTACTTCCCTCTCAGAAACGAAACATGAACGACTACTTCCCTCGACGACTCGTTCCATCTCGAATGCACGCTTCAAAGGTATACCACCGACTCGACGCCCGTGAACGAATGTTGCTTGTGTGTTGTTTGAGATGCATCCCTTGTTTGCACTGTGTCCGTTGTGCCCCTCTTTTGTCGCCGACCTGTGGCAACCCGGAAACCGGGAGCACCCCACATCTCTTGCATGACACGCTCTCCGTCATCTTTTCCACCGGACTCTCAACAAATTACCGGAACCGATATGTTGCGTCGCATCATTTTCGGATTCGTCGCCGTGGCACCCTTTCTTTCCACCACGGTGACAAATACTTCATATCTCTTATGTTAAATTTTAATAAAATTGCATAAAATCTTGCATTTATCATCCGCATCATGATAACAACATTATAATGTTTAAATTGTTGTTTGCTTTAATAATTGCTAAATATGCACATGGGGAGTTTCCGGGATTTGTTGTTGTTATTTCCGGCCTCATTTAAAATGCCTAGTCAGTGTAGTTTACTTTTGTTTCACCTCTTGCCATGTTATTTAACATTTAACTTGCTGGGTTCATAACGATATCAAACTAAATAATCTGACGTGGTGTTTTGTCGATATGCAACTCGTTGCATATTGAGCTCCACTTAACTTGTAGTATTGTTTGTGCACTCTGCCATGCCATGCATATTTAAACCGAACATGCATCCTACTTGTTTGTGCATCATGCCATGGTTATGATATGTGTGTTCACCATGTTGTTTGCTTTCTTCCCGGTATGCTTCTCTTGTTAGCTTCGGCTTCGTTCCGGAGTTGCGAGGATCCGTTCGACTACTTCATGGACTCGTTATTCTTCCTTGCGGGATACCAGGCAAGATGACCATCCCCTTGGATACCTTTACTATCATTGCCATGCTAGTTGTCTCGATGCTATCGTTATATGTCGCGCTACCTATCTTTTGTTGTCAGCCTCTCCTTGTTGCCACGAAACCTCTAACTTTTGACACCTTCCCAGCAAACCGTTGTTTGGCTATGTTACCCGCTTGCTCAGCCCCTCTTATAGCGTTGTTAGTTGCAGTTGAATATGAAGATTGCTCCATGTTGGAACTTGTTGTTGGAATATCACAATATCTCTTAAATATATTAACACACCTATATACTTGGCAATGGGTGGAAGGCTTGGCCTTTTGCTCGATGTTTTGTTCCACTCATGCCACCTTAGGAACCGATAAACCGGTGTTATGTTTCTTGATTTTGCGTTCCTAACGCGGTTGGGTATATGGGGACCCCTTGACAGTTCGTCTTTGAATAAAACTCCTCCATCAAGGCCCAACATCTATCTATACTTATACTAATTACAGACTCCCAAGAAATTACCATGTTAATTAGAAAATTAGAGCCGTTCATCTGGTGGGACCAAGTTATAACGGTATAGATTAACCCATATAATTTTCACATTAATAAAAAATTATAAGCAGTTTATTATGGTGTAGATTGACCCATAACTTTCTCCAAAAGCAGTTCAAAAAGAATACCTTATACGATAGATGCCACAAGAGATAAAAAAAGAGCTCTCCTCCCGTAGATGCCAATAGGCTCTCCTCCCGTAGATTGGATCCTAATTTATTCCTTCTTCTACTCCACCATACCTACTTCCCTATTTTATCTGTCTCTATCTCTATACTCCCACGTAAAATATTCAAACATTCCTTCCGGTCTCCAATCTCTCTGCACATATTTCTTACGCTATTTTTTCTTCTGAATTTTTCTTTTGTAGGTTTGCAATTATATCTTTTATTTTGGATTGAAATTCATTTTTTTTGGGGTATCCTTTGATCGTGAGATGCTTGAATCTATACCTACAAACCAAAGTGAACCTTACATCTTGGACAATCTCCAGTTTCTGATTGAGATGCTGCCCATAGGCTACCCTTCAGATCTTCGGTTCTTTGTGATGAGCATATCAATCCATCTAGCCAAGGTTTATGGCGGACGCCATATAGCTATATCCCGCAGTTGGCGGAATACTGCTTGGTCCAGCTATCGGAGCAGCTCACCCAATTTTCTGCCAATGAAAACTGATAGAAGATCGATCCCTATATCGGACGTTAATGGGTGCAGTCATGTCGCTGTTGCAGACAGAGTACGTGCACGCTGATGCCCCGGCCACACACGGACAGACCCTTGGTGCTAAACAGTTTATTTTTTTCTTATTTATTGCTTCATATGATAAATTGCTGAGTTGCATCTACACATCTCTGATTTCTCATCAAGTATCAAAACGATTGTGTACCCCAACTTAAGTGTATCACAGTTCAGTTATGTGCATCTCACGAATCATCTATCTGTCCGGTTTTATCCATCTCAAGGAAAAATTTAACAAACTCATCAATGTTGAAAAAAACTATTGTGTAATTTACGTAGTTTTTATCTAGAACTAACATTACGGCTCTCTTCTTTTTTACATAAGAAACACCACCAATCTTTTTTGAGTTTTTCTCCTTCACCTCTCTTACAACCAGAGGCAGTTGCATCGGCTTCCTAAGCCATGCTGCCCTATGTCAAGGTCGCTAGATCATACAGATAGCTAACTGTTTTTTCTTCTTTCTCAACGGGATATGATTGAATGATGAATTCCAACTGGTTTATTTTATGACTACTAGGATTTAATCAGCTATATGCAAGCACAAGCATTCTGTCAGGGCAAAAGAAACTAAACTATGCAAGGTGCAAGCAACCAACGTCCTTAGCAGCAGCCTTTACTAAATCATTCTGAGCGGCCAAATCTGATGCTCCAATTAGCACCAACGTGGGTGAAGATAGTTATATCTTAATTAGATGGCTGCAGGCCCATGAGGCCATGACTGATGGTGAGGATGCAATAAGCCGGGGTGGAAACTTGATGATTCAGTCTGATGCATACATACAAGCTCACATGTATGATGTTACTTCAAGGAACTAATGATTCTAATAAAAAAATCATTCCCAAGTTTTTGGTACTCTTTAAGATGAAATAATCAGTTTTTAAGCCCTGTTAAGTTAGTCTCAGGGTGCTTCATGCATGAACATATAATGATTATTTTTTGTTTCCTCTTATATTATTTGCAGGAGTGCCAAACACATCCAGCAGGATGATCTATGGTTATTGGAATTAATGGATACTTTAAAAAAATAGGGCCCTATTTTACATTGCAATCTAGGCCCCCAACTTAATGGAGACGGGTCTGTGGATGTTCAACAAAGTACTGTTTTAGCACGCATCTTTTTGCCGATACTTTTCGCCACGAAAAGATGAGCAAGTACTAGCAGCTGGATGGATTTTCAGGTGGCCTATACATGCACGTGCTAACTATGAGCCGCATATGATCAAATCGATCTATGTAAGTACTCCCCCCGTCCTATAATGTAAGACGTTTTTTGACACAAATGTAGTGTTGAAAAACATCTTACATTATAAATGTTGAAAAACGTATTACATTATGGAACGGAGGGAGTACTTTGCATCGTATACGTGCGTGTGTTCAGACAGAATCCATTAATAAGCTAGCTACCTAGCTGAATCAATCAACATTTTACATCCGGTACGTGCTACTTTGTCTGGCCAAAAGTACCAGCCAGCAAGGAGATCGTATGGTGCACCCAATCCACCTACAGCCGGAACTTGGTCAGTTTTTTTTTCAGTCTAATAGACGGCATCATGATGTTTTAATAAGACATATATCTTGGAAGCATTATTTTGACTATTCCAAATGTCCTTTTTTATACTTAATACTTATATGATTCATGGTGTATGTGGAGTTGATTGTAGCCTTGGCATGCATTTTTGTATTAAATTTACACGTGTATTCATCTGCGTACTACCTACAGAAAATTGCAGATTTTTTTTCTCCAGGCTGATGTTACACAAATAATTTGTATTTGGCAGTGATTACTATTATATTTTGCATCATTCATATTTAAAATATTTAATATGCATTATTAGAAAATATCTATGTTATTTTTCTTTTGGAATTTCAAAAAGCACAAGGATTTGATTTTGTCTACTAGATATTATAAGATTTCGACTTTTTCTAATATATATAGTTTGCGTGTTTGTAAGTAGAAATAATAGTGAAATATAAATAACATACCATACAGCTTAAAATTGCACGTATCTTGGGGCACATACATTCTAAGACCAAAGCACGCGTTTATGAAAGTCTCAAGGGTTGCACCACAGTCCCCTACTTAGATCAACAACGTATATTAATCATTTTTCCTATGTTAATCATTTCTAGGAAGAAGAAAAATATTGAAAGCAATATCATAATTCCTTTGTATTCCGTATGTAAATTAATATAAGAGCGCTGAGATCACTAAAATAGTGATCTAAACGAGGGAGTACTTGACCAAAGGGAATTTCATCTTGAAGCTACAATACGTAGGAATTTTTTAATCATTGTCTTTATGACGTGCAACTCCCTGAACTAGCTTTCGTACTATGATTGTTCATTCACAGGTGTGCTTTCAAGATAGTAAAAGATAAAGTAACTATGGAAATAGGCACACAGTTACTAAGTGTACGACAACCAAATAACAACAATGAGCCGAAAATCAACGGAAGTATTGATAAGTATTTTATAGACTAGCCCGTGCGAATGCACGGGTTGACGACTAGTTGGTTTTAATTTGCCTCATAATAACAACTTAATTAATTAATTAAATTGCATAGGGGGTTGCGTCCCCGATGATTCTTTCTACATAACAAGGGGGCCAGTGCTGATGGTGTTGGTCCCAAACGGGGAGACTGCGGGGCCACCACGGGGAAACTCGAGGTCTGGTTTTACCTGTAGGATCGCCCATCCGGACGTGGCCTGAGACGAGATACGCGCGGCTACTATCAGGGTGTCGGCACACCGGGAGGTCTTGCTGGACTTGTTTTACCATTGTCGAAATGTCTTGTGCACCGGGAATTCCGAGTCTGATCGGGCCTTCCCTAAGATAAGGGGTAATATTATTATTATCTCTGCTGATCGTGAGAGCTTGTGATGGGCTTAGTTGGGACACCCCTGCAGGGTTTTGATCTTTAGAAAGCCGTGCCCGCGGTTATGTGGCAGATGGGAATTTGTTAATATCCGGTTGTAGATAACTTGACACCATGTTCTTGAATACACTGCGTGCGTGAGTAACCGTGATGATCTCTTTTCGAAGGGCTTTGGGAAGTGAACACGATGGAGTTATGTTTGGTCGTGAGTAGTTAGGATCACTTCTTGATCAACTTGGCGATCATTGGCGCTTGTTCTCTTCTCGCTCTAAACTCGTAAGTTAGTGCTTAGTGCTGCTGCAACCTTGTTTTAAGCCTTTCCACACCTAGGGTTTTGGTAGTTTTGATACCCGGGAAGGGGATTGCTGAGTCCTCTGTGGCTCATAGATTCAACACACACCAGATGCAGGTACAGCCGAGAACGATGCAAGAGATGGTTCAGAACTTCAGTGGGAGTTCGACGAAGAGCGTGGACGTTACTATGTTTCGTTTTTCGACAATCAGTAGTGGTTCCTACTAGGGGCGATCGAGCCTTGTGTTTTTATGGTATCTTTCTCGTTTGGGTTATTGTCCGTAGCTGGACCCTGTGTTATTTGGATGGATGTATGTTATTGTATTCATTATGTGACGTGGTGAGTGTAAGCTGACTATCTTTTACAATTTCATCCCTCAGTTTTACATGAGATGTGCAAAGATACCATACTTGAGATCATTCTAGTATGCGCTTATGTCTTTAAGTCGTGCCTCGACACGTGGGAGACATAATCACATACTGGGCATTACAAGTTGGTATCAGAGCCTTCTCCGACCTAGGAGCCCCCTGATTGATCGAATCATTGACGGTTGAGTCTAGGCACACACACAAAAATGTTTTGAGTCCTATATATATCGGAGAGTAGGATTTCTTTTTACTCCTCGTCCCTTCATCGCTCTGGTGAGGACTCCTAACGTTGTTCTATCTCCTCTACTCTCAAAAAATTACTAAATTGTTTTTTTAGAATCACGCGAGTATTGTTTGGATTGTTCTGATATCTTTGCGACGAGAACATTGTTCTCGATGCCTCCTGCCATTTAGGGGTTGTGGCAGTGTCCCGAGGAGTTGAGCTCTGAGGTGTTGTCGTCACAAATGTATCGTAGCGGTTCTAGAATACTTAAGACGGCCGACATCGAAAACTCTTCTATGCGGTTAGTGGTGAGATAACCCCGACGTCACCCAGTACTGGGGAGATAGTTCAGGAGTATTGCCACAACTAGTATAGCGGATGCGTTTCGAAGGTCCGAGGTAAGCAGTTTCCGAGGATGACTGGCTATGTGTTGACGGATGGATACAACTGGATGTAGGTTTAGAGTTGAGTGCACGGTGCTTCCCCTGTATCCCCAACACCATATTGTATAACCGGAAAGCTTCGGGAATTAATAGGTGGGTTTCAAGTAGCTCGTAGGTAATCTTCCAACGGGTGCATGGTATGAGGTTTGGGGTTCAACATCTAGTGAAGAGGTTTCATGGGTGCTGCTCCAATTGGGAGTTGCATCTTAAAGGATCCTTGGCTATGATGATCCGGGGATTGCAAGGCCCTTTGTAACACGTGCCATGGGGCATTCAGCACGAACATGTGAGACGAAACCTCTATTATGTATTTCTTTCATCTGTACCTTGTTGTTTTATTTTGTCATTTTGATCTCCCAAGTGGCTTCTCGACAAGTTGTGCTACCATTAAACTTTTGGAATTCATTCGTTCAATTCTCTGTTCGAATGATATTGTGAAGATTATGTTGCAACATGTCTTTCCTTTGTTTTTGTTTTGATTCTGGTATTCGAGTTGCTTCAATGTCAAATGTTGATTCCATACCTTTCCTAAGCAGTGTTCTCATATTTCTATGGGAGTGCTAGTCCTTCTTGATCATCAAGATTTTCATGTTAAATTCTTTTTCAACCGTTGCGTTCTCTTCAAGTTAATCCGATCCTTTTAATTTGTGCAAGACCAATCCTTGGTTTTTCTCAACGGTGTCTGTTTCATTCGTCCCAAGCTGTCTTTGTTTTTCCCCACCCTCCCACACTTTTTCTTCATGGAGACAGAGTCCTTAATGAAATATACATTTGATTCATGTGATGTTTCTTCATTCTTTTCCTTCAATGTCCTTATCCGGTGATTTCTCGTGAAGATGCTAAGGAAGATTCAGTTTATCATCCTCTGTTTCTTGTTTCTTCTCTGGTGGACTAAATCCAAGCTTTGGTGTTGATTATATCCTTCCTCTTGTTTCACATTTTTTCACATGTTGGCATTTCTTATGCGAAGTCTCTCCTGTTTATTCAACTCTCTCTAATTTTTTCTCCAGAGTGTTCAAGATATCTCGAAAGATTCGTGTCTCCATTTTTAATTCGTTCAAGCTATTTTGAGGATTGTCATCATATTCAAGCCATTTAATTTAACCGGTGCAATATCTCTTAAGCAATCTTTTTCAACGGTGATTTCTTTAGTCGACCCTAACCCACACGTCTTTTTCCAGGATCTTACCTGACTCTTTTATTTTTTCTGGAGTTATACTCAAATTCTTTTCAAGTATGACGTAAGAATGATTTCCATCAGTCACATGCCTTCTCCAAGATTGTTTTCAATTATTTTCATCTTTAGCTCCACCTTCCTCTTGTCATTCGTCCGGAGTATCTCAAAATTCTTCATGGTATTTCTCGTAGTTCTTCTCAACATTTGAAATCCGGAGAAGAGTGTCTCTTAAATCTTGGCCATTCTCTTGAAAATTCGTGGTTCTAGCCTCATGACATCCTCATAATTGTTTCGATCACGAGGAATCTTTTCATATCATCCGAAGCATTTCATGAATTATTTCCATTGTGATCCTCCGAAGGCCATCATTTCATAAGATTTCTTCGTTCTCAGTTTTCAACTTCATCCTCCAACTATTCTTAGTTGATGTCTCTTCGTTCGTCTCCATATTCTTACGGTGGTTCATTCACAATTACTCTTCCGTTGTTATCGTATCAACTCATTTGTTCTTTTCATAATCCTACCGGTGATTCCTTGAATACTTTCTCAAGATTGTGCGGGATCTTTCTTTAATTCTTTGCAACGGGAATAAGTAGTATGCCAAATCCATTAGTTGTCATCAATTTAAATTGGTGAAGGATAAGCATGACATAATTCTTATTCTTATTTCTTCAAGGTGATTTAATTCCTTTCTCTGAAGTTCTTCCATGATATCAAATTATTGGTTGTTCATCTTTTCTTTCCGGAGTTCCAAACACTCGTGTCGCGAAGCTCCATCTAATCATTGCAAGGCTTCAATCTTATTCTTTTCATCCTTCACTTCTCATCCTTTCGTTACCGGAGTTCTTCATGGTGGTTCGTCATGATTTAATTCATCCTCGAAGTCTTCATCAAGATTCTTGTTGGAGCTCAAG
The DNA here is from genome assembly GCA_902687465.1 of Secale cereale. Taxonomy (NCBI): domain Eukaryota; kingdom Viridiplantae; phylum Streptophyta; class Magnoliopsida; order Poales; family Poaceae; genus Secale; species Secale cereale. The sequence goes on along the minus strand of LR738709.1, from coordinate 588,479,694 downwards.
CATTCTACTTCTTGCATTTTGAAGTGCAATTCTTGCTCCCTTATCTTTTGAGGTGGTGTTATGTCATTCTTCACAATTTCCTTCATGTTTCATGATTCATAAGTTTCAGGAATGAGATATTTAAATGCATCATATTCTTTCTGTTCAAGAGATCTTTCAACCCGTTAATCTCTTCATTGGAGTTAACTTGGGTTGTATTTCACCTAAAGCTTTTCCCTAAGGATTGATGCTATTTATGGTGCTTATAAATGACCAAAGTTATTCATTTACCCTCCTAGTGAATTAACTTTTCGTCTCCCTGTTGATCTCAATCCAATCAAATGTTTTCCGTTAGTGGCAGAATTTCACCGCTAGTTTTAAGTTGTTTTCATAAGTCCACGAGAAGCATATCTTTTGCTTGTTGATTTCCAACAACTCTGTTCACCCTTCTTCGTAAGGATGATTTCTAATTCATTCGTGGGAGAGGTTGTCATTTTATTCTCCGTTCTTTTCTTTCCTAATGATCTAGCTTCTATTCTTTCATTCCGGAGGCATTGTGATGTCGCTCTCTCCAAACGATCATCTCATTTTTATCGAGATCATATTCTTCCCTTGCTTGTACATTTAGCCGGAGTGTTGTGTCCTCCATTCAAGTTCCGTCATCTTATCTAGTTTTTCCTATATTTTCAACCGGAGTGTTGTCTGAGTCCTTCTTACTCCTTGTGCCATTCTTTCAATTGTTTTAGAGGCAGTGTGTTGTTGATTTCATCAAGTATCATCCCAACTTGGCAAGTTCATGTTCAATTCCTTCCATTTTCAGTTGGAGTGCTGTCCGAATTCCTCATTCTTGTTCCTTGGCTATCTCATTATATCGGTGCAGTTTCAAATTCTTTTGGTTCGTTAGGCTCTTGTTTCATGTCTTTCAACCTACAAGGTTCTCGTAATGTTCCTTGTTCCTCTTTTCTAACGGAGTGTTTTCATCTTCGTTCATCTCCATTGTATTCTTTCTTCAACTTGTTTAACCTCTCAAGGTTCAAGGCTTCACTCGTTTGTCAAAGAAGCAACTTTGTTTTACCTCTTCTTTTTCGTTTTATCCGGTGCCATCTCTAGGATCTCGGGTCGAGATCCTCTGTTAGTGTGGGAGAGTTGTGATGCCCCGAGACCGACGCTCCAGAAGACTTCCAGCTATTCTGGGTTTTGCCGTGTGTTTTATTTGTTTGCTCTGTTATTAATTGCGCATTGCATCATGTCATCATGCATCATATCATTGTTTTGCAACTCAACTAAATAAATAGTATGGATCTTCGGTCCATTTAAATCGAGGGAATTCACAATGGTGACTTCTCTTTATAACATATAAAAGTCTCCCAATATTATTAGGGAGCTATATTAAAATATTCCATTGTTTCGGAATCACCTAAACACACTTGAAAATATTCCCCATGCCTAGTTCACTCCAAGTTTCACCTTCAAATCTTGCCCACAATTCTTATCCACTTTATTGAGGTTCCTACGAAAATCCGAACATTTTTGGACACTTCCTAAACCTTGTCCTAATTCAAACCATTTGAATTAAATTCAAATGAGTTTTAATTTAACTCTTGCGTTCATGCCTCTCCTATTTTTCTTGGAACAGTTACATTTTTGCGAGTCCGGGAAAACTAACCGCATGCTCTAATTCTATCCCTAACCTCTATCTCCTTTCTTTCTCTTCTTGGTTCCTTTCTTATTTTTTTGAGGAGAGAGAGAGGGGCAAAGAGGCCTCCTAGCTGACAAGAGGAGCCTCATCCAGACGCAGCCCACCACCTAGGCCCATCCTGCCCCAGCGGCCCATCTATATCCCTCCTAACCCTAGCTGGCCCGAGGCCCACCTAACCTGCCAGCCCCGTCGGTCTCATCTCTCTCTCGCGCCGCCATCTTCCCCCTCTCGATCCCCAGCTTCTTCTCCCACAACACCCGATCCCCATCCCTCGTCGCTCCCCTCTCGATTCCTTCCCCCCTCGTGCTGCCGCAGAGAGAGGGCAGCGCCCCGTTGCCCCAGCGTCGAGCCCTCGCTCCTCTACTCCTCTGCCTCGTCGCTGCTCCTCCCCCCGAGCATCTCCGCCGCCAGGACGCCTCCCGAGCCGCCATGGACGGGGCCAGAGCAGCCTCCGCCCGACGCCTCCGTACTCCTCCGCGCCATCATCCGGTCGTCCGCGCCCTCGAGCCTCCCGCTACCCCGGCCGCGACATTCTCGCGCGCGAGCGCGCCCTCTCCGTCCTCGTCTGCGCCCTCCAGCAAGCCCGCGCGACCCCGTCGTTGAAGACAATCCCCGAGCAGCTCGACGTCAGCCTCGCTGCCGTCCGTCGTCCTCTTTGACGGCACCATCTTGCCCGCTCCACCGCGCCAAGTCCGTCGTCGCCGCTCCCCTGCTACCTCGCGACGGCCGCAACTCCTCTGCTTCGACCATCACAACGACCTCCTCGCCTCTGCACCGCCCTGCTCCGCTTCTTGCACGTAACCCTGCCGCCCGAGCCCCTGTTGCCTTTTGGACTGCCGTGCTGCTGCTGGTGCTCGAGACGCCAAGATCCACCAGGTCCGGCTACAACCCGAGCAGCAACACGGTTATGTCGTCGAAACGGCTACCCTGTCTAGTACACCGGCGCCACAGGCTCATTGCAGCCACCCAGGCAGACCGCAAGTTCCCGCGACCCCGTGCAAGTAGCTCTACGCCCAAAGATGTTGGATGCACCATGTTCGTGACCGATACGTGTAAGACTACTGTCGACCTCATAGACGCCAAGTACCTCTACCGCCGCCAAGTTCCTCTCCGTCAAGTGCACGAAGAACTCAAGTTCGACTACTCGGTGACGCGTCAAGTACCCCTACCGACGCCGGAACGGCTACGACGACATGTACATCTATGGGCCGTGTACGACTACATTACGATACACCAAGTACCTCGAGACCGCTGTTTTCGAGGACCGCCAAGTTCCACGACGAGAGTGTAACACTACCGCCGCCGTGTATTTTTCGCCAAGTGCAACGACCCCGAGAACGACTCTGAAACGTGTACCACTTCCATCGCCATGACCGAGAGTACAACTACTTCCACTACCATCACGTGGACGCCTACTTCCCTCTCTGAAACGAAACGTGAACGACTACATCCCTCGACGACTCGTTCCACCCCGAATGCACGCTTCAAAGGTATACCACCGAGTCGACGCCCGTGAACGAATGTTGCTTGTGTGTTGTTTGAGATGCATCCCTTGTTTGCACCGTGTCCGTTGTGCCCCTCTTTTGTCGCTGACCCATGGCAACCCGGAATCCGGGAGCACCCCACATCTCTTGCATGACACGCTCTCCGTCATCTTTTGCACCGGGCTCTCAACGAGTTACCGGAACCAATATTTTGCGTGGCATCATTTTCGGATTCGTCGCCGTGGAACCCTTTCTTTCCACCACGATGACAAATACTTCATATCTCTTACGTCAACTTTTAATAAAATTGCATAAAAACTTGCATTTGTCATCCGCATCATGATAACAACATTAAAATGTTTAAATTGTTGCTTGCTTTAATAATTGCTAAATATGCACATGGGGAGTTTCCGGGATTTGTTGTTGTTATTTCCGGCCTCATTTAAAATGCCTAGTCAGTGTAGTTTACGTTTGCTTCACCTCTTGCCATGTTATTTAACATTTAACTTGTTGGGTTCATAACGAGATCAAACTAAATAATCTAACATGGTGTTTTGTCGATATGCAACTCGTTGCATATTGAGCTCCACTTAACTTGTAGTATTGTTTGTGCACTCTGCCATGCCATGCATATTTAAACCGAACATGCATCATACTTGTTTGTGCATCATGCCATGGTTATGATATGTGTGTTCACCATGTTGATTGCTTTCTTTTCAGTATGCTTCTCTTGTTAGCTTCGGTTCCATTCCGGAGTTGTGAGGATCCGTTCGACTACTTCATGGACTCGTTCTTCTTCCTTGCGGGATACCAGGCAAGATGACCATCCCCTTGGATACCTTTACTATCATTGCCATGCTAGTTGTCTTGATGCTATTGTTATATGTCGCGCTACCTATCTTTTGTTGTCAGCATCTCCTTGTTGCCACGAAACCTCTAACTTTTGACACCTTCCCAGCAAACCGTTGTTTGGCTATGTTATCCGCTTGCTCAGCCCCTCTTATAGCGTTGTTAGTTGCAGGTGAAGATGAAGATTGCTCCATGTTGGAACTTGTTGTTGGAATATCACAATATCTCTTAAATATATTAACACACCTATATACTTGGCAATGGGTGGAAGGCTTGGCCCTTTGCTCAGTGTTTTGTTCCACTCATGCCACCTTAGGAACCGATAAACCAGTGTTATGTTCCATCATTTTGCGTTCCTAACGCGGTTGGGTATATGGGGACCCCTTGACAGTTCGTCTTTGAATAAAACTCCTCCAGCAAGGCCCAACATTGGTTTTAATTTGCCTCATAATAACAACTTAATTAATTAATTAAATTGCATAGGGGGTCGTGTCCCCGAGGATTCTTTCTACATAACAAGGGGGCCAGTGCTGATAGTGTTGGTCCCAAGCGGGGAGACCGCAGGGCCACCATGGGGAAACTCGAGGTCTGGTTTTACCTATAGGATCGCCCATCCGGACGTGGCCTGAGACGAGATACGCGCGGCTACTATCAGGGTGTCGGCACGCCGGGAGGTCTTGCTGGACTTGTTTTACCATTGTCGAAATGTCTTGTGCACCGGGAATTCCGAGTCTGATCGGGCCTTCCCTAAGATAAGGGGTAATATTGTTATTATCTCTGCTGATCGTGAGAGCTTGTGATGGGCTAAGTTGGGACACCCCTGCAGGGATTTGATCTTTCGAAAGCCGTGCCCGCGGTTATGTGGCAGATGGGAATTTGTTAATATTCGGTTGTAGAAAACTTGACACCATGTTCTTGAATACACTACCTGCGTGAGTAACCGTGATGGTCTTTTTCCGAAGGGCTTCGGGAAGTGAACATGGTGGGCTTATGTTTGGTCGTGAGTAGTTAGGATCACTTCTTGATCAACTTGGCGATCGTTGGCGCTTGTTCTCTTCTCGGTCTAAACTCGTAAGTTAGTGCTTAGTGCTGATGCAACCTTGTTTTAAGCCTTTCCACACCTAGGGCTTTGGTAGTTTTGATACCCGGGAACGGGATTGCTGAGTCCTCTGTGGCTCACAGATACAACACACACCAGATGCAGGTACAGCCGAGAACGATGCAGGAGATGGTTCAGAACTTCAGTGGGAGTTCGATGCAGAGCGTGGACGTTACTATGTTTCGTTTTTCGACGATCAGTAGTGGTTCCTACTAGGGGCAATCGGGCCTTGTGTTTTTATGGTATCTTTCTTGTTTGGGTTTTCTTCCGTAGCTGGACCCCGTGTTATTTGGATGAATGTATGTTATTGTATTCATTGTGTGACGTGGCGAGTGTAAGCCGACTATCTTTTACAATTTCGTCACTCAGTTTTACATGAGATGTGCAGACATACCATACTTGAGATCATTCTAGTATGCGCATATGTCTTTAAGTCGTGCCTTGACACATGGTAGACATAGTCGCATACTGGGCATTACATTCACCACCAGAGCCTTTTGCTGACGAAGACTATTTTTTTCAGGATAACTTGTACTAGTTGTTCCCCTTCAAATTTTGGCCGTTGTGGGATCCCTTCCCGTTGATATTTGGGAAGAGGACCAAGGCCACTATAAATAGGACCTAGGCACCACCATAGAGGGTATCTCATATGGATCCAAGAGAGAGCTCGCCTAGTAGAAGAGACACCACAAGCTCATCCGAGCCTAAGAACACCTCTCCTCCGGAGGTTGATCATCCCTTGTTCGAGTTCTTCCTCAGCCATACAAGGCAATCCACCACACACACTGGAGTAGTGTATGACACCACAGGGTGGCCTGAACCAGTATAATCCTCTGTGTCCCTTGTTCTTTGTGTTCGTCGAGCTAGGTCGTGGAATCGCAGGGTGAGCGCGTTGGGGAGAGAGTGTTCTTCATGCGCACCCCAGAGTTCAAACCTCTCAAGGGTTATCGGAACCCCAAAATCCGATATTTGGCACGACGGGTAGGGGTGTGCCGAAGCCTCTATTCCATCGGTCGGCGCGTCACCGCTCCATCGCTTCCATGGCTGGCGCTCGCCGCGCTCGTGATGAGCGACGGGCCGCCCTCGCCACCTGCATCGCTCAGACAGCTCCCGCCGGTGGACCTCCTCGCCGTTCTCCATCGCCTGCTGCCAACGCGGCCACCGGCCCGACGCAGCACGAGCAGTAGGCCTCGTCGCTGCATCCCTTGATGCGGCGGGATGGACGCACCACAACCCCATCGCTGACCCCTGCTGGCTCGTCGTCCCACGGCCGTCCTAGATGCGCAGGCTGCGCTGCTCATGGCGCGCGAGCTCCTGCGCTACCGCCCCATCGACGACCTCTACGAGGATTGGCTCGACCGCATCGCCGAGCTCGTCAGCGCTGCTGGGGGCTCTCCTGCCCCGTCTATCTCGCTACCTCGCCCGCCACCCCTTGCGGGCGACGTGGCCCATGCAGCGCCTCCACCACCTTCGCATCAAGGCGTCGTCAACAATCCAAGGCACGCGGCCCCGCAGCACGACCCACCCCGCGGGGTGCCCGTGCATGAAGAAGGAAGCTGCCAAGAGATCCAGCGGCCTCAAGGAGGAGCGCCAGCGCTCCCTCCACCGCCGCGTTGAGACTGTGCACCTCCTGTAGTGGCAGCGTGAGGAAACAAAGACCAAGCTCCTCCTCCGCGACAGGCTCCGGTGTCAACATCAGGCTGCAAGGCCCTCACCCCTGAGCTGCGCAATGTCAACCGGCCTAGGAAATTCAAGCCCGACCTGCCTCCATGCTACGACGGCACCCCCGACCCTGCTGACTTCCTGCAGCTGTACGAGTCGAGCGTCAAGGCATCCAACGGCGACGAGAAGATCATGGCGAACTGGTTCCCCATGGCTCTTAAGGATGGCGCACACTCATGGATCATGTACGTGCCCGCGGGATCGATCTCCTCCTAGGGTGAGATGCGCGAGCGTTTCATTGCTAATTTCCAGGGCACCCGTGACCGCCCGCCGCCCACGGGTGACCTGCGACGGGTCAAGCAACAACCAGGAGAAACCCTGCAGAAGTTCATCCATTGCTTCAACAGCGTCTGCCTCAAGATCCCCAAAGTCACGGACGAGGCCATCATCTTAGCATTCTCCGATGGCGCCCATGCCATCAAGATGAAGGAGGAGCTCGCCATCCATGAAGATCTGTTCACAGTCCTGGAGCTGTTCAACCCGCGACCAAGTGTGCCAGAGCTGAGGAGGGGCGCCTTCCCCTCGTCGAGCTCCCCACTATTGACCCTGAAGAAAATAAGGCCAAGGCCAAGGACGTGAAGCACAAGGGGGGGGGGATGTTCTCGCGGCCGAACCAGAGATGAAGCATGGCCGCAACCATCTGGAGTCATCCAAGAGCAATCGTCCATTCTGTGCCTTCCACAACATGCACAGTCACAACAGCAACGACTGCCAAGAGCTCACGGCCATCCGCGACGGGCGCATCGGACGACGCCCCGAGCGCAGCGACCAGGGCTACGGCCGTGGAGGAAGCCGGACCGGGGGGCACTGGGATGACCGCAGGCCCCGTCAAGAGTGGCATGGTCAGCCTCGTGAGGACCGCTGGCACGATCAGCCTGGCGAGGGTGCCTGGAGGGACCAGCCTCACGAGGGTGCCTAGAGGGACCTACCTCGTGAGGACCGTCCTCAGGGCAATGCCGGCCTCCCTTCGCTGCCACCACCAAGAAGGAATGACGACCAAGACGAGGAGGCTGGGGTCTTCCAGGAGCCTCGCACCATTGCTTGCATCTTGGGCAGTGCGCAGGCTCCAGCCTCTCAGCGCCTCTTCAAGCAATTCGCCCGAGAAGTAAACGCAGCTCTTCCCAGGATAGAAGCCACACGACCACTCAAGTGGTCAAAGTGCGCCATCACCTTTTGCTGTGCTGACCAGATTAAGTGTGCGGCAACCGCTGGCGCTCTCCCAATGCTCTGCTCACCCGTCATCAGCAACGTCCAAGTCACCAAGACGCTCATCGATGGCGGTGCAGGGCTCAACGTCCTCTTCGTCGACACATTTGATCGTCTCCATATACCTTATGACCAGCTGCACCCCACTGTTAGAGTTATATTGATGATGGCCTATGGCCTTTTGTATTCTTGCCTTTTGGAATCCTCATGTACATTATATATATGGTGGCTTTGGCCTCCTAGTAATACAAGTTGCATATTCATGACATGGTATTAGAGCTCTAGTTTTTTTTCTTTTGCACGTCGCAACTCGTGCTCAGATCCAATCGCGCCGCTGTGTTTTCATTTCCCCGATTGTGCTGCTCCACGTCGTCTGCTACTCCTACCGCATGCGCCTCTTCTCCCACCCACCCCGTCTCGTCAATCCCGGTGGTGCCCTCGTCAACCTCGTGTTTGCGTGTGTCTCGATTTGGAGGCCTCGCCCCGTGCATCTTCTTCTCCCGTAGCAGGTGCACGCCCTGTCCAGGGGGTTGTCTACATCCGCCGCTGCAGACCAGCAGCCGTTTTCTGCCGCTGGTCGCTGGATTCCGCCATCTCCAGTGCCTGGACAAAGCTGCCCACTCAGCCCGTCCACTTCGTGATCTGCCGCCTGCCTTTCCAGATCGAGCAGCTCGGGTCCACACCCAAAATCGCCCGCGTCGGCCGGCCACCGGTTCCAGGAGCCATCCACGTTCACGTCCAGCCGGTTCCGCCTCAGATTGGCCATGCTAGATCGGCCGCAAGCCACTTCTCACACATGTGTGTGTTAACTACAAGGGATGAATCGATCCACCTGCCTATGTCTTGTGTGTGTGCGCGTACGGGCTGCACGGCCCGTGATTTGCTTTGGGCTGCTGGTGAGCGGACGGCTACTCTGCTGGTTGGTTAGCTTTTGTTTGTCTGGCTTGAAGTATGTGCTTGCAAAAAAAGGAAAAAAGAAGAAAAAAGTGGTACAATGTGTTCGTCGGGTATGCCTCTCCCACGTAGCCCCGTGTTTTTCAACGGTATTCCATACATTGATCTCGTCTCACACATGCGCCTTTCCTCGGTGCTTGGTACTCACCCGTTTGGAGGTGGTGGTTGTCGCTCTACTCCGACACCTTTTGCGACTTCCACTTGTGCTGCCGGTCGCTCTACATTGACTCCTTCGATAGCTGCAGCACCTCTTGTAGCTGCTTCTCTGCATGGTGTTGGTCGTTCTTCAGCGATTCTTCCCATGATTTCTGCAACTGGTGATTCTCTCCCTATGTTGACTGCTCCCGCGACTTCTGCACGCCGTGGTGAGCTCTCTATGTAGACTCCTCTCACGGCTTCCACACGCTATGGTGACAGCTCTATGTAGTCTTTCTACTCTCAGCCGACTCTCCACACGGCTACCACGGGAGGTGGCGACTGCTCATCGTCGACATGTGTTTCTACCTCAACCTCTCATGTCATGTCCCTATCTGCGCGTGAGGTTGCGCAGCTGCGATGCCTGCTTGATGCTTTGGATTCTTCACTGACAGATTCTACAGTTTCCATGGTTGACTCTTCTGCCACTGAGAAACCACCATCTACTCTTCCAGGTACATCCCCATGGATTCTTGATACTAGAGCATCCTTTCATATGACTTATGGTTCTTCCACTTTGACCTGTTTGACCTGTCGAGCCTCCTGTTCGTGTTCTTACGGCTGATGGCACTCCCCTCCCTATAGCTAGTCGAGGCACTCTTAGCACTTCTTCATTTCATGTTCCATCTGTCGCTCATGTTCCTCGACTTACCTTGCAGCTCATATCTGGTGGTCAGATTGGTAACTCTAGTTGTAGGGTCATTCTCGACTTTGATTCATGTTCTGTTCAGGATCGTCGCACGTGCACTTTACTTGGTGCTGGCCCTCAATGTTCTAATGGTCTCTGGGAGCTTGACTGGCTTCGTCTTCCCTCCGCTGCCACCTCTGCCAGTCTCGCAACCCCTGTTGTTGCATCTACCAGCTCTTTTTAGCAGTGGCATCATCGTCTTGGCCATTTATGTGGTTCTCGTCTCTCGTCTCTAGTTCATCGTGGTATTCTGGGGTCTGTCTCCGGTAACGCTTCGTTGGATTGTATGGGTTGTCGGCTTGGTAAGCAGATTCAGCTACCCTATCCTCACAGCGAGTCAGTGTCTGAGCATCCTTTTGATCTCGTTCACTCTGATGTTTGGGGTCCGGCTCACTTCGCTTCGAAGGGGGTCATCGCTACTACATTATCTTTATAGATGACTTTTCTCTATACACTTGGATCTATTTCATGTCTTCTTGTAGTGAGGTCTTATCTATATACAAAAAAAATTCTGCCATGGTTCATACCCAGTTTTCCACTCCTATTTGTGTTTTTCGTGCAGATTCAGCTTGTGAGTATATCTCCCATGCGCCGCAAGGATTTCTTGCTGAGCAGGGTACTCTTGCTCAGTTCTCTTGCCCTGGTGCTCATGCTTAGAATGGCGTGGCTGAGTGCAAGCATCGTCACCTTCTTGAGACGGCGCATGTGATGATGATCGCCGCCTCTCTTCCGCCTCACTTCTGGGCTGAGGCTGTTACTACTTCCACCTATCTCATCAACATTCAGCCATCTGCTACTCTATAAGGTGGTATTCCTCTCGATCGTCTGTCTGGTCGTTCTCCTGATTATTCGACGCTCCGTTTGTTTGGTTGTGTCTGCTATGTTTTTGTGACGCCCGAAGACCGACGTCCCAGAAGATTCCAGATGTTCCGGGTTCTCCCGTGTGTTTCATTTGTGCTTGTATTATTTATTTTGCATTGCATCTTGTCATCATGCCATCATGACTTTATTTCTGCATCTCACTTAAATAAATTGTGTGGATCTTCGATCCATTTAAATCGAGGGAAGAGTGACTTCTCTTTATAACATTTCCTCCCAATATTTAGGGAGCTATATTATAAAATATTCCATTTGTTTGGAATTAACCCAAACACACTTGCATATATTCTTCATGCCTTTTCTACTTCAAGTTTCACCGTCAAAACCTTCCCTATATTTCTTTTCCCATTTATCGAGGCTCCTCCTAAAGTCTAAACTCCTTCAAGGCAAGCTAAATATTTTTGGTTTGCACTTCCCTATTTTGTTGGAACCACTTTTGTTGGGTTGGTAATATTCCTTAAAGCCTTACAAAATGTTCCATCATTTATTTCTTGTTCATGACCTCTTTTCTTAATAATTTTGACTCTCTCTATTTTTTTCTGCTAAAGAAATAGATAAGGAGGAGGTAAGCCGCAGCCCAGCCTCCTCCCAGCCGCCGACCAGCCGCCCCACCAGCTCCTTCCCTGGCCCAGACCGGCCCATTCTTTCCCCACCTAGGCCTCTTGGCCCAGCTGCATCGAACCCTAGCCCGATCCCTAGCGCTCTGTTCCGCTCGCTCCCTTCTCTCCCTCACAGCGCCGCTCGCCCCTCCCTCATCTCCCTCGCAGCCCCCGACTCCATCTCCCTCCGCTCGATCTCCTCGTCGCCCGAACCTCTTCCTCGTCTCCATCTCTCTCCCTCGCGCCCCTCACCTCCCTCAACCAGAGCGCCTCGTCCTTCGCCACAACGATCCCATCCGCACCGAACCGCGCCAGAGCCCCCTCGAGCAGCTCCCTGCGCGCCCCAGGCCCTGCACGGCTGCGCCTCCCTCCGCGCCTCGTGCCGGCCACCGGCGCCACCAAGGACGCCAGCGACGGCCAGCCTCAGCCTCGACGCGCCCCGGTCGTCCTCCTCGACGGATCCGGCGACCAGCCAGCGCCCCGCGCCCGCCACCTCACGACCCTGCAGCCTCCTCCTCCGCGGGCCAGTGCCGCGGCCACCGGAGCCCTTCTTCGCCTCTGTTTCGGACTAGGGACGACGCCATCCATCGCCGTCGTCTTCGGGCCAAGTTGCCGCAGCCGCCTCTGTTGTTTGCTTTTGTCGTCTCGCGCGCTGCCCTTGCTTCGTCCAGCCACTTGCTGCCATGTCTCCAAGTTCTTCGTACGAGGGACCCCAAGACCGACGAGTACACCTTCGGGTTCGCCAAGTCCCTCTCCGTCAAGTTCGGCTACTCGGAGACGCACCAAGTACCACTACGAACGTGTACCCCGACGTCAACTACGACTCGACAAGTACCACGACTACCGGATGCGCCAAGTACCTCTTCTTGCGACACGAACATCTACGAATGTGTACATCTACGAACGAGTACAACTACCGTCGCCGAAGACCGCGTGTACCTCTACGAACGTGTACCTCTACAGAACGACTACTTCCCTCTACGAACGTGTACCACGACTCGCGAGAACGACTACTTCCACTACGTCCCTCGACGACCCGAACCCCTCCGAGAACGAACGCTTCGAAGGTATAACCCTGAGACGATGACCCGAGAACGTTTGCATGTGGTTGTATGAGATGCTCCACTTGTGTGCTCCGTGCCCGTATCGTCTTTTGTCGCGCTCCTCGGTTGCCTCGTCACCGACCCGTGGGAACCCGGTGACAGGATCACACCACCTTTTCATCTCGTTTGACTCGCTCACGCCACCTTTTCTTTTGCACCGGTCTCTCAACGGGTTACCGGAACCGAGATGTTGCCGTTGCATCATTTTCGGATCGTTGCCGTGGCACCCTTTCCTTCCACCAGGGTGGCAAATACTTCATATCTCTTCATGTTAACCTTTAACTAAAAATTGCTTAAACTTGATCATGTCATCCGCATCATGTTAACAACATTAAAATGTGTGAATTGTTGTTTGCTTCAAATTGATAAACATGCATATGGGGATTTTCCGGAATTGTTGTTGTTATTTTCCGGCCTCATTTAAACTTGCCTAGATAGGTAGTTTACTTTTGATTCACCTCTTGCTATGTTAAAAACATTTAATCTTGTCTTGTAAATAGACGAGAGTCAACTAAATAAATAACATGTGGTGTTTCGTCAATATGCAACTCGTTGCATATTGAGCTCCACTTAACTTGTAGTTTTGTTTGTGCACTTTGCCATGCCATGCATATTTAAACCGGACATGCATCATACTTGGATGTGCATCGTATGCCATGGTTATGATATGTGTGTTTACCGTTGCTTGTTTCTTTCCGGTTTGCTTCCCACGTTAGCTTTGGGTTCGTTCCGGAGTTGTGAGGTTCTGTTCGACTACTTCATGGATCCGTTCTTCTTCCTTGCGGAATCCCAGGCAAGATGATCATACCCTTGGATACCTTTACTACCATTGCCATGCTTAGTTGTCTCGATGCTATCGTTACACGTCGCGCTACCCATCTTTTATGTCAGCCTCTCCTTGTTGCCATGAAACCTCTAACCTTTGAAACCTTCCTAGCAAAACCACTGTTTGGCTATGTTACCCGCTTGCTCAGCCCGTCTTATAGCGTTGTTAGTTGCAGGTGAAGATGAAGTTCGTTCCAGGTGGGAACTTGTTGTTGGAATATCACAATATCTATTATTATTATTAACACACCTATATACTGGGCATGGGTGGAAGGCTTGGCCTTTTGCTCGGTGTTTTGTTCCACTCATGCCACCTTAGGCACCGATAAACCGGCATTATGTTCCTTGATTTTGCGTTCCTTACACGATGGGTATATGGGAACCCCTTGACAGTTCGACTTTGAATAAAACTCCTCCAGCAAGGCCCAACGTTGGTTTTAATTTTCTCATAATAACAACTTAATTAATTAATTAAATTTGCATAGTGCGTCGCATCCCCGGGTATTCTTTCTACATAGCAGGGGGGCCAGTGCTGATGGTGTTGGTCCCAAACGGGGAGACTGCGGGGCCACCATGGGGAAACTCGAGGATTGGCTCCCGTAGGCTCACCTATCCGGACGTGGCCTGAGACGAGATACGCACGGCTACTATCAGGGTGTCGGCACGCCCGGGAGGTCTTGCTGGACTTGTTTTACCATTGTCGAAATGTCTTGTGCACCGGGATGGCGAGCCTGATCGGATTTCCCTAAGATAAGGGGTGATGATATTATATTTATCACTTCAGCTAATCGTGAGAGCTTGTGATGGGCTAAGTTGGGACACCCCTGCAGGGTTATGATCTTTCGAAAGCCGTGCCCGCGGTTATGTGGCAGATTGGAATTTGTTAATGTCCGGTTGTAGAAAACTTGACAGAGGATCCGAAGTAAAACACACAACTGTGTGAGTAACCGTGACTGTCTCTTTTCACTTTGAGAAGAGAACACGGTGGGGTTATGTTTGACTCGTAGGTAGTTCATGATCTTTAGCGATCACTACTAGTTTGCGACCGTTTGCGTAGATGCTCATTTTATTCTTGTACTCGTAAGTTAGCCACCATATTATGCTTAGCCGCTGCTGCAACCTCACCACCTTACCTCTTCCTACCCATAAAGCTTTGCTAGTCTTGATACCCATGGTTATGGGATTGCTGAGTCCTCGTGGCTCACAGATACTACAACACCAGATGCAGGTTCAGCCGAGTATCAAGCAGGAGCTGGTTCAGAGCTTCACTGGGAGCTCGATGAAGAGAGTGGCCGTATGCTTGTGACGTTTTCGGCGATCAGTAGTGGTTTCTACTAGGGGCGATTCAGACCTGTGGCTTTATGTTTTTGGTATCTTTCTTTCGGATCTTCCCCCGTAGTCGGGTTGTGATGTTTTGAATGATGTCTTGCTTATGTAATGTATTGTGTGAAGTGGCGAGTGTAAGCCAACTATCTCCTTTTGCAATTTCATTCCTATTTTTACATGAGTCGTGTAAAGATACCAAACTTGAGATCATTCCAGAATGGGCTTATACCTTTAAGTTGTGCCTCGACACGTAGGAGGTATAGTCCCATCCTAGGCATTACAAGTTGGTATTCATAGCCTTCTCCTACCTAGAAGCCCCCACTGATTGGTCGAATCGTTGACGGTTGAGTCTAGGCACACACTTGAAAATGTTTTGAGTCCTATATGTATATCGGAGAGTAGGATTTCTGTTTGCTCCTCATCTCTTTTCACTCTGGTGAGGACTCCTGACGATTACTCTTGTCTCTTCTACTCTCAAAATTCACCAAATTTTTTTTAGGATCACGCGAGTATTGTTTGGATTGTTCCGATGTCTTTGTGATGAGAACATTGTTCTCGATGCCTCCTATCATTAGGGGTTGTGGCAGTGTCCCGGGGAGTTGAGCTCCGAGGTGTTGTCGTCACAAATATATCGCATCAGTTCTGGAATACTTAAGAAGGCCGACATCGAAAACTCTCCTATGCGGTTAGTGGCAAGATAACCCCGACATCACCCAGTACTGGGGAGGTAGTTCGGGAGTATTGCCATAGCTTGTATAGTAGATGCGTTTCGAAGGTCCGAGGTAAACGGTTTCCGGAAATAACTGGTTATGTGTTGAAGGATGGATACAGCTGGATGTAGGATTAGAGTTGAGTGCGCGATGCTTCCCCTGTATCCCCAACACCTGATTGCATAACTGGAAACTTTCGGAAATTAATAGGTGGGTTCATCTAGTAGTTCGTAGGCATTCTTTCAATGAATGCATGATATGGAGTTCGGGGTTCTACATTGAGTGAAGTGGTTTTGTGGCCGTTGTTCCGATCGGGAGTTGCATCTTAAAGGGTCCTTGGCTATGCTGATCCGGGGATTGCAAAACCCTTTTGTAACACGTTCCATGAGCTTTTAGCACGAATATGTGGGACGAAGCTTCTATCTTGTATTTGTTCTATCTGCTCCTTGTTGCTTTTATTTACCTTTTGTTCTCCCAAGTGGCTTCCCGACAAGCTGATGTACCTGCGGAATTCATTCGTTCAATTCTCTGTTCGGATGATATTGTGAAGATCATGTTGCAACATATCTATCCTTTGTTTTGATTTGATTCTGGTATTCGAGTTGCTTCGATGTCAAATGTTGATTCCATACCTTTCCTAATCGGTGTTCTCATATTTCTATGGGAGTGCTAATTCTTTCTTGACCATCGAGATTTTCATGGTAATCCTTTTCAACCGGTGTGCCTTCTCTTCAAGTTATTCCATACGGACGCCGTTGAGAAATCTGACGATTTGTCTGTTTCATTCATCTCAGGTTGTCTTTGTTTTCCCCGCCCTCCCACCCTTTTTCTTATGGAGCCAGAATTCTCAAATTAAATATCCATTTTATTCATCTGATATTTCTTCATTCATTTCCTTCAATGTTCTTATCCGGTGATTCTCAGGAAGATGCTCAAGAGCTTCAAGTTCATCATTCTTCGTTCTCGTTTCTTCTCTGGTGGATGTAATTCAAGCTTCGGTGTTGATCATATATCTTCCTTTTTGTTTCACATGTTTTCACATGTTGAAATTTCTTATCCGAAGTCTCTCTTATTTTATTCAACTCTCTCTATGTTCATATCCGGAGTGTTCAAGATATCTTAGAAGATTCCCGTTTCCATTCTTAATCCGTTCAAGGTATTTTGAGGATTGTTATCTTACTCAAGCCATTTAATTCAACCGGTGCAATATCTCTTCAGCAATATTTTTCAACGGTGATTTCTTTTGAGTGGGCCCTAACCGACATGTCCTTTTCCAGGATCTTACCTGACTCTTCTATTTTTTCTGGAGTTATACTCAAATTCTTTTCAAAGTGTGACATAAGAGTGATTCCCACCAGTCACATGCCTTCTCCAAGATCGCTTTCAAATTCTTTTCACCGTGGTTTCAACCTTTTTAATTCTTCATTCCGGAGTGCTCAACAATTCTTATGGCATTTCTCGTCTTCATTCTCAACATTTGGAGACCGGAGAAGTGTTTCTCTTAAATCTTGGCCGTTCTCTTGAAGGCTCATGGTTCTAGCTTCATGCCATCCTCATTATTGTTCCGTTTGTGAGGAATTCTTTCATACCCATCCGAAGCATTTCATGAATTCTTTTCTTTGTGTTCCTCCGAAGGCCATCATTTCAGAAGATTTCTTCGTTCTCAGTTTTCAACTTCGTCCTCCAACTATTCTTCATTGATGCCTCTTCGTTCGTCTCCATATTCTTACGGTGGTTCTTTCAAGATTAACCTTCCGTTGTTATCGTTTTAATTCATTTGTTCTTTTCACAATCCTACCGGTGCTTCGTTGAAGATTTACCCAAGGTTGTGCTAGATCTCTCTTTAATTCTTTGCAACGAGAATAAGTAGTATGACAAATCCATTGCTTGTCGCCAATTTAAATTGGTGAAGGATATGCATAACATAAACCTTATTCTAGTTTCTTCCAAGAGGTTAATCCTTTCCTTCGGAGCTTGTTCATCATATATATTCTCGGTTCTAAATTCTTCATCTTGTTTTCCGGAGCTCCAAGTTATTTCAAGTATATCATTTCAAAGCTCAATCTAATTCATCGCAGGCCTTGAATCTTATTATTTTCATCTTTCACTTCTCATGCTTTCATTACCGGAGTTCTTCATGGTGGTTCATCATCATTTAATTCATCCTCGAAGTCTTCATCAAAATTCTTGTTGGAGCTCAAGCATTCTTCATCATGCTTTCCAAGTGCAATTCTTTCTACCTTATTGGTTGAGATGGTGGTATGCCATTTTTGACAATTTTCCTTCATGTTTCATGATTCACAAGTTGTCAGGAATGAGATATTTAAAACCATCATTTTTCCTTGTTCAGGAGATCTTTCCAACAATTCAATTTATTTGTTGGAGTAATCTTGGGTTGTATTTCACCTAAAAGCTTTCCCTAAGGATTGTTGCTATTATGGTGCTTATAAATGACCCAAGTTCTTCATTTATCCTTTTGGTGAAATAAGTTTATCGTCTCCTTGTTGATCTCAATCCAAGCAATTCGTTTCTGTTAGTGGCTGGTTGTCACCTCATAATTTTGAGATGTTTTCCATAAGCCCACATCAAGCTTATTCGTTTCATTGTTGATTTTTCCATCAACCCCATTCAACCCTTCTTTGTAAGGAGGATTTCCTAATTCATTCGTGGGAGAAGTTGTCTTTTTCTCTCCGTTCAATTATTTCATTGATTTATATGCTATTCTTTCGTTCCGGAGGCATTATAATGTTGATCTCTCCAAACCATCATCTCGTTTTTATCTAGATCATGTTCTTTCCTTGTTTATCTATTTAACAGGAGTGTCGTGACCTCCATTCTAGTTCCGTCATCTTATCTAGTTTTGCCTGTCTTTTACCGGAGTGCTGTCTGAATCCTTCTTACCCATTGTGCCATTCTTTCAATTGTTTCGGAGGCAATATGTTGTTGTTTTCATCAAGTATCTTCCCATCTCCTCAAGTTCTTGTTAATTCCTTCCATTTTCAGACAGAGTGCTGTCCAATTATTTCATTCTTATTCCTTCTCAATCTTGGTTAACCGGAGTGGTTTTGAAATTCTTTCGTCATCCGTGATCTCTTGTTTCATGTCTTTCAACCTACAAGGTTCTCATTATGTTCCTTGTTCCTCCTTTTTACCGGAGTGCTCTCAACTTCGTTCATCTCCGTTGTATTCTTTCTTTCAAGATTGTTCAACCTCTCAAGGTTCGTGGTTTCACTTGTCTGTCAAAGAAGCAACTTTGTTTTACCTATTCCTCTTCCGTTTTTTTACCGGTGCCAACTCTAGGATCTCGGGTCGAGATCCTCTGTTAGTGTGGGAGAGTTGTGACGCCCGAAGACCGACGTCTCAGAAGATTCCAGATGTTCCGGGTTCTCCCGTGTGTTTCATTTGTGCTTGTATTATTTATTTTGCATTGCATCATGTCATCATGCCATCATGACTTTATTTCTGCATCTCACTTAAATAAATTGTGTGGATCTTCGATCCATTTAAATCGAGGGAAGAGTGACTTCTCTTTATAACATATCCTCCCAATATTTAGGGAGCTATATTATAAAATATTCCATTTGTTTGGAATTAACCCAAACACATTTGCATATATTCTTCTTGCCTTTTCTACTTCAAGTTTCACCGTCAAAACCTTCCCTATATTTCTTTTCCCGTTTATCGAGGCTCCTCCTAAAGTCTAAACTCCTTCAAGGCAAGCTAAATATTTTTGGTTTGCACTTCCCTATTTTGTTGGAACCACTTTTGTTGGGTTGGTAATATTCCTTAAAGCCTTACAAAATGTTCCATCATTTATTTCATGTTCATGGCCTCTTTTCTTAATAATTTTGACTCTCTCTATTTTTTTTCTGCTAAAGAAATAGATAAGGAGGAGGTAAGCCGCAGCCCAGCCTCCTCCCAGCACTACTAGGAAAAGGCCTATTAATGGTGCACCTAATTTGGCCATTAATGGCGCATTAGTGGTGCGCCATTACTAGCACGCCATTAGTATTTGATACTAATGGCGCACCTCTGGTGCGCCATTAGTATCTGGTATACTAATGGCGCACCGCGGATGCGCCATTAGTGTGCACCTTAGTGCGCCATTAGTATGCCTCCCAGGGGCCAGGTGCTATGGCATACTAATGGCGCACTAAGTATGATGCGCCATTAGTAGTATCCGCACAGTAATGGCGCACTGCCTGTTAATGCGCCATTACTATGCTTTGGCATACTAATGGCGCACTTTTCTCTGATGCGCCATTAGTATGAATATTAGGTTTTTTTAATATTATTTTTCTGTTTTTTTTACAGATTACAAAATGTATAATTGCACAGAATATAGACAGCACACATCAACAACACATTCATCGAATACAATAGAAGATTAATCTCTGAATACAATTCATCATATTAGTCTCCGAATACAATTCATCGATCATATTAGTCTCCGAATTGAAAAGACCGAACAAAGATAGAACAATATATTACAAGTCTCGAGATCGCGAGTAGCGAGTTTGTCTTCGCATTACAAGTCGATATCGATCATCTAAACTACCATCACATAGAAGAGAGCTGCGGTCGTCACGATGAGCATCATCAT
Source organism: Secale cereale (assembly GCA_902687465.1). Taxonomy (NCBI): domain Eukaryota; kingdom Viridiplantae; phylum Streptophyta; class Magnoliopsida; order Poales; family Poaceae; genus Secale; species Secale cereale. Next base: position 588,459,774 of record LR738709.1, on the reverse strand, counting down.
GATGAAACTCGTTTTCATCCGGTTCCTCCAACGCTCCCTCCCCTCTCCCGCTAGATAGCGGGCGTATCTAGATTCGGCCTCGGCCCTAGTGGTGTACCCTTTGTAACTGTTACCGCTGAATCGGTGAACCTGTCTCCGACACTCCTCCCAGTCGTCGTAGACTCCGGGAACCTTACCCTTGTACACGACATACGACGGCATCGCTATATATATGCACTAGCCAAAAGAAACGTTAGTATCAATTCACAGACAATTCATAAGCAATATATAAGTATGCAACAGAACGATCGAAAGAGAAAAGCAAGACATTAATAGCATCGATTACATCTAAGTTGAACGACTCTCGAAACCAAAGAGACATACTACAAGTTCATTAAAGTTTAATTACAACAAGAGCCAATCGATGTTTCAGAACTAGACACAGCATCACTGCTTTCGACTCGACTCAATGCACCGGAGCATGGATGAAGCCGCCGTCTATCGTGGGAGTCATGAAATCACGGGCGTTGTCAGCCTGCATTTGTAGCATTGTGTCGATGTCACTGTTCGACGGTTGATTCCTGAGGTAGAACAGCCCCGAGGTACGAAGGACATCTTGATGGATGATTTCCGCAAACTCCGACTGGATGCGAAAGAAATCTTGTCTGATGTCCGCGTCCTGGATTGCCGACACGCGCGCGGCCCAATCTTTGAGCTTACTCGGTAGCAGAAGTTGATGATGGTCCCGTACGATCGCCCGCATGTGATGGATGGCGTAGTAGGCACCCTTCTCACCGCCAGGCGGCTGCTTGACGCAGTAGAACGTCGTGTTGTGGGAGAACACGTGCTTGTCGTACTTACGAGTTGTCCTGGTGAAGGTGCCTCCAGATTTGGCGTAGCCGGCGAGAACATCATCAAGAACCATCTTGACATTTGTGTAGTCTACAGCCGACTTACGGTCCGGGTCGAAATACGTGGCCATGGAATATTTGGGGCTTAGTAGGATCAGCGTGCACTGTGTGTCACTGCAGAAAACACGGAATGTTAAAAGAAGAACGATCGAAATCTAAGAATTCATATGTTACGGGGCGGTTGAGGCGGAGGACTTACTCGGGAAAGTAAGGCACGAGGAAGTTATCCTTATCTCAGTTTGCCAGAATGACGCCTCCGAGGTAAGAACTCGCGACTTGCCGGTCCCCAGCGCTGCCCAAGATCTTGGCACGCATGTAGAAGGGGTCGACTATCACGATGTCCGGGGTCTTGTCGCGAATGATCCGCATCTCCATACTCAGCGAAAATAGCCGAACGAAGGTGTAGTGCAGCGGATGAAGGTTCAACATAGCGTGGATGTCATCAAACCGCAGCACGATCGTAACCCCGATGGAGTTATCCACAAAGCCCTTCCCTCCGGCACCTTGGCCGCGAAAACCGGGTACGCCACATCCTTCTGTGTGAGACGCCGCTTCTCCAAAGAAAGAACACTGTCATGCAGACTCCGCATGGCACCGGTTGCAGCATCGAGCATATTTGTCGGTAGCATCGGCCTACCCGCCACATGCACCCTCCTCATTACATCCTCAGGTGAAGGTGGCCCGTCCTGAGCACGGATCGTACTCGGTGCCGGCTGGCTCGCACCCTTGTTAGTTTTTCTTTTGCGTGCCTTCTTCTTGATCTCCATAATTGGGACCGAGTTCTGCTCAGAGACCGCCTTCTTTAGTGTGTTGGGGCTGATCATATTTCGCACCTCGCCTATCTAAGGCTCGGTGAAATCGGCAGCTGGAGGCGTCTCCTGAGAGCTGAACGGCAGACGACGCCTGTTGCAACTTGGCTTCTCCGCGGTACCGGCTTGATCGCGCACGTCTTTTGTTGGGTTGGGTTCTTGAGAAGGAGCCCCCATGAAGTCATCACCGTACCCATGATCGGCAAAGTAATGATCGACGTTGGCAAATGTATCGTCGTCGTCGTCCTGATCCTGTGCCATATGCATGTTTGGATCCAGTGGCATAGGGATGTCCGGCACCGTTGCGGCGGACTTGCCATGAGGACGACTTGGCGCCGGCACGACTGGCGGTGTTGTCTTTGGTGTGGTTTCCCCCGCCCCCAAACGAATCTGGCTCTTCGGCCAAAGCAGGGGCCAGCTCAGGCAGGCGCTGAGGGTCATGACGTCATCATCATCGGCCCCGACGGGTCGAATCGGAGGTAACACGTCGTCGCAGCCTGGCAGCACCCGAACCAGTTGAACCCTAAACAAGTTGGGTGGCATCTGGGTACCGTGGAACAAGGGCTGGCCCGGTTGAACGATTTTGCCCTTGGCGACATCGACCAACTCGTTGTTCACGAAGTGCAGTAGAGTGCACGGAACGTCGGCGGCGCCCTGCGAAAATATGTAGGGCGTCAGGGATGCCCAGTCAAAGGCAAGGAGATGAAGTCCTCGGCCGAGAGAGGCTTAATTAGTTACCGTGATGATGGCGTCGAGCTCGGCTAATGTCGAGGCACCGCCAACGGCGGGCGTGCAGTTGACGGAGGGGCCGCTTGCTGCAGAGGTGTCGGCCGGCGTACACACGGGTGCATTAAGCTCCCGTGCCGGCGTCGGAGACACCAATGCCGCCTCCGCCGAAGACACCAATGGCCCCGCCATCTCGTTCTGCGAGTTGCTGGCCGTGAAGCTGGGAATCGGGGGCGGCCCCTGTTGGCCGCTAGCAATCCACGCACTCAACCCCTCGATCAAGCTAGGCACAATGGCGGTGATCGTCGCTCCGAGCTGTTGTTGCACTTGCTCTTGGACAATCTCCGGAATCCGCGCCACCTGTGCCTTGAGTTCTTGAACCTCGCGCGCCTGGCTTTCCGAGCTGGTCTTTTTCTCCTTTCGCCCACCAGCGTTATAGTATGACGACCATTTTGTCGACAAGCCTTTGCCGGCCACACGACCAGCTGACGTCGGCTTCTCGAGCTTATCCTTGTTCTTCATTACATTCAACGCCCTATTTAGAGTCGTGTCCCAAGGGCCGCTCTTAGTCGACCCCACGCTACTGCTTTCAGTCGCCTGCGGAAGGAATGTGAATCATTTAGAAATTTGGCTTCATTAATTAGAATGCAACCATATGGAGCTAATTACGCGGGGGTGTATTCCTTACCAGAACAAGCTCAAGCGCCCTGGTCTTCGGATCCGTGGTTAGCTCCTTTGTTTTCGGGTCCTTCTTGTACCGGGCCCTGATAAAGTTCCTGGTCTGCTTGTCATCGTATTTATCGAAGAGGGGCGGTAGGCCTTGCTCGGCACGGTCCGCCTCCTCCTTGTCCCATATAGGCTCCGCCACTCTGTAACCGCCGGGACCGAGTCTGTGTTCCCCTAAGTTGAGCTCCCGCATTTCTTTCCCCCACTGACTTGATTCGGAGTGTGAGTCGCTCGAGCAAGTGATCTTGAATTCGTTGTAGTCATCTTCGGTGATCGAAGGATGTTTCTGCTTGATCGTCTCATAACTCTCACCTTTCTTGATCATTATCTTCACATTGGTTTTCCAAGTAGACAGGGCCTTGCTCATCTTCGTGAGGGCGGCATTGTTCACTTTATTCCCTTTGAGGCTTGTGTTATCAAATTGAGCGGGGAACTTGTATCGTTCGTGCAGCTTCGTGAAGAGGAGGTTGCGGTAATTCGCGTTGTCAGGATGCCTCAGGTTCTCGCTGTTGATCGAGACGGTGCTCCGGAGAATGCACCCGAGCTGAAGCGAGTACCCCTTGACTATTCGTTCGGGCGCCGTTGGATTCCCGTCGGGGTCCACTTCAGTAACTTCCTCCTTGAGGGTGCGGAGCACGGTCGGGCGCCGGTCCTTCCGTTGCCTCTTCGGTTGGCTGCCATCTGTGCGTGCGCCGCCATCATCAGTGGTGGCATTCTCGGCGGCACCATCAGTGGTGGCATCAGTGGGGTCATCCTCCACGGTACCATCAGTGGTCTCAGGATCGGTGTGGAAGGCGGCGTCCTCATACAAGTGAGGTTGTTCCTCCATCTCCTGGGACAGCTCCCAGAATGCCTTCCCGCCCGAACCGCCGGCCTCATCGTTGTTGGCCATGTTTCTCTCTAAATAGGAACAAAGTTTGGTCAAAAAGTTGGTTATTGTCAAGGAACAAGATCATGGTCTCATCATTTAGGGTTTGTCGACACCGAGGCATCCTAGAAGCTAAGCTTTTATAATTCAGGGTTTTTCGACGCCCAGGCACCCTAAAAGCCTAAGCTTTCATCATTTCGTTTTTTATCGACACCGAGGGACCCTAAAAGCCAAGGTTTCATAATTTATGGTTTGTCGACACCGAGGCATCCTAAAAGCTAAGCTAGGAAGGAGAATTGTAAGTTGGGCCTAATCACTTGGCTCTAATCACTTGATCCTACCTAATTAACCACTAAGATACCCCGGCCCATGCATTAGTCACAAGTACCCTATATGTCCTATTTTTAGCAAAGTCATGCTAAAATTCACGGAAAATTTCAGCATGACCTTTGCTGGAAATAGGACATATGGAGTACCCGAATTTGCCGGAACGGAAGTTAGTCAACATTCCAGCAAACTCAAGGGCCTCTCGGGGTACCTGCAAAATCATCACGACACGATGGTCGGAGCATATCATTTAAAATAGCATATCATTTCAAATAGCTTCATAAAGACAAGCACCGACATTGTATAAGAGAAAATATAAGCAGCATTGTCTGAAATAAGAGTGTATCAGTGTAGCAGCACAATTATCTGAAATTTAACATACAAAACCAGATCATGAAACTGCTTCAACTAAATGCATATGCATAAAGAGGATGGGACATGAGAACATGGAGCATGGAGGGAATGTGCTCCTCAAAGCCATGGCCCTGCTTTTGGCCATCTAATTCTAATCTACCTCTGATTAATTAACTATTGTTTTTCACTTTGTGCCAGCCCATTAGATTACTTGGGAAAACTACATGCTTCATCTTACATTCCCTACCTGTGCAGGCATTTGCAGGCAGCGAGAGTAGATTACTAGTAGCTTTCAGGCCCTGGCTAATTAACTACATTGCTGATCAGAGACCCTGCTGTTTACTTGGAGGTGGCAGTGGTACTGTGCTAGTGTACTAGCTAGTACTGGTTTATTCTTTGGAACCTTCTGCTGATAAATCTCTCTCTGGTAAAGATTTGCAGCTAGTAGTACAAATTATGTGTGGGTGCAAAAGTCCAACATCACTAGAACTAAACTGATTGATCTATACATGTGTAGGAGCTAGATCATTTTCTCAGCTAAGATCTGCTCTAGTAGTACTATCAGTGCTACTAATCCTCTGGTGTGTAGGTACTTAGAGAAGTTACTTAGGATCTGAGCTAAGAAGATCTGCTCTGGACTGAAAAGTAACAATGATGACCAATCCACTCTCGGGGTGCATCACCATGTCTTTTTTGGTGGTATTGGAGATAACAGAACTTACATGGATGCTAAGATTGATTGGTGAACCAACAAAAATAGTTTCTGAAAATTTGTAAAGAATTTGGCGATGTAGTAATAGATTTAGAAACCATGAGTAAGTAGGACTAGTGAATTTCATGAGAAGGCCATGTCTTATTACACCAGATAAATTATTTTCATCATTAATAAATTTTTTGGAGGACAAGACTATTTCTTATTAACCAGATAAATGATTTAGAAAGCATGAACAAGCAGAACTAATAAATCTTCATGAACAAGTAAATAATTCATTCTGTCAGCTGTGATCTATTTCTGAAACCAAGTTCAAATTTCGGTCACCTAATCCTCTGATCGTCAGGGGAACATGAGATTTGGATATGCCTGGGGATGGGTGATTCTTGTCCAGAAGTCAATTCGTTCTTCCAAGCCTCTCATCACAATAACGCGTCGGGGGCTGTTTCACGAACTTGGCCAGGTAGGGGAAGGAGGGAGGGAGGGAGGGGGAGGAAGGAAG
>LR738709.1:588404111-588444475 GCA_902687465.1 Secale cereale | reverse complement strand
CCACGATATGGACCAGCAGATGCACCATAATGTCGAAGAATGCGGGCGGGAAGTACATCTCAAGCTCGCATAGTATCACCACGATCTCTTCCTGTAGCCTTCTGAGTTGCCTCACGCCAACAGACTTCCGAGAGATGACGTCGAAAAAGTTGCATAGGCCAAATAGGGTTTCACGGACGTGCGCGTCCATGATACCACGGATTGCAACTGGAAGTATCTGCGTCATCAGCACGTGACAATCGTGAGACTTCATCCCGCTGAACTTCAGCTTTGCCCGGTCTAGGTATCTGCTTATCTTCCCCGCGTAACCGTAAGGAAGTTGTACTCCTACGAGGCAGGTGAAAAACTGCTCGATCTCCTCCTGACTTAGAGTGAAGCACGCGGGAGGGTAGTCATTTCCGGTCTTCTTGGCCTTTTTGCCTTTGCGACGACTTTCCGTGTCCTGCTTCGCCTCATCATCATCATCATCATCATCATCATCATATATAGCGTGAAGCTCCTGCCTGATGCCCATTGATTTCAAGTCTGCCCTTGCTTCGGCCCATCTTTGGTCCTCTCTGGCATGTTGAGCAGGGTACCAAGCAGACTCTCGCACACGTTCTTCGTGATATGCATTACATCAAGGCTGTGAGGCACACGGTGGATCTTCCAGTACGGCAAGTCCCAGAAAACAGACCTCGTTTTCCATACCTTCAGCAGCGGCTCTGGCGCCTTTCGCTTCTTTCCCGGCTCTGGCGCCTTTTGCTTCTTTCCCGGCAGTGGGCAATCTTTCCAATTTTTCAACAACTCGTCTATTTCCTCGCCGCTCCTCGTACACGGGCGTCCTCGGGGTTCGGTTTCACCATCGAACAAATCCTTGCGTTTTCTCCACAGGTCATCGTCGCGAAGCCACCTTCGATGTCCCATGAACACGGTTTTCGAAGACCCGGGATCTCTATCTAGCTGGCGATACATTGTGTCATCCGTGCACCTGACGCATCCAGAAAATCCGTGGACCACCTGCCCCGCGACATATCCGTAACCGAGATAGTCGTGCACCGTCGTGAGCAGCGCGGCTCTCATAGGGAAATATTCTTTCTTTGCGGCGTCCCACGTATTGGCTGGCGTTTTCCACAGCGTGTCTAGCTCCTCTTTCAGCAGCCCCAGATACAGATTGATGTCGTTCCCTGGTTGTTTCGGTCCTTCAATTAGCATACTCATGTGAATGTACTTCCTCTTCATGCACAACCAGGGGGGAAGGTTGTACATCCACACAAACACAGGCCAGGTGCTATGTGTGCTTCTCTGGCTGCCAAACGGGTTGACTCCATCGGTGCTCGCGCCCAGCACGATGTTCCTTGGATCGTTCCCAAATTCTAGGTCTTCGAAGTTCAACGCTTGCCACTGGCTCGCATCCTTAGGGTGACTCAGCATCTTGTCTTTTTTATCTATCTCCGGATCATTTGCGTCATCTTCTCGCTTCTTCTCCTCCCTATCCGCGTGCCAACGCAGAAGATTTGCTACCTTAGGGTCCGCGAAATACCGCTGCAGACGAGGAGTGATCGGAAAGTACCACACCACTTTTCGAGGAGCTTTCTTCCTCTTCTTGTATCGAGTGACGCCGCACACCGGACATATGGTAGACTCCGCGTGCTCGTCCCGATAAATGATGCAATTGTTCATGCACACATGGTATTTCACGTGCGGTAAATCCAGAGGACACACGATTTTCTTCGCCTCCTCCAAACTGGTGGGGCACTTGTTCCCCTTGGGAATACGTTCGTGCCAGAATGACATGTTCTCGTCGAAGCATGCGTCGGTCATTTTGTGTTTTACCTTCATCTCCAGAGCCATGAGCGTTACTTTCAGGCGGGTATCCTCGGGCCTGCATCCTTCATACAATGGAGTAACCGCGTCTAACTCAAGTTGATCCATCTTGGCTTTCTCTCGGGCGGCAGCTCTTGCGTTATCGGTCTGCTTGAGAAGCAGCTCTTGAATATGAGGGTCCTGCACCCAGCCCATCGATGGTTCAGCGTCGTCTGCTCCGCCGGCATCATCATCTTCATGATCATGCCCGTCGTCTGCTCCGGCATCTTCCTCATCATCATGTCCTGCATCTTCTACATGATGACTGTGTACAACATCACCGTCGTGATCATCTCCTGGGGATTCTTCGTCTTCTCGCTCGCCCGAGCCGCGGTGGTTGTCTTGCTGCCCTTCCTCATTTCTTGCCCGGCCCCCATGAACGACTTCGTAGTCATCTTCATCACCTTGCCACCGATAGCCATCCATGAAACCACGCAAGAGCAGGTGGTCCCGCACCTGCCTGGAATCCGGGTCCGCAATAAGGCTCTTCAGCTTGCATCTTCGACACGGTCATCTTATCTCCGTCTCGTTCTTTTGAAGCATCTCGGCCTTCGCGGACCTCAAAAACCTATTCACGATGCCTTCGGTCATCGTGCGCACCATGGTCGCCCTGCGGGGTAGAGCAAAACGATATTTTAGAACCAAGAAAAAATTTGCCATGACTTTCCCTAAAAATAGGACAAAAATGAATGCTTAATGCCAAAATTCTCACCGAAACGGAAATGAATCAACATTCCAGGAAAATATTGGCAACTATCGCATTTCAAATACCGGTACACCTCCAAACACAAACACATATGCAACACAACAAACCTATGCAACACCACAAACATACATAGATCTAGCTATAGGCCATAAAAGTGCATGTGCACATTGTTTGTATGGAGAACAACATAAATATAGCTTCCCCCCATACTTACCTACCAAAACAAGGTAATTTAACCACTTAATTTGAATGAATATATGGTGGAAATGAGGTGGAAAAGAGGAGGGACCCGAGAGGAGAGGAAGTAGAGAGAATGAAGAAGTGGGGGGGAAAGTGAGTGTGGTAGAGAGGCTGTCCAAAATATCTAGTTGCTGCCCGCATACTAATGGCGCACCAGCTACTAATGCGCCATTAGTAATCAAGGTCACTAATGGCGCATTTAAAGTTGCTGCGCCATTAAAAGTTTTGCAAAAAAAAACATACTAATGGCGCACTTCCGCACAGTGCGCCATTACTAGTTCAAACTAGTAATGGCGCACTTTGGGAAAGTGCGCCATTAGTAGTTTTGTAAAAAACAGAATAAAAAATATCATAAAAAAAGAGCATTAATGGCGCACTTTACTGCAGGTGCGCCATTACTATTTACAACTAGTAATGGTGCACTATTAATGGATGCGCCATTAGTATGTTTGGACAGGCGCGCTGAAAGTGCAACTAATCCCCGGGTGGTTTTGGTAATTAATAACAACATATATATCATTGAACTAATATTATCTTGAGAATCATTTCAGAGAAGTTCGATGATATGGGTATGGAAATGTCTGAAGAAGTGGACCCCTCAAAATGCTAAGACAAGCATTGGCAAAAGCTCAAGACTCCTTTTTGGTTTAGTGATCAAAGATCACATTGAGTCCATAGGAAAAGCCAATACTATTAAAAGGGGATGAGGTTGTGTTAATGTTCTTGTTGCTCAAGTGCTTGGTGATCTAACTCCCTCAACTATCAGCACTATTCACTACTTAACACACACCCATAAGTAATCTCGGTCAAACCAACTCTGTCTCACCGAGATGAAGTTATCTCTACAAACCCTAACATCTCGGTCACACCGATTTATCCAACTCAGTCCCACCGAGATGAACCACTTCAGTTGTTTCTCCAAACCCTAGCTTCTCGGTCAAACCGATTCTGAGTTTCGGTCTCACCGAAAAAGGGCTGCCAACCTTCTGTGATCAGTTGACATCAATTCGGAATATCCGAGTTTATATTTTCGGTCTCACCGAAATGGCAAACCCTAACCTTTGACTCACTTCGGTCTCACCGAGATGGTATTTTCGGTCCCACCGAAAATCCCAACGTTCACTATATTTGAACTTTCGGTCTGACCGAGTTTTCATTTCGGTCTGACCGAGATTGGTCAAATGTGTGTGTAACGGTTGGATTTTGTGTGGAGGCTATATATACCCCTCCACCCCCTCCTCATTCGTGAGGAGAGCCATCAGAAAGTACTACCATTCCTACCATACACTTTCTGAGAAGTGAACCACCTACCCTTGTGTTGAGATCAAGCCATTCCATTCCTACCATATGAAACTTGATCTCTAGCCTTCCCAAGTTGCTTTCCACTCAAATCTTTCTTCCACCACAGCCATATCAGTGAGGAGAGTTGAGTGTTGGGGAGTTTATCATCTGAAGCACAAGAGCAAGGAGTTCATCATCATCAACACCGTCTATTACCTTTTGGGGGGTGGTGCCTCCTAGATTGGTTAGGTGTCGCTTGGGAGCCTCCGTCTTGATGATGTGGAGTTGAACCAAGAAGTTTGTAAGGGCAAGGAGATCGCCTACTTCGTGAAGATCTACCCCGAGTAAGGCTAGTCCTCCGTGGGCGTAGGCCGTGATGGAATAGACAAGGTTGCTTCTTCGTGGACCCTTCGTGGGTGGAGCCCTCCGTGGACTCGCGCAGCCGTTACCCTCCGTGGGTTGCAGTCTCCATCAACGTGGATGTACGATAGCACCACCTATCGGAACCACGACAAAAATCTCCGTGTCACCAAACTGCGTTTGATCTTCTCCATCTCCTTTTTACATGTGCAATTTACTTTCCGCTGCATATACTCTAGAATTGCATGTGTAGGGTGTTACTTGAATTGATCTTGTTTGTGAAACTGCCAAAAACTTTGCATGATCTAAAGGCAGATTTTTTATATTGTCAAGTAGTCTAATCACCCCCCCTCTAGACCTACTTCGATCCTACAAGTGGTATCAGAGCTTTGGTCTCCATTGCCTTGGTTTCCATTGCATTGGACTCCATAAGCTTGGTTTCACAACCTAGGAGAGTATGGCGTCTAGTGAGGGTAATTATCGTAGAGGTCCTTACTTTGATGGTACAAATTTTGCTAGTTGGAAGCATAAAATGAAAATGCATATTCTTGGTCATAACCCAGCCGCATGGGGCATTATTTGTGTTGGCATGCAAGGTGATTTCTTTGAAGAAGGAAAAGTTCCGGATCGCGAAGCTACACCCGAAGAGTTGCGGATGTTGCAAAACAATGCTCAAGCTTGTGACATTCTCTTCAATGCGTTGTGTCCCGAAGAGTTCAACAAAATCAGCCGTCTTGAGAATGCTAAAGAGATTTGGGATACTTTGGTTGAAATGCACGAAGGTACTGAATCTGTGAAGGAATCAAAGCTAGATATTCTTCAAGGTCAACTTGACAAGTTCAAGATGAAGGATGGTGAAGGAGTCGCTGAAATGTACTCTAGGCTTGCTCTCATCACAAATGAGATTGCAGGCTTAGGAAGCGAAGAAATGACCGACCGATTCATCATTAAGAAGATTCTCAGAGCTTTGGATGGAAAGTATGACACCGTGTGCACTTTGATCCAAATGATGCCAAACTACAAGACTCTCAAGCCAACTGAAGTCATTGGAAGAATTGTTGCTCATGAGATGACACTTAAGGATAAGGAAGAGCTTCACAACAAGTCAAGTGGTGCTTACAAAGCTTCAAGTGATGCTCCTACTACCTCAAGTGACAAGCTAGTTTCCAATGAAGAGATAAGCCTAATGGTCAAGAACTTCAACAAGTTCTACAAGAATAGAGGCAAAGAAAGAAGCTCAAAGTCTAGATCATATGATGGAAAGAGATCTTCTAGTCGTGATCGAAACTGCTACAATTGTGAAAGACCCGAACACTTCTCAAATGAGTGTACGGCTCCCCACAAGAGAAGAGAAGAATCTCCAAGAAGAAGAGCAAGAGATGAGTCACCTCGGAGAGAGAGAAGGAGTAGAGATGATCGTTATGAACGAAGACCTTCTCGGAGAAGCAAAGATTCGGAGAGGAAAGACAAGTCATCAAGGAGCTACACAAGAAGAAGACATCAAGCTCATGTTGGTGAATGGGTCTCCGGCTCCGACTCTGACAGTCAATCAGATGGAAGCTATCACTCCGACTCCGACTATAGTCAAGATGAAGGTGTTGCCGGACTTGCACTAGTATCCTCCAACTCCAACCCCTACGACTTATTTGATTCACCAAATGAGGGAATTGGAAGATGCTTCATGGCTAAAGGCCCCAAGGTAACACACCCTGAATTCATTGACTTTGATAGTGATGAGGATGACTTACTTGGTGAAGATGAGCTCTTGCATGATAAATCTAGTGAGCTTAGTAATGATGAAAATGCTAGTAGTCTTTATAGTCGAGAAGAGTCGAATGACAATGCTATGAAGGAGATTGAGCGTCTAACTAAAGAACTAAACACTCTTAAGTTAGCTCATGAAACAACTCAAGAAGATCATAGAGAGCTCCTAAGATCTCATGAGAGGCTACGCTTCGAGAAGCTCACTCTAGAGCAAGAACATGAGTTTCTAAAAGCGATCAATGACGATCTTCGAAAGAAGAGTTCTTCATATCTTGCCAAACGACTTCTCTTGTCTAATTTCTTGCCACCTATTAAGACTAAGCATGACAAGCATAAGAAAAATTCTTCCTCTAGTAGTAACAATAACAATGTTAAATCCAATATTGTTGCTTCTAGTAGTTCTCCTGATTCCACTAACAATGTTTCAAGCCAAGTTACACTTGAGCAAGAAAATAGCTTATTGAAGGAAATCATAGAGAAAGGTGTCTACAAGAGTCTTGCCGGAAGCAAGAACTTTGAGGAGATTGTTCGCAAACAAGGAAGACACCGGAAGAATCAAGGGATTGGTTTTGAGCGAAAGTTCAACGCCGAAGGTGTTGAGTGGGAAGAAGGTCAATACCCTACTCCACAGTTTGTCTCACAAAAGGAGAAGTATGATCCTACTTTTTCCAATGTGGAACAAGCTCAAGATGACCTTCCACCACAAGACCACAAGCTAAAGGCCAAGGACAAGCTTCAAGAGGAGATTGATGCATTCATTGAAGCACCTCAAGCCATGGTCAAGTGGGTTCCCAAGGACACATCAAGTTCTACTTCGTCAAGCTCAACTACAACACCAAGGATTCCCATCAAGATGATGTGGATCCCAAAGAAGAAGAACTAGTAGGTTCTTGAGGGTGACTCCGCCAACAAACTTCACTCATATTCGTTTTGGCAAGAACTTGTGCAATCAACTTCCACATCATGCACTAGTTCATGGAGTCACAAACCCTCTTGTTGGTAAGTCAAGGGACAAGGTAATCATTGCTTTCATGGACATCATCTCTTGTGTACTTCACTCTATGTCCATGGATATTCTTGTTTGTTCCTTGTGGGACTAACCCATGTAGGTATTGAAAGTGCCCTAATCCAAGGACAGCTCTCAACTCTTGATGATCTACATCAACATTGAGCATCCACATCTTCAACATCTACATGAAGTCTTCTACGACAACCCAAGGTTAGTTTGACCCTTTAAAAGGGGTTCTCACATCTAGGGGGAGGTTTGCTCTAAAAATTGAGCTAAAGCATCTCCAAATGATGTGAACACATAAATGCTTTATGTAAAAGTGGTAACCCCACTTGTGCTTAAACGATGAGTATGACCTATGATCAAATGTTCTCATTTGGCTCCTAAGTCAATATACTCATATATAGATGACCTAGTCATCGACAAATTGTGTGCTAGTAGCTAGAGTTTTGGTTGTGCATGTTTGACACATATTTCAGTTGCTATCTTATTGTGTGAGCATGTTGAATGCATGATTCTATTCATTCAAGGACATCCATTTGTGGTTTTGATTGTTTTGGTTTCTTTTTCTGGCCAAATGGATGGACAAGAATGCCTAAGCACCTTCCCTAGCTATCTATGCTATCTTGTCTCAAATTCTATTCATGCTTATATCACAACTTTGAACAAGTCTTTTTCGGACAGTCCGAGTGAGGAGCACTCGGAACCACCGATTCGTCTAAGGCTGACTTCCAAAACCTTCTAAGTCCATTTCGGTCTGACCGGCTTCCCAATCTCGGTCCAACCGAAACACTTAGATTGATCTAGGTTTCATCTCGGTGAAACCGAGTTCAAAATCTCGGTCTGACCGATATGCGTAACTGCATTGCAATTATGCATCTCGGTGACACCGAGTTTTTCAACTCGGTCCCACCGACAGCACGGGGTTATATATACTGAGGGCTGCGCGCGATCTATTCCTTTCAAACGTTCGCCCTCCAAGACCCCTGCTGCCGTCGCCCTGATCTAAGGATCGTCGCCGTTGTCACCTGTGCGCCCTCGCCGCAGGTCTCCGCCGCCGTCAACGGTAATCTTCTCCGCCGTTGCCGCCGTAGAGGGACACCACCAAGTTAGGGTGTGTCCCGATCCCTTTCATGCTCCACTTCTGATTCTTGCATGATAGGACTGCCCTGATTCAATCCACGTTTGATATGATCCCAATACATCGTTCAGATCTTCTAGTTTCGAGGAAAATTCTTAGGTTTAGGTTTCCACGGAATGCATCTCGGTGAAGCCGATTCCTGAAACTCGGACTGACCGATTTGGTCTCTGACCATTGCACTACATAGTTCGGTCTGACCGAGTTGTGGAAATCGGAATGTCCGAATTGAAGTTTCTGTGAAACCCTAAGTTTTCGGTAGGACCGAAACCCATTTCGGTCTGACCGAAAGTGGCGTGTAGGTTCTGTTGAACACTTCGGTTACACCGAAACTAGAAATCGGTTTGACCGAAATACATTCTGTGAAAACTCAAAACTAAGTTTTTAAACTCATTTTTTTTGCAAAAACTTCTGCAGTTGTGATAACTCTTCTACTCTGCCTACACCTTATCTTTTCACAGGTTTTTCAGCCATGTCAGATGTCAGTGACAGCCAAAACAGGTCTGAATCACCATTTGCTGAAATTCCAGAGGCAGATACAAGTCCTGCAAGCAGCTCTAGTGATGATGGTGAGAGGAGCACCCCTAGTGGTTTGCCTCCCGCAGCTACGAGAACCAGGAAGAAGAGAACTTCTGATGATGAGGATTCCGACTTTGTTGCTGAGGAAGTTACCTCCAAGCCCAAGAGGAATGTGGTTGCCAAAGAGCACCAAGGGCAGCAAACAAGGAAAGGCACAAGTAAAGTGAAGCAATCAGCAGTTGCCAAGAAGCTCAACTTGGAAGAGCCTGCTCCAAGCAAGGTGAAGAAGACTTCCAAAAGGAAGAGGGTTGTTTATGCTGAACCTCAAGTTGATGCTGAAGAAGAAGAAGAAGAAGCACCCCAGCCTCCTCCTCAGAAAGCTAAGTTCATGGGTGATGCTATTCGGGCTCAAGCCTCTTCTAAGCCCAAGAAGCCTGCTCCAGTCAAAGCAGCTCCAGCCAAGCCCAAGAGAACAACCAGAAGCATTCCAGCTTCTGAGAAGAACAAAGGTGAGATGCCACCTTCTGAGTCAGATGAAGAGCATGTGTTGCTCAAGCTCCGTCCCAAGTTGCCACTCCACAATGATGCTCATCCTCAAGCTGAGGACATGAAGGCAAGGAAGGACAAAGGTCTCAGGCTATGGAGACAGTCTGATCCATATGCCGTAAGGAGAAGGACTGCTGTGGACCCCAGATTCCACACCAGAGAGCAGCAGGATTTCTATGAGACCGTGCTAATGGATAAGAAGCCCATTGTTGCTGACACCAGGTATGTTGACTGGGAGTACATTGACAGTGAAGAGCACCGGGACTTCTTTCCCCATGTGCATGAGAGCTTTACTGCATGTGGAGTTGCTGATTTTGTGGGTCAAGAACTGACAGCATGGAATGACGAGATGATCATGCAGTTCTATGCCACAACCCACTTCTATCCTGATGGCAAGATCACCTGGATGACTGAAGGTCAACGGTTTTCTTCAACTGTTGCAGAATGGGCAGATCTTCTGAACGCTCCTGTGCAGAGAGAGGACGACATTGATGTCTATGGGATTCCTAAGAAGAGTCATGATTCTATGAAGAATATGTACAAGGAGATCCCAGCTGCTGATTTAGAGGGATGGAAGCTCGGCTCAGTGTATTATCTCCAGGCAGGTCTGACCACCACTAACACTATTCTGAGGCATACTTTGATGCCTAAGTCAGGTGACCACCGGATGATACGAGGCTATTCTATCAACATGCTGCACATTCTCGATGAGAAGGCACCTTTTAAGGTGATGGACTTGATGGTAGAAACCATTAAGAGGACTGCAGCTGACCAGAAGAGGTCGTGTGGGTTTGCTCCGCAGATACAGATGCTCATCAACGCCAAGTTTGGCACGGGCAAATTCATGTTGGATAGGAAGCACTTGCCACTGCAGCCAGAGCATGAGGACAACGTAGTTGTGATGGATGAAGAGGATCCCACCTCAGTTGAAGGGCAAGCCAAAATTGAAGCTGCAAAGAAAGCCAAAGCTGACAAAGAAGCAGCAGCAGCAGCTAAGCCAAAGAGCTTTGGAGAACAGATTCTTGAAGCAACCCAGAGAATTGAACAACGCCTGGCCAGCATTGAGCAATCTCAGGAGAGCCTTGAGAGGATTGTCGAGGACAAGATCCACGCTCTAGACGTGAAGCTGACTGAGATTCAGGTGTCTGTCAACAAGCTTGAGGCAGACATGGAGGAGACTAGGCAGGAGAGAGCAGAGCTTATGCAGGATGATCTGGTCCAGGACTCTCATCGCCAGACTGCTCCGGTTCCCAGAGGATCCAGATCTGCAGCTATCCCAGTGACAGACTCCAGGGCTACCACTTCAGCACCAGCTACAGCTCCAGCAGTTCCTACAGCTCCAGCATCCACTCCTCCACCGCAGACATCAGCAGAGGTCTTCGCAGATGCAGCTATCTCTACACCGACATCTACCCAGACGGGAGCCGCCAGCAGAGCCCGCAGTGACGTTTAGCTCTATACCTTTTCGAACTTTTTGGTAACTTGTTGCCAAAGGGGGAGAAATTGTTATAGATCATAGGGCTTCGAGAGAGAGAGTGCTCTTTCGTCTTTTCGTTCTTTTGCCGGTTTTCCTTGAGATACATTGGTTTCTTTTGGTTCCAGATACTTTAAGTGTGCTTGCTACTACGTTTGATGCTACCTTAATGAGTGCTTAGTCATACTATGCTTTAATGTGTGCTTATTGCTTATCCTATGCTATTTCTTATTGTATGGCTATTTACTCTTGTCTTGGTGATTGAGTGCATGTTATTCATTCTTATCATTTTGTGCGCTCCACCAAGATGTATGTGACATGGAAGAGTGACCCATAATCCTAATCGATTGTGCATTTGCATTCAAACGCAAATTTTAAATAATGCACAAATTTAGGAGGAGCTCTTGTTTATCACATACTTCTCAAAGCGACGATATTATTCTTTGATTATATCTTTTGTCGAAGCTTTGATCTATATGTTGTCATCAATTACCAAAAAGGGGGAGATTGAAAGTGCAACTAATCCCCGGGTGGTTTTGGTAATTAATAACAACATATATATCATTGAACCAATATTATCTTGAGAATCATTTCAGAGAAGTTCGATGATATGGGTATGGAAATGTCTGAAGAAGTGGACCCCTCAAAATGCTAAGACAAGCATTGGCAAAAGCTCAAGACTCCTTTTTGGTTTAGTGATCAAAGATCACATTGAGTCCATAGGAAAAGCCAATACTATTAAAAGGGGATGAGGTTGTGTTAATGTTCTTGTTGCTCAAGTGCTTGGTGATCTAACTCCCTCAACTATCAGCACTATTCACTACTTAACACACACCCATAAGTAATCTCGGTCAAACCAACTCTGTCTCACCGAGATGAAGTTATCTCTACAAACCCTAACATCTCGGTCACACCGATTTATCCAACTCAGTCCCACCGAGATGAACCACTTCAGTTGTTTCTCCAAACCCTAGCTTCTCGGTCAAACCGATTCTGAGTTTCGGTCTCACCGAAAAAGGGCTGCCAACCTTCTGTGATCAGTTGACATCAATTCG
Source organism: Secale cereale (assembly GCA_902687465.1). NCBI lineage: Eukaryota > Viridiplantae > Streptophyta > Magnoliopsida > Poales > Poaceae > Secale > Secale cereale. The sequence continues at coordinate 588,432,538 of LR738709.1, read as the reverse complement.
GAATATCCGAGTTTATATTTTCGGTCTCACCGAAATGGCAAACCCTAACCTTTGACTCACTTCGGTCTCACCGAGATGGTATTTTCGGTCCCACCGAAAATCCCAACGTTCACTATATTTGAACTTTCGGTCTGACCGAGTTTTCACTTCGGTCTGACCGAGATTGGTCAAATGTGTGTGTAACGGTTGGATTTTGTGTGGAGGCTATATATACCCCTCCACCCCCTCCTCATTTGTGAGGAGAGCCATCAGAAAGTACTACCATTCCTACCATACACTTTCTGAGAAGTGAACCACCTACCCTTGTGTTGAGATCAAGCCATTCCATTCCTACCATATGAAACTTGATCTCTAGCCTTCCCAAGTTGCTTTCCACTCAAATCTTTCTTCCACCACAGCCATATCAGTGAGGAGAGTTGAGTGTTGGGGAGTTTATCATCTGAAGCACAAGAGCAAGGAGTTCATCATCATCAACACCGTCTATTACCTTTTGGGGGGTGGTGCCTCCTAGATTGGTTAGGTGTCGCTTGGGAGCCTCCGTCTTGATGATGTGGAGTTGAACCAAGAAGTTTGTAAGGGCAAGGAGATCGCCTACTTCGTGAAGATCTACCCCGAGTAAGGCTAGTCCTCCGTGGGCGTAGGCCGTGATGGAATAGACAAGGTTGCTTCTTCGTGGACCCTTCGTGGGTGGAGCCCTCCGTGGACTTGCGCAGCCGTTACCCTCCGTGGGTTGAAGTCTCCATCAACGTGGATGTACGATAGCACCACCTATCGGAACCACGACAAAAATCTCCGTGTCACCAAACTGCGTTTGATCTTCTCCATCTCCTTTTTACATGTGCAATTTACTTTCCGCTGCATATACTCTAGAATTGCATGTGTAGGGTGTTACTTGAATTGATCTTGTTTGTGAAACTGCCAAAAACTTTGCATGATCTAAAGGCAGATTTTTTATATTGTCAAGTAGTCTAATCACCCCCCTCTAGACCTACTTCGATCCTACACGCGCTAGTTAAAAAAAAATTTCTTGATACTAATGGCGCACTCCGGGCAAGGTGCGCCATTAGTACTTCGAACTCTAATGGCGTATCTGTTGCAGGTGCGCCATTACTATATACTAATGGCGCACTTGCTGTCTGGTGCGCCATTAGTATCAATTTCATCTATAGCCCTTTTCCTAGTAGTGCAGCAGCCGGCCAGGCACCCCACCAGCTCCTTCCCTGGCATAGACCGGCCCATTCTTTCGCCACCTAGGCCTCTTGGCCCAGCTGCATCGAACCCTAGCCCGATCCCTAGTGCTCTGTTCCGCTCGCTCCCTTCTCTCCCTCACAGCGCCGCTCGTCCCTCCCTCATCTCCCTTGCAGCCCCTGACTCCATCTCCCTCTGCTCGATCTCCTCGTCGCCCGAACTTCTCCCTCGCCTCCATCTCTCTCCCTCGCGCCCCTCACCTCCCTCAACCAGAGCGCCCCGTCCTTCGCCACCACGATCCCATCTGCACCGTACCGCGCCAGAGCCCCCTCGAGCAGCTCCCTGCGCGCCCCAGGCCCTGCGCCTCCCTCCACGCCTCGCGCTGGCCACCGGCGCCACCAAGGACGCCAGCGACGGCCAGCCTCAGCCTCGACGCGCCCCGGTCGTCCTCCTCGACGGATCCGGCGACCAGCCAGCGCCCCGCGCCCGCCACCTCGCGACCCTGCAGCCTCCTCTTCCGCGGGCCAGTGCCACGGCCACCGGAGCCCTTCTTCGCCTCTGTTTCAGACCAGGGACGACGCCATCCATCGCCGTCGTCTTCGGGCCAAGTTGCCGCAGCCGCCTCTGTTGTTTGCTTTTGTCGTCTCGCGCGCTGCCCTTGCTTCGTCCAGCCACTTGCTGCCATGTCTCCAAGTTCTTCGTACGAGGGACCCCAAGACCGACGAGTACACCTTCGGGTTCGCCAAGTTCCTCTCCGTCATGTTCGGCTACTCGGAGACGCACCAAGTACCACTACGAACATGTACCCCGACGTCAACTACGACTCGACAAGTACCACGACTACCGGATGCGCCAAGTACTTCTTCTTGCGACACGAACATCTACGAATGTGTACATCTACGAACGAGTACAACTACCGTCGCCGAAGACCGCGTGTACCTCTACGAACGTGTACCTCTACGGAACGACTACTTACCTCTACGAACGTGTACCACGACTCGCGAGAACGACTACTTCCACTACGTCCCTCGATGACCCGAACCCCTCCGAGAACGAACGCTTCGAAGGTATAACCCCGAGACGATGACCCGAGAACGTTTGCATGTGGTTGTATGAGATGCTCCACTGGTGTGCTCCGTGCCCGTATCGTCTTTTGTCACGCTCCTCGGTTGCCTCGTCACCGACCCGTGGGAACCCGGTGACGGGATCACCCCACCTTTTCATCTCGTTCGACTCGCTCATGCCACCTTTTCTTTTGCACCGGTCTCTCAACGAGTTACCGGAACCGAGATGTTGTCGTTGCATCATTTTCGGATCATTGCTGTGGCACCCTTTCCTTCCACCACGGTGGCAAATACTTCATATCTCTTCATGTTAACCTTTAACTAAAAATTGCTTAAACTTGATCATGTCATCCGCATCATGTTAACAACATTAAAATGTGTGAATTGTTGTTTGCTTCAAATTGATAAACATGCATATGGGGATTTTCCGGAATTGTTGTTGTTATTTTCCGGCCTCATTTAAACTTGCCTAGATAGGTAGTTTACTTTTGATTCACCTCTTGCTATGTTAAAAACATTTAATCTTGTCTTGTAAATAGACGAGAGTCAACTAAATAAATAACATGTGGTGTTTCGTCAATATGCAACTCGTTGCATATTGAGCTCCACTTAACTTGTAGTTTAGTTTGTGCACTTTGCCATGCCATGCATATTTAAACCGGACATGCATCATACTTGGATGTGCATCGTATGCCATGGTTATGATATGTGTGTTTACCGTTGCTTGTTTCTTTCCGGTTTGCTTCCCTCGTTAGCTTCGGGTTCGTTCCGGAGTTGTGAGGTTCTGTTCGACTACTTCATGGATCCGTTCTTCTTCCTTGCGGAATCCCAGGCAAGATGATCATACCCTTGGATACCTTTACTACCATTGCCATGCTTAGTTGTCTCGATGCTATCGTTACACGTCGCGCTACCCATCTTTTATGTCAGCCTCTCCTTGTTGCCATGAAACCTCTAACCTTTGAAACCTTCCTAGCAAAACCACTGTTTGGCTATGTTACCCGCTTGCTCAGCCCCTCTTATAGCGTTGTTAGTTGCAGGTGAAGATGAAGTTCGTTCCAGGTGGGAACTTGTTGTTGGAATATCACAATATCTATTATTATTATTAACACACCTATATACTGGGCATGGGTGGAAGACTTGGCCTTTTGCTCGGTGTTTTGTTCCACTCATGCCACCTTAGGCGCCGATAAACCGGCATTATGTTCCTTGATTTTGCGTTCCTTACACGATGGGTATATGGGAACCCCTTGACAGTTCGACTTTGAATAAAACTCCTCCAGCAAGGCCCAACATTGGTTTTAATTTGCTCATAATAACAACTTAATTAATTAATTAAATTTGCATAGGGGGTCGCGTCCCCGGGTATTCTTTCTACATAGCAGGGGGGCCAGTGCTGATGGTGTTGGTCCCAAACGGGGAGACTGCGGGGCCACCACGGGGAAACTCGAGGATTGGCTCCCGTAGGCTGACCTATCCGGACGTGGCCTGAGACGAGATACGCGCGACTACTATCAGGGTGTCGGCATGCCGGGAGGTCTTGCTGGACTTGTTTTACCATTGCCGAAATGTCTTGTGCACCGGGATGGCGAGCCTGATTGGATTTCCCTAAGATAAGGGGTGATGATATTATATTTATCACTTCAGCTAATCGTGAGAGCTTGTGATGGGCTAAGTTGGGACACCCCTGCAGGGTTATGATCTTTCGAAAGCCGTGCCCGCGGTTATGTGGCAGATTGGAATTTGTTAATGTCCGGTTGTAGAAAACTTGACAGAGGATCCGAAGTAAAACACACAACTGTGTGAGTAACCGTGACTGTCTCTTTTCACTTTGGGAAGAGAACACGGTGGGGTTATGTTTGAATCGTAGGTAGTTCAGGATCTTTAGCGATCACTACTAGTTTGCGACCGTTTGCGTAGATGCTCATCTTATTCTTGTACTCGTAAGTTAGCCACCATATTATGCTTAGCCGCTGCTGCAACCTCACCACCTTACCTCTTCCTACCCATAAAGCTTTGCTAGTCTTGATACCCATGGTTATGGGATTGCTGAGTCCTCGTGGCTCATAGATACTACAACACCAGATGCAGGTTCAGCCGGGTATGAAGCAGGAGCTGGTTCAGAGCTTCACTGGGAGCTCGATGAAGAGAGTGGCCGTATGCTTGTGACGTTTTCGGCAGTCAGTAGTGGTTTCTACCAGGGGCGATTCAGACCTGTGGCTTTATGTTTTTGGTATCTTTCTTTCAGATCTTCGCCCGTATTCGGGTTGTGATGTTTTGAATGATGTCTTGCTTATGTAATGTATTGTGTGAAGTGGCGAGTGTAAGCCAACTATCTCCTTTTGCAATTTCATCCCTATTTTTACATGAGTCGTGCAAAGATACCAAACTTGAGATCATTCCAGAATGGGCTTGTACCTTTAAGTCGTGCCTCGACACGTAGGAGGTATAGTCCCATCCTGGGCATTACAGTTTTGCCTGCCCCTCTGATACGTCCAAAACGTATCTATAATTTCTGCTTGCTCCATGCCTCTTTTGTGTGATATTGCTATGATATTTATGCACTTCCATACACTTTTGATCATATTTGGACTAACCTATTAACTCAGTGCACCACAGTGCCAGTTCTTGTTTTGTGCTATTTTTCTATTTCAGGTTTCCCCCATATTAAAAGTGCTCTAAAAATTCCGGGAAAAATACAGGAAAAATCAGCGTACCGGGAGCTTCGAGAAAAACCAAAGCAGGGCCAGAGGGGAGCCTGGGGTGGCCCAGGCGGCCACCCGGCGCGGCCCCACCCCTGGCCGCGCCAGGGGGGCGCCTGGGGCCCCACCTCCGCCTCTGGTGACCCCCCTTCGCATATATATTCCTCGCGTCCCGAAACCCTCGAGGACGGAACCCTTTTTCACGATCTCGCCTCTGTTCCGCCGCCGCCGCGCTTCCAAGATCGGGAGCATCAGGAGAACTCTTCCTGGCACCCTGCCGGAGGGGAGAATCACCACTGGGAGCTTCTCCACCACCATGGACGCTTCCCGGATGAGTCGTGAGTAGTCCACCTTGGACCATGGGTCCATGATCAGTAGCTATGTGATGTTCTCCTCCCCTCTTTGTTCTTCATGGTTTAGACCTCGTGAGCTGCCCTACATGATCGAGGCACATATGTAATCTTTATGCTGTTGCTCTGCTGAGTTTGCTGGGATCTGATGGATTATGATATTATGTTCAGATTGTGTGTGAGTAATATATTTGATTCACCTCTTTTATATTTATGTTCTTGAGTAATTCTTGCATGTTCTCCGTTGCTGTTTATTCCTTTGGCTGAGTAGTAGGTAGTAACTCCAAGACAGAGCATTATGCTTGATTGTGGGTTCATGCCCCTTGATGACTAGCTTGAGTGACATAAACATGAGTCTAGGGGATGTGCTGTTGCCACAAGGGGGAAAACAACGGTGCTTGTACTTGCGGGTGCAAGGATTGTTTACTTTACACAAAGTTCTTTTAATGCAGTTGTCTGTTGCTTTGAGTTTACACTTTGGGTGGGATTCGCAACTTAATACCAGCGAGATGTTCTGGATAGATATCTCAAGGTGGATGATTAGTAGTAGATGCAGATGGATTTCGGTCTACTTGCCTTGGCATACCGCCCATGCTTTTGAGCCTCTACCTTTCTTTACAGCATAGTTAGCATTGGTTTGCGCACATAATCCTGTCAATTGCCCATCTGTAATTTGTTTACCTCGCTTTGCTGTTTTATCGTCTTTTGGGAGAGAGACATCACTAGTGAACATCATGGAACCCCGGTCCATATTACCATCACTGATCACACCCGCTATTTACTTCCTGTTCTTATTTCCTAGTTGCAGTCATACCTATCACTATTATCTCTTGTGTTTGATCCTTTGTAAACGACAAGGCCGGAGGGATTGACAACCTCTCTTTACTCGTTGGGAGCAAAGTTATTTGTATCTGTGTGCAGGTCCTGTCAACCGCTAAGTTTCTGGCGCCGTTGACACATACTTGTCGACCCTCGGAGTCTCACGGGATTCGATCCTTGGTATCTTTGCCAAGGGAAACTTGCCGCTATGCTGCATCTCAAACCTTCCACTTGGGGTAACCAACGAGGGGTGAGAAGCCATCAAGCAAAGTTTCTGGTGCCGTTGCCGGGGACTCCACTCTTCAAGATAGGGGAGTTGCACGCTATCTCTTATCTTTGCTTTTTAGTCTTGTTAGTTTACCTTTCAGTTTTTTGCTTTAGTGTCCTTTACCAAAAATCACAAAAAATAGTTATCTTGCTTGCTGCTGCTATGGGTTCCACCGAGAACACCAAGTTGTGTGACTTCACTAGTCATAACAACAATGACTTTATCTGCACGCCTATTACTACACCTGCCACTTCAGCACCCTCTTATGAGATTAAACCTGCTTTGCTGAACCTAGTTATGAAAGATCAATTCTCCGGTGCTGGAGATGATGCTACTGTGCACTTAAAAATTTTTGTTGAGCTCTGTGATATGCAAAAGTACCAAGAAATAGATGGTGATATTGTTAAGCTTAAGCTTTTTCCTTTCTCCTTGAGAGGAGGAGCTAAAATCTGGTTTCAATCCTTGCCTAGGAATAGTATAGATTCTTCGGACAAGTGCAAGGATGCCTTTATTGGGAAGTACTACCCCCCTGCTAAAATTATCCAACTAAGGAGTAACATAATGAATTTTAAACAATTGGATAATGAACACGTTGCCCAAGCTTGGGAACGCTTGAAATCTCTTGTCAAGAACTGCCCTACTCATGGTTTGACTACTTGGATGGTTATCCAAACTTTTTATGCAGGCTTGAACTTTACCTCGCGGAACTTGTTAGATTCGGCCGCGGGAGGAACCTTTATGTCAACTACACTTGGTGCTGCCACGAAGCTTCTCGACGAGATGATGATCAATTATTCCCAATGGCACACCGAACGCACTCCAACAGGTAGGAAGGTAAACTCTGTCGAGGAGATTTCCTCCCTAAATGAAAAAGTTGACTGGATCATGTCTCTACTTTCCAAGCAATCTTCTATTGATCCTCATGATGTTCCTTTAAATTCTTTGATTGCTCAAGATCAAGTAGATGTGAACTTTATCTCTAGAAACAATTTCAATAACAATGCTTATAGGAGTAATTTTGGTTGCAACCCTAGACCGTTCCCCTCTAATTCCTATGGGAACAACAATACTTATCCTAGCACCAGGAACTCCACTTCTGAACTAGAGATTATGCTTAAAGACTTCATCACTACCCAAAAGGCCTTCAATAAGAGTGTAGAAGAAAAACTAGACAAACTAGATAATCTCTCTTCGAAGGTAGACAATTTAGCCCATGAGGTAGAGTTGCTTAAAATTAGAACTTCTCCTCTTGAGGAGAGGAAGGCCACTCCTATGAATGCTATTCAAGTGCAAATTAATGAAAATATTAGGATGATGGCTAAACTTAAAGAGAGATGGGCTAGAGAAAGGGAGGAAGAAGATAGAATTAAGAGCCTTCCTACCCACCACACTGTTGCTACTATCCAAGTTGTTGAGGATATCCAAACTCTTAGCACCCAATGCACTCCTAGTCCCATTGGACCTATTAATGGTGATGCTATGACCTCAGCCGTAAAAGAAGAAACTCTTATGACCATAGAAGCTACCAAACAAGTGAGCCTAAAGGACACCACTACCACTTTACTTGATAATAGTGACCTTGATTTTGATAATTGCACCCTTTCTGAAGTTATTGGTTTTCTTCACAAGATGTCTAGAGATCCCCACACTAGCACACTTAATCTTGCCTTCACGGAGCATATCACTAATGCTCTCATCAAAGCTAGGGAGGAGAAGCTTAGGGTAGAAGCCTCCATACCTAGAAAGCTAGAAGATGGTTGGGATCCTATGATTAAAATTAAGTTGAATAACTTCTCTTGCTATGCTTTATGTGATGTTGGAGCTAGTACCTCCGTTATGCCCAAAAGAATGTATGATATGCTTGAATTGAAACCTTTTGATCCTTGTTCTTTTGCTGTTCGTCTTGTTGATTCTTCCGTAAAGAAACCTTTGGGGACAATCGACGATGTTCTTATCATTGTCAATGACAATTATGTTCCCGTTGATTTTACTATTATGGATATTGAATGTGAACCTTCTTGTCCAATTATTTTGGGACGTCCTTTTCTTCGCACCGTTGGTGCTATCATTGACATGAAAGAGGGTAATATAAAATTCCAATTTCCTCTCAAGAAAGGGATGGAACACTTACCTAGAAAGAATATTAAGTTGCCTTTTGAGTCCGTTACACGGGCTAGCTATGCTCTTACTCTTGATAAAACTTGATTTTCTCTTTTTGCATCATGCCTAGCTTAAAGGCATAAAAGAAAGCGCTTTTGGGAGGCAGCCCACAACGAATAAGGTTTTATTTTGCTTTTGTTGTGTCTTGATGTTTGTTACTACAGTAGCATCATCATTTTATCTTTTCTTTTCAGCTTTGTGCCAAGTTTAGCCTCTGATTGCAAGAAAGTGCAAAAGTTGTGACGTGCTGTCCAGAAAACAGATTCTGTCCTTGGACAGAAAAATTCGTATAAAATCACCAGATCATCTTTTTGATCTGAATGTTTTTGACAGCGTGCACTATACAATTGGCTTTCGAGCGTCTGTTCTGAGTTTTTTGATTTGAGTTGCAGAAGTGCCCCGAAAAAATTATTTACTACCTGCTGGTCAGTTTTTCACAGATTCTGTCCTGTTTTGCCTTTTCTTTGTTTTGCAAACCTTCAGCTTGCTTTTTCTTTGCAAAAACCTTTAGGCAATCTTGAGAAACAGTAGCTCTTCAAGATTATCTTTATTTCAAGTAGGGAAAAGTTATTTTATTGTGGGTACTAACCTCGCTAATCAGATTATGATGAGTTATGTATGAAGGGAGTTTTCAAGTGTGCGAGGGAAGATGATAAAAGAAGATTCAGGAGGGTCAAACGCTCAAGCTTGGGGATGCCCCCGTGCACCCCCAAGAAATATTCAAGAAGGCTCAAGAGTCTAAGCTTGGGGATGCCCCCATGCATCCCCTTCTCCATCAACAATTATCAGTTCGTCTTTCGTTCCACTATAATTATCACTTCATGTGTTATGTGCTATGCTTGGAGCGTCTTGCGCTTAGTTTCCTTTTTAGTTTTCTTTAGCTTTGCTTGCTGTTCATAACAAGTTAGAACCCAGCTTTCTTTGTGTGGGAGAGAAACACGCTGCACTTCAACATAGAACACAACATAGGATTTTCATGCTTATCTTTGCTGTGTATGTTCTTTGTTTTTCCATAGTTGCTGTCATGTTTAGCTCTTAGTTTTCATGCTTTTCTTTTTAAAGAGCTTTTGTTTAGTTGGTTGCTGAACTCTCTTGAGTTTTCATGTTTATCTTGTTAAGAGAGTTTGCCTGTTGCACTGAGTTGTGTGTCTTAACTTAAAGTAGGTAATTGAGGTTGCTATTTAATTTTAGTAGTAACTTGCAATAGTTTTGAGGTATTGCCATGAGTAATGTTTGAACTTTTGGTGTCAAGAGCTTTAGCCTATTAGTGCTAGATGTCGTATTTTGGGCAATCCGTGTTTATTTTCGAAAACCTACAAAATAGTTGAGAACTTTAGCTACTAGACGGATCACTAATCTTTGGAGGGATCGAATATTAGAGTACACTCACATACCATGAGTCGAGGATGCGCAAGGATAACCAAACCCCCATACACTCCTCCTCGGGGTACTTGTCTCTTTGTGAACCTCCTAATTAGATTGAGAGTTACCGATAATAAGTGCATGAGTTCTTCGGACTAATGTGAGTATTCGAAAGTTGACACTTCCACCTAGCCATATTTTTCTAGCCTCTTCGGTACCGTGCATTGCCCTTTCTCACCTCGAGAGTTGGCGCATACTTCGCCGGTGCATCCAAATCCTTGGCACGATACGCTTTGTCATCATAAGCCTCATTATATCCTTCCTCAAAACAGCCACCATACCTACCTATCAAGGCATTTCCATAGCCTTTCCGAGATACATTGCCATGCAACATCCATCTTCTCATGACTTGATCTTCATGTCATACATGCTTTTTGCTTGATCGATGAGCCGCATGCTAGTTGGGCCTTGCCCTAATAATTGCTACATGACGCGCTAGTATCATTGCATATCCTGCTACACTGGCAGAGGCATACATTTGCATACATCATGATAGTTTCATTTTATTTATGTTGAGTACTTTTGTAAAGTGTGAAAGATCTTCTATACTTCTTGTAATATATAGAGTGTTGCCCCTAAAGTGAGGAAAAGATCCCAAAGAGGACAAAATAAAAATATCCCAAAGAGGACAGATGAGAGTGAAATAGAAAGAGCCATTGAGGCCACAAAAAAATAAAAAAAATAGAAAAAAGAGAAAAAGAAATAAAAAGAGAGAAGGGGGCACACTACTATTTCCTTTTGAGAGATCCACACTCGTACTCCATCTTATACCTTGTGCTCCATAGAGATTATCATTCATGCATATAGCTATGTGGGGACCTTCACACTATAGAACTTGGCTTGTATATTCCAATGATGAGCCTCCTCAAAAGAGCTCTAGGTCTTCTTGAGCAAGCAAGTTGGATGCACCCCCACTAGTTCCATTGGAGAGCTTACCTTCGCTCATATGTGCATCCGTTGCGTGGCAATCCCTACTCCTCACATCATATCTATCATTTGGCTTTCTCTCGCCGATGATTGTCCTCATTGATGTGATCCTTTCACACCTTTTTTGTCTTCCCCCTCTATCATTTTTCTCTCTTTGCCATCCTAAGTGCCGACTTTCTTGCTTACGCTCATCCATTGCATGAGTCCTCAAAATATCGAAAGGGAGTGGATCATTTTGACTTGTACCTGGCTGACGGTCTGGGGATGAGTCAAGATAAGATTCCAAAGAAGACCAAGTGTGAAACTTTAGTAGATTAAGTTCTCAACAATACTAAAACTATGTTTTACTCTCTCATATATCCCTATCCCCTTTCTTGCACGCAAACACCATTTGAAGACATTCGAGTCACGGACAGCGAGAGCTCTTGCACCTTTATGTTCTTATGTTGCTTGTTACAATGCTAATATAGACTCTTGCTTGTTATGACTTGAATTGAATTACATGCCTTGATTGCTTTACTTAAAAGTTCTTATATGGTTGATAGCATGTCACCACAGAAATTATGCTTGTTATCATTTACCTACTCGAGGACGAGCAGGAATTAAGCTTGGGGATGTTGATACGTCCAAAACGTATCTATAATTTCTGCTTGTTCCATGCCTCTTTTGTGTGATATTGCTATGATATTTATGCACTTCCATACACTTTTGATCATATTTGGACTAACCTATTAACTCAGTGCACCACAGTGCCAGTTCCTGTTTTCTGCTGTTTTTCTATTTCAGGTTTCCCCATATTAAAAGTGCTCTAAAAATTCCGGGAAAAATACAGGAAAATCAGCGTACCGGGAGCTTCGAGAAAAACCAAAGCAGGGCCAGAGGGGAGCCTGGGGTGGCCCAGGCGGCCACCCGGCGCGGCCCCACCCCTGGCCGAGCCACGGGGGCGCCTGGGGCCCCACCTCCGCCTCTGGTGATCCCCCTTCGCATATATATTCCTCGCGTCCCGAAACCCTCGAGGACGGAACCCTTTTTCGAGATCTCGCCTCTGTTCCGCCGCCGCCGCGCTTCCAAGATCGGAAGCATCAGGAGAACTCTTCCCGGCACCCAGCCGGAGGGGAGAATCACCACCGGGAGCTTCTCCACCACCATGGACGCTTCCCGGATGAGTCGTGAGTAGTCCACCTTGGACCATGGGTCCATGATCAGTAGCTATGTGATGTTCTCCTCCCCTCTTTGTTCTTCATGGTTTAGACCTCGTGAGCTGCCCTACATGATCGAGGCACATATGTAATCTTTATGCTGTTGCTCTGCTGAGTTTGCTGGGATCCGATGGATTATGAGATTATGTTCAGATTGTGTGTGAGTAATATATTTGATTCACCTCTTTTATATTTATGTTCTTGAGTAATTCTTGCATGTTCTCCGTTGCTGTTTATTGCTTTGGCCGAATAGTAGGTAGTAACTCCAAGAGGGAGCGTTATGCTTGATTGTGGGTTCATGCCCCTTGATGACTAGCTTGAGTGACAGAAACATGAGTCTAGGGGATGTGCTGTTGCCACAAGGGGAAAACAACGGTGCTTGTACTTGCGGGTGCAAGGATTGTTTACTTTACGCAAAGTTCTTTTAATGCAGTTGTCTGTTGCTTTGAGTTTACACTTTGGGTGGGATTCGCAACTTAATACCAGCGAGATGTTCTGGATAGATATCTCAAGGTGGATGATTAGTAGTAGATGCAGATGGATTTCGGTCTACTTGCTTTGGCGTACCGCCCATACTTTTGAGCCTCTACCTTTCTTTACAGCATAGTTAGCATTGGTTTGCGCACATAATCCTGTCAATTGCCCAGCTGTAATTTGTTTACCTCGCTTTGCTGTTTTATCGTCTTTTGGGAGAGAGACATCACTAGTGAACATCATGGAACCCCGGTCCATATTACCATCACTGATCACACCCGCTATTTACTTCCTGTTCTTATTTCCTAGTTGCAGTCATACCTATCACTATTATCTCTTGTGTTTGATCCTTTGTAAACGACAAGGCCGGAGGGATTGACAACCTCTCTATACTCGTTGGGAGCAAAGTTATTTGTATCTGTGTGCAGGTCCTGTCAACCGCTAAGTTTCTGGCGCCGTTGACACCTACTTGTCGACCCTCGGAGTCTCACGGGATTCGATCCTTGGTATCTTTGCCAAGGGAAACTTGCCACTACGCTGCATCTCAAACCTTCCACTTGGGGTAACCAACGAGGGGCGAGAAGCCATCACCCTCGTGAACGCACCAAACTGACCGCTAAGTCTATTGAGTGTGTCTTTCTTGGACACAGTGATGAGCATAAGGGCTATCGGTGTTGGGATCGTGTCGGTTGCCGGATGCGTATTTCCCGGGATGTGACCTTTGATGAATCTCTCCCCTTCTACCCGCATCCATCCTCCTCGGTTTTTTCTACGAAGGACATCTCTTTTCTTACTTTTCCAGATACACCTCCCTCTGTGCCCAATATTCCTACTCCTCATCTTGCTGTCGTAGATCCGACGCCGTCCTCTCCTACGGTTTCTTCTACTCACTCGTCGCATGATTCTCCACCTTCATCATTGATAGCTTCCCCTTCTCCACCTTCATCACCGATAAATTCCCCGTCTCCACCTCTAGTGATTCCACCTCTTCTGTCCTTTCCTTTCCATTATACTCGCTGTTCACGTGTTGTGAATGAGTCTACCGATGTGCCCTCTACTTCTGGTGTGTCGTCTTCCTCCTCTCACCCGACTTATGGTCTTCGTTCTCGGCCTTGTCCGCCCCCTGACCGATATTCTCCTTCTCGTTATGGTCTTTCGGCCATTCTTGAGCCGACTTCTTATCGATATGCTATTGTTCATCCTGAATGGCAGTTTACGATGGTAGAGGAGATTGCTGCCCTTGAGCGCAACAACACATGGGACCTGGTCCCCCCCCCCGTGTTCGTCCCATCACTTGTAAGTGGGTCTATAAGATTAAGACTCGCTCTGATGGTTCTCTTGAGCATTATAACGCTCGTCTTTTGGCTCGCGGATTTCAACAGGAGCATGGTCGTGATTACGATGAGACTTTTGCTCCTGTGGCCCATGTGACCACTGTCCGCACACTTCTCGTTGTGGCCTCTGTTTGCCACTGGTCCCTGTCTCAGCTTGTTGTTAAGAATGCCTTTCTTAATGGTGAGTTGCGTGAGGAAGTTTATATGCAGCCACCACCTGGTTATTCAGTTCTTGATGGCATGGTTTGCCATCTTCGTCGCTCTCTATATGGCCTTAAGAAAGCCCCCCCCCCATGCTTGGTTTGAGCGTTTTGCCTCTGTGGTCACTTCAGCTGGTTTTTCACCCAGTGCTCATGATCCAGTGTTGTTTGTCCACCTTTCTGCTCGTGGTCGCACTCTTCTTCTTCTATATGTTGATGACATGATCATCACTGGCGATAATTCTGAGTACATTGCCATTGTCAAGGTCTATCTCAGTGAGCAGTTTCTTATGTCTGATCTTGGTCCCCTTCGTTACTTTCTTGGGATTGAGGTTTCCTCCTCCTCTGATGGCTTTTCTATTTCCCAAGAAAAGTAATCCAGGATCTTCTTGCTCGTGTGGCTCTTAGCTAGTGACGAGCGCACTGCTGAGAATCCTATGGAGCTCAATGTTAACCTTCGTGCTTCTGATGGTGAGCTCTTGTCTGATCCGACGCGTTATCGCCATCTTGTTGGGAGTCTTGTCTATCTTGCTATCCCTTGTCCGGATATCTCCTATCATGTCCATATCTTGAGCCAGTTTGTTTCTGCTCCCACTTCAGTTCACTATAGTCACCTTCTTCGTGTTCTACGATATCTTCATGGCACGATCTCTCATCGTATCTTTTTTCCTCGTTATAGCTCCAGGCCTATTCAGATGCTACGTGGGCCAGTGATCCTTCGGATCGCAGTTCACTTTTTTCTTACTGTGTTTTTCTTGGTGGTTCTCTCATTGCCTGGAAGACGAAGAAACATAGTGCAATTTCTCGTTCGAGTGCAGAGGCTGAGTTGGGAGCTATGGCTCTTCTGACAGCAGAGGTGACTTGGTTACGATGGCTACTAGAGGATTTTGGTGTTTCGGTTACTACACCTACCACCCTCTTTTCTGGCAGTACATGTGCTATCAGTATTGCGCGAGACCCCGTGAAGCATGAGCTTACCAAGCATATTGGTGTTGATGCTTATTATGTGCGCGCTGATGACCCACAAGTGTAGGGGATCTATCATAGTCCTTTCGATAAGTAAGAGTGTCGAACCCAATGAGGAGCAGAAGGAAATGATAGGTAGTTTTCAATAAGGTATTCTCTGCAAGCACTGAAATTATCGATAACAAATAGTTTTGAGATAAGGTAATTAGTAACAACTAACAAGTGGTAAAAGTAAATAAGGTGCAGTAATATGGCCCAATCCTTTTTGTAGCAAAGGACAAGCCTGGACAAACTCTTATATAAAGAAAAACGCTCCCGAGGACACATGAGAATTATCGTCAAGCTAGTTTTCATCACGCTCATATGATTCGCGTTCGTTACTTTGATAATTTGGTATGTGGGTGGACCAGTGCTTGGTTACTGATGGCTTCTCGCCCCTCGTTGGTTACCCCAAGTGGAAGGTTTGAGATGTAGCGTAGCAGCAAGTTTCCCTTGGCAAAGGCACCAAGGATCGAATCTCGTGAGACTCCGAGGGTCGACAAGAAGGTGTCAACGGCGCCAGAAACTTAGCGGTTGACAGGAACTGCACACAGATACAAATAACTTTGCTCCCAACGAGTACAGAGAGGTTGTCAATCCCTCCGGCCTTGTCGTTTACAAAGGATCAAACACAAGAGATAATAGTGATAGGTATGACTGCAACTAGGAAATAAGAACAGGAAGTAAATAGCGGGTGTGATCAGTGGTGGTAATATGGACCGGGGTCCCATGATGTTCACTAGTGATGTCTCTCTCCCAAAAGACGATAAAACAGCAAAGCGAGGTAAACAAATTACAGCTGGGCAATTGACAGGATTATGTGCGCAAACCAATGCTAACTATGCTGTAAAGAAAGGTAGAGGCTCAAAAGCATGGGCAGTACGCCAAGGCAAGTAGACCGAAATCCATCTACATCTACTACTAATCATCCACCTTGAGATATCTATCCAGAACATCTCGCTGGTATTAAGTTGCGAATCCCACCCAAAGTGTAGACTCAAAACAACAGACAACTGCATTAAAAGAACTTTGCGCAAAGTAAACAATCCATACACCCGCAAGTACAAGCACCGTGGTTTTCCCCCTTGTGGCAACAGCACATCCCCTAGACTCATGTTTCTGTCACTCAAGCTAGTCATCAAGGGGCATGAACCCACAATCAAGCATAACGCTCCCTCTTGGAGTTACTACCTACTACTCGGCCAAAG
This sequence comes from Secale cereale, assembly GCA_902687465.1. Taxonomy (NCBI): domain Eukaryota; kingdom Viridiplantae; phylum Streptophyta; class Magnoliopsida; order Poales; family Poaceae; genus Secale; species Secale cereale. Next base: position 588,416,218 of record LR738709.1, on the reverse strand, counting down.
CAATAAACAGCAACGGAGAACATGCAAGAATTACTCAAGAACATAAATATAAAAGAGGTGAATCAAATATATTACTCACACACAATCTGAACATAATCTCGTAATCCATCGGATCCCAGCAAACTCAGCAGAGCAACAGCATAAAGATTACATATGTGCCTCGATCATGTAGGGAAGCTCACGAGGTCTAAACCATGAAGAACAAAGAGGGGAGGAGAACATCACATAGCTACTGATCATGGACCCATGGTCCAAGGTGGACTACTCACGACTCATCCGGGAAGCGTCCATGGTGGTGGAGAAGCTCCCGGTGGTGATTCTCCCCTCCGGCAGGGTGCCGGGAAGAGTTCCCCTGATGCTCTCGATCTTGGAAGCGCGGCGGCAGCGGAACAGAGGCGAGATCGCGAAAAAGGGTTCCGTCCTCGAGGGTTTCGGGACGCGAGGAATATATATGCGAAGGGGGGTCACCAGAGGCGGAGGTGGGGCCCCAGGCGCCCCCCTGGCGCGGCCAGGGGTGGGGCCGCGCTGGGTGGCCGCCTGGGCCACCCCAGGCTCCCCTCTGGCCCTGCTTTGGTTTTTCTCGAAGCTCCCGGTACGCTGATTTTTCCTGTATTTTTCCCAGAATTTTTAGAGCACTTTTAATATGGGGGAAACCTGAAATAGAAAAACAGCAGAAAACAGGAACTGGCACTGTGGTGTACTGAGTTAATAGGTTAGTCCAAATATGATCAAAAGTGTATGGAAGTGCATAAATATCATAGTAATATCACACAAAAGAGGCATGGAGCAAGCAGAAATTATAGTTACGTTTTGGACGTATCAACATCCCCAAGCTTAATTCCTGCTCGTCCTCGAGTAGGTAAATGATAACAAGCATAATTTCTGTGGTGACATGCTATCAACCATATAAGAACTTTTAAGTAAAGCAATCAAGGCATGTAATTCAATTCAAGTCATAAGAAGCAAGAGTCTATATTAGCATTGTAACAAGTAACATAAGAACATAAAGGTGCAAGAGCTCTCGCTGTCCGTGACTCGAATGTCTCCAAATGGTGTTTGCGTGCAAGAAAGGGGATAGGGATATATGAGAGAGTAAAACATAGTTTTTGTATTGTTGAGAACTTAATCTACTAAAGTTTCACACTTGGTCTTCTTTGGAATCTTATCTTGACTCATCCCCACACTGTCAGCCAGGTACAAGTCTAAATGATCCACTCCCTTTCGATATTTTGAGCACTCATGCAATGGATGAGCGTAAGCAAGAAAGTCGACATTTAGGATGGCAAAGAGAGAAAAATGATAGAGGGGGAAGACAAAAAAGGTGTGAAAGGATCACATCAATGAGGACAATCATCGGCGAGAGAAAGCCAAATGATAGATATGATGTGAGGAGTAGGGATTGCCATGCAACTGGTGCACATATGAGCTAAGGTAAGCTCTCCAATGGAACTAGTGGGGTTGCATCCAACTTGCTTGCTCAAGAAGACCTAGAGCTCTTTTGAGGAGGCTCATCATTGGAATATACAAGCCAAGTTCTATAGTGTGAAGGTCCCCACATAGCTATATGCATGAATGATAATCTCTATGGAGCACAAGGGATAAGATGGAGTACGAGTGTGGATCTCTCAAAAGGAAATAGTAGTGTGCCCCCTTCTCTCTTTTTATTTCTTTTTCTATTTTTTCTATTTTTTTTATTTTTTTGTGGCCTCAATGGCTCTTTCTATTTAACTCTCATTTGTCCTCTTTGGGATCTTTTGATTTTATCCTCTTTGGGATCTTTTCCTCACTTTAGGGGCAACACTCTATATATTACAAGAAGTATAGAAGATCTTTCACACTTTACAAAAGTACTCTGTCGGGGGAAACTGCCCACCACGAACACCTATGGGACCGGAGCCCCTTGTACGTTGCGGTAAGGGAGCGGAGGGAGCACGAAGAGCAGATCGAGGAGAGCACGCGGGCAGTTTACCCAAATTCGGGCCGCGCGGACGCGTAAAACCCTACTCCTGCTTAGATTGTATTGAGTGTCAGGGCTCGGGAGCTTGAAGAACTAGCTACACCGAGCAAGAGAGCTGTCTAGGTTCCGAACCCTTTCTACGTTGTGCATGGGCCTCCTTTTATAGCTCAAGGGGTCACCGACAGGTGTCAACGTAGATGAGGGTAAAAATGTAATTGTGGTGGTAGTTGTAATAGTGCGGGAACAGTGCGTGAACAGTAGATGAACAGTGGTCATCACCTAACTTGACAGTGGGGGACAAGAGCATTAAATGCCCGTCGCCGTCGACCCCAAAAGCGCCCGCCCGTGCGTCTCCGTTCGCCACGGCGGTAGCCTCGTCACCGTGGATCGCCACCGTGTCCCCCAGGCTGCACGGCCATCCGCCACGCGTCCCTGGAAGGGCCCTAGGGCGACACGTGGGCTGATGAGCTGGAGCGCGGGCACACAGCGCAGGCTTCCCCCAGCAAGTTGATCTTGCCGGGCCCTGAAGCTTGTCGCTCCCTGGGCCCTGCCGGGGCGCATGTTGCGCCGAGGCATGTCTTCTGAGATGCAGTCTTCTGGTCTTCCTGGCAAGCTCCTCTTGCCAGGGTCTTGTGTTAAAGTGATAGTCTTGAGCCTGGGACGGCCTTCCCGACAAGCTCCACTTGCCGGGGTCTTGATCTTCTGTCTTGTATACTTTGTTTTTGAATGGTTTAATAAGGACCGGAAAGGTTTCCGGCAAGCGCGTGGTAGACCCTGCCGCGGGAAGCTGCTACTGCCCGTGCACAAGTTGGGGTACTGAGGTACCCCTACCTTAGTACACCGACAGGAGCCCCCGGGCCTGGGCCACACACGGTGCCGAGCGCTGTTGGGCCAGGCCCAAAACAGTGCACGGGCACGCGCGGCCCACGGCGAGTCGTAGATTCCCTTCCGCATCCGCCGCGCCCCTCCCTAACGGCACGCGTCGATTGCGGCGTCGTGGGAGAGATCGTGGCCACGTTCTTTAATGGGAAATGCGGAGCGTCCCCCACTCCCCCCTTAAAAGCAGAGGAAGCAGGGGCAGTTTCCCTCCTGCGCTTTCATTGCTTCTTCAACCTCCAGAAATCCCCCGCTGTGCTCCGCCTCCACACCTCCTCCGCCGTCTTCCGCATCCGCGGCGCCGTCGAACTCCTCGCCCCTTTCCCCGCCGCCTCCGCCATGGCTCCGAAGACCGAGAAGGCGAAGGCGGAGAAGGCCAAGAGGGAGAAATCCGAGCAGGCGGCGAAGCTCGCCCTCCTGCAGAAGAGGAACGTGGTCTTCGCGCCGAGGCTCAGCGCGAGGGAGCTCTGGAACAAGTACTACCTCTTCTGGGCCAAGGAGACCAAGGCTCATCCCCGGACCAGAGTCTACCCCGCCGCTGCCAAGAGATAGCGTGCAACTCCCCTATCTTGAAGAGTGGAGTCCCCGGCAACGGCGCCAGAAACTTTGCTTGATGGCTTCTCACCCCTCGTTGGTTACCCCAAGTGGAAGGTTTGAGATGCAGCATAGCGGCAAGTTTCCCTTGGCAAAGATACCAAGGATCGAATCCCGTGAGACTCCGAGGGTCGACAAGTATGTGTCAACGGCGCCAGAAACTTAGCGGTTGACAGGACCTGCACACAGATACAAATAACTTTGCTCCCAACGAGTAAAGAGAGGTTGTCAATCCCTCCGGCCTTGTCGTTTACAAAGGATCAAACACAAGAGATAATAGTGATAGGTATGACTGCAACTAGGAAATAAGAACAGGAAGTAAATAGCGGGTGTGATCAGTGATGGTAATATGGACCGGGGTTCCATGATGTTCACTAGTGATGTCTCTCTCCCAAAAGACGATAAAACAACAAAGCGAGGTAAACAAATTACAGATGGGCAATTGACAGGATTATGTGCGCAAACCAATGCTAACTATGCTGTAAAGAAAGGTAGAGGCCTCAAAAGCATGGGCGGTACGCCAAGGCAAGTAGACCGAAATCCATCTGCATCTACTACTAATCATCCACCTTGAGATATCTATCCAGAACATCTCGCTGGTATTAAGTTGCGAATCCCACCCAAAGTGTAAACTCAAAGCAACAGACAACTGCATTAAAAGAACTTTGTGTAAAGTAAACAATCCTTGCACCCGCAAGTACAAGCACCGTGGTTTTCCCCCTTGTGGCAACAGCACATCCCCTAGACTCATGTTTCTGTCACTCAAGCTAGTCATCAAGGGGCATGAACCCACAATCAAGCATAACGCTCCCTCTTGGAGTTACTACCTACTACTCGGCCAAAGCAATAAACAGCAACGGAGAACATGCAAGAATTACTCAAGAACATAAATATAAAAGAGGTGAATCAAATATATTACTCACACACAATCTGAACATAATCTCGTAATCCATCGGATCCCAGCAAACTCAGCAGAGCAACAGCATAAAGATTACATATGTGCCTCGATCATGTAGGGAAGCTCACGAGGTCTAAACCATGAAGAACAAAGAGGGGAGGAGAACATCACATAGCTACTGATCATGGACCCATGGTCCAAGGTGGACTACTCACGACTCATCCGGGAAGCGTCCATGGTGGTGGAGAAGCTCCCGGTGGTGATTCTCCCCTCCGGCAGGGTGCCGGGAAGAGTTCCCCTGATGCTCTCGATCTTGGAAGCGCGGCGGCGGCGGAACAGAGGCGAGATCGCGAAAAAGGGTTCCGTCCTCGAGGGTTTCGGGACGCGAGGAATATATATGCGAAGGGGGGTCACCAGAGGCGGAGGTGGGGCCCCAGGCGCCCCCCTGGCGCGGCCAGGGGTGGGGCCGCGCTGGGTGGCCGCCTGGGCCACCCCAGGCTCCCCTCTGGCCCTGCTTTGGTTTTTCTCGAAGCTCCCGGTACGCTGATTTTTCCTGTATTTTTCCCGGAATTTTTAGAGCACTTTTAATATGGGGGAAACCTGAAATAGAAAAACAGCAGAAAACAGGAACTGGCACTGTGGTGCACTGAGTTAATAGGTTAGTCCAAATATGATCAAAAGTGTATGGAAGTGCATAAATATCATAGTAATATCACACAAAAGAGGCATGGAGCAAGCAGAAATTATAGTTACGTTTTGGACGTATCAACATCCCCAAGCTTAATTCCTGCTTGTCCTCGAGTAGGTAAATGATAACAAGCATAATTTCTGTGGTGACATGCTATCAACCATATAAGAACTTTTAAGTAAAGCAATCAAGGCATGTAATTCAATTCAAGTCATAAGAAGCAAGAGTCTATATTAGCATTGTAACAAGTAACATAAGAACATAAAGGTGCAAGAGCTCTCGCTGTCCGTGACTCGAATGTCTCCAAATGGTGTTTGCGTGCAAGAAAGGGGATAGGGATATATGAGAGAGTAAAACATAGTTTTTGTATTGTTGAGAACTTAATCTACTAAAGTTTCACACTTGGTCTTCTTTGGAATCTTATCTTGACTCATCCCCACACTGTCAGCCAGGTACAAGTCTAAATGATCCACTCCCTTTCGATATTTTGAGGACTCATGCAATGGATGAGCGTAAGCAAGAAAGTCGACATTTAGGATGGCAAAGAGAGAAAAATGATAGAGGGGGAAGACAAAAAAGGTGTGAAAGGATCACATCAATGAGGACAATCATCGGCGAGAGAAAGCCAAATGATAGATATGATGTGAGGAGTAGGGATTGCCATGCAACTGGTGCACATATGAGCTAAGGTAAGCTCTCCAATGGAACTAGTGGGGGTGCATCCAACTTGCTTGCTCAAGAAGACCTAGAGCTCTTTTGAGGAGGCTCATCATTGGAATATACAAGCCAAGTTCTATAGTGTGAAGGTCCCCACATAGCTATATGCACGAATGATAATCTCTATGGAGCACAAGGGATAAGATGGAGTACGAGTGTGGATCTCTCAAAAGGAAATAGTAGTGTGCCCCCTTCTCTCTTTTTATTTCTTTTTCTATTTTTTCTATTTTTTTATTTTTTTGTGGCCTCAATGGCTCTTTCTATTTAACTCTCATTTGTCCTCTTTGGGATCTTTTGATTTTATCCTCTTTGGGATCTTTTCCTCACTTTAGGGGCAACACTCTATATATTACAAGAAGTATAGAAGATCTTTCACACTTTACAAAAGTACTCTGTCGGGGGAAACTGCCCACCACGAACACCTATGGGACCGGAGCCCCTTGTACGTTGCGGTACGGGAGCGGAGGGAGCACGAAGAGCAGATCGAGGAGAGCACGCGGGCAGTTTACCCAAATTCGGGCCGCGCGGACGCGTAAAACCCTACTCCTGCTTAGATTGTATTGAGTGTCAGGGCTCGGGAGCTTGAAGAACTAGCTACACCGAGCAAGAGAGCTGTCTAGGTTCCGAACCCTTTCTACGTTGTGCATGGGCCTCCTTTTATAGCTCAAGGGGTCACCGACAGGTGTCAACGTAGATGAGGGTAAAAATGTAATTGTGGTGGTAGTTGTAATAGTGCGGGAACAGTGCGTGAACAGTAGATGAACAGTGGTCATCACCTAACTTGACAGTGGGGGACAAGAGCATTAAATGCCCGTCGCCGTCGACCCCAAAAGCGCCCGCCCGTGCGTCTCCGTTCGCCACGGCGGTAGCCTCGTCACCGTGGATCGCCACCGTGTCCCCCAGGCTGCACGGCCATCCGCCACGCGTCCCTGGAAGGGCCCCAGGGCGACACGTGGGCTGATGAGCTGGAGCGCGGGCACACAGCGCAGGCTTCCCCCAGCAAGTTGATCTTGCCGGGCCCTGAAGCTTGTCGCTCCCCGGGCCCTGCCGGGGCGCATGTTGCGCCGAGGCATGTCTTCTGAGATGCAGTCTTCTGGTCTTCCTGGCAAGCTCCTCTTGCCAGGGTCTTGTGTTAAAGTGATAGTCTTGAGCCTGGGACGGCCTTCCCGACAAGCTCCACTTGCCGGGGTCTTGATCTTCTGTCTTGTATACTTTGTTTTTGAATGGTTTAATAAGGACCGGAAAGGTTTCCGGCAAGCGCGTGGTAGACCCTGCCGCGGGAAGCTGCTACTGCCCGTGCACAAGTTGGGGTACTGAGGTACCCCTACCTTAGTACACCGACAGGAGCCCCCGGGCCTGGGCCACACACGGTGTCGAGCGCTGTTGGGCCAGGCCCAAAACAGTGCACGGGCACGCGCGGCCCACGGCGAGTCGTAGATTCCCTTCCGCATCCGCCGCGCCCCTCCCTAACGGCACGCGTCGATTGCGGCGTCGTGGGAGAGATCGTGGCCACGTTCTTTAATGGGAAATGCGGAGCGTCCCCCACTCCCTCCTTAAAAGCAGAGGAAGCAGGGGCAGTTTCCCTCCTGCGGTTTCATTGCTTCTTCAACCTCCAGAAATCCCCCGCTGTGCTCCGCCTCCACACCTCCTCCGCCGTCTTCCGCATCCGCGGCGCCGTCGAACTCCTCGCCCCTTTCCCCGCCGCCTCCGCCATGGCTCCGAAGACCGAGAAGGCGAAGGCGGAGAAGGCCAAGAGGGAGAAATCCGAGCAGGCGGCGAAGCTCGCCCTCCTGCGGAAGAGGAACGTGGTCTTCGCGCCGAGGCTCAGTGCGAGGGAGCTCTGGAACAAGTACTACCTCTTCTGGGCCAAGGAGACCAAGGCTCATCCCCGGACCAGAGTCTACCCCGCCGCTGCCAAGGATCTGCTCCCCGGCGGGTACTTCTTCTTCGCTGTCTTCTTCTACTGCGGCTTGTGCCCTCCATTCTCGGAGTTTTTCTGTGACATCATGAACACGTACAACCTCCACCTCTTAGACTTCACCCCCAACGCCATCCTTACGATGGCGGTTTTCGCACATCTGTGCTAAAACTACATAGGGATCTATCCAAACGTAGCACTCTTTCGGCATTTCTTCATGCCTAGAGTAGAAGCCGGCGCTCCCCTCTCCGAGGGTATCTCCTGGAAGATGCTTGAACAAGAAGGACTCCTATCTGAAAGGAGAGCTCCGCGGCAAGTGGGAGGAGTGGCGCGCAGATTGGTGTTGGATAGTGGAGGACCGGCCGGAGCCTTTCACTGCGCCGCGCACAACAGCCATAGTGCGCGGCAGGGACTGGAGCGATTTGGCCCCGGATGATGTCAAGCTCAACGCCGCCCTCGTCAGGATACTTCATCTCCGGGTAGCCAAGTTGACCATCGGAGAGGTAGGGGCAGATTTCCTCCGCCGCCGCATTGCCCCTTTACAGGAGAGGAAAAGGCCAGCATGGGAGTTTGGCAATGCGGCGGATATTATGAGGCTGCGCCCGGGTTTGAACTTCAACTTCACGTCGTTGGAGCTGAAGGGGATGGTCCGGGAGCTTTTCAAGCACGACCCGGCCCATCCGGAGTGGTTTAGATCTCCCCGGGGAGTGGTGCCGCTGTGCAACAGCACTGCCCGGGACGCCTTGCGCGCAATGATGCCCGCGTGTGACTCTCACGGCGTCGACCCCACATGGATAGTGCCCACGCCGGATGCAATTATGAGTTTCTTCGATAACTTGGTGGAGGTGCCGAAGAACACCGAGGAGATCAAGGGTCTCACCCGGGCCACCACGGAGCGGGAGATAGCCTATATTGCTACCCGGGTGGAAGAGGCCGCCGCAGCCGCAGCGGCAGGAGCCTTCGGGTTCTCCGTTGACGAGGCAGAGGCTGAGGACGCGTCGTGCCAAGCTGAGGAGGCAGAGATCCGCAGACTTCTCAAGCTTCCGCCCGACGAGCTCGCCGGGGTTCCTTCTCTGAGGTATGCCGGGATTCCCGGGATCGTGAGCGAGGCCGCCGCAAGAGGCGAGGCTGTTGGAGGTAGCAGAGGTGCCGGAGGGAGTGGAGCCACCGGAGGGAGCAGGGCCGCAGGGCAGGATGCTGGATCCAGCGGGCCTGCCGGGGAGGAGGAGGAAGACGTCGAGACCGAGGAAGACACCGGCGGGTCTCTAGGACTCGGCGACGGCGCCTCCTCATCGTCGGAGAGCTCCTCACCTCCAGCAAGTCCAAAACAAGCGCCGGGGAAGCGCCTCCGCAAGGCGCCCACAGCGACGAGGACGCAGGTGCCCCGACAGCAGCCTGCTCGCCGGGCGGCGCGGGCCGCCAGAGCGAGCCAAGGCGCGACGGAGGCCCCCAACGCGCCAGCCGCAGCGGAGGCGCCCCGCGCGTCAGCCGCGACGGAGGCGCCTCGCGCACCAGCACCTAGCGGAGGGGGATCCTCTCGGAGTGGAGCAGCTGCTCCGCCTGCTCCCCGGGCCTCGGCGCCAACGGAGGCTGGGTCTTCGCAGCCCCCAGCTCCGGAGACCGCCAAGCGCCCGAGGGAGCCTTCTCCTCCTGCTCCTCGCGCGGGAGCGCCTCAGGTGGAGTTCGACTTCTCCGCCCTGAGCGACGACGACGACGAGGAAGAGGAGTAAGCACTTGTAATTTGTAGCTTCTTCAATTCTGTCTTGATTCTTTTGTTGATGATTCTGATCTTGTTTTTGTTTTCAGGTCTCTGGCCCAGCGGGCGGCGAAGCGGGCCAAGATCCCTGTGGTCGAGGTCGACGACGACTCGCCCGTCGCGGCGTCAGGGGACGCGTCGGCGGCGAACTTGCCGGACCCAACCGCTGCTCCGAGGAGCAGCCCCCAGCGTAAGTCTGGTCTTGAGCTTCCCACTTGTCGGGCGCGCTTGAGGTTTTTTTGCTTTGTACTGATATCTTGTTGCTTTGTTTGTTTGGTTTGTCTTGTGCAGAGATGGAGTCGCAGCCGCAGGAGCAACCGGAGGTCACTCCCGAGGAGCTGCAGGTTTCACCCTCCCCGCCAAGGGCGAACTCCCCGGCGAGGGAGAATGTCACGCCAAGGACGGGCTCCCCGCCAAGGGCGGGTAGCCCGACAAGGGTGGCCACCCCGCCAAGGGAGGGCACGGGCGGCCCTCCGCCTGCAGGGGCCGCCGCTCCACCGCCAAGGGAGGACTCCCCGGCGAGGGAGCCTGTCGTCGACGAAGTCCGCGAAGGTAAGTCTTACAGCTTTTTCTTCTTGGACTTGTCTTTTTGGATATTTGCTTGATCTTCTCTTTTCTTCTTTTTCTTCTAGACCCTCCTCCCCCAGAGCGGATGGAGACGGAGGTCGTCGTCGAGGAGGAGGGCGCGCAAGGCGACGCCGGCAATGCCACTGTCGTTGAGGACATGGCAGGAGCCGACGAGCCTACCGCTGAGGAGACTGCCCCGACCGCAGACGCAGCGGCCGGGGAGGGGGACGGCGGCCACACTGCCGGCCCGGAGGCGGCAGGAGCGTCAAGCGCTGCGCCGGCCGCCGACCCCTACGCCGCCGAGGAGCAGTCGGGCTTCTATCTTGAGGCCCCCAATGGCGTCTTTATACAAGTGCCGTGTGGGTCTTCGTCGCGAGCCCCCGTGGAGGGAGAGACCTTTGATGGAGAGGTCCTCGCCTCCGCGGGGCTGAGGATTGTTGAGGCGCCTGGCGGGAGCGATGAGCCTGAAGAGGAGAAACTTCTCCGCCAGCTCCTGGCCCTTTACCGGGCCAGGCAGGCGAAACTGGAGTCGCGAGAAGCCCTCACCGCCAAGGCCGGAGCAGATTTGGAGAAACGCGCCGCAGAGCTCCGTGCCGCCAACCAGGCGGCTCTCCGCGACTTGGCGGAGGAGCGCGAGAGGCTTGCCGGAGAGCAGCAAGAGTTCCTCCTGGAGAAAGCTGAGGCCGAGGAGCAACAGCGACTGGTCGGTGAAGCGTTGTCCCAGCGAGAAGGAGCGCTCAACCAGCGGAAGGTCGACCTCGACGCTCACGAGGACGACCTTACCGCCCGGGAGCAGGCCCTTGGCGGAGAGTTGAAGGAAGCGAAAGCCGCCGCGGCCACTGCGGAGACCGCCAAGAAGGACCTTGAAGCTAAGGTGGCGCAACTGGAGGAGTACCTGAAGGCGAGCATGGAGAGGGTCACCGCGCTCAACATAGAGCGCGAGAAAGACGCCCATACCAACTCAGAACTCCAGGTACGCCTCTCCAAACAGGGCGACGAGCTCAAAGCCGCCAAGGACTCAATTGCTGATCTGGAGTTGAAGGTTTCCACATTGAGAGATTCACTTGACGCCGCCCGGGACCGCGAGACCAAACTGAAGGAGGAGCTTCGCAAGGAGCGGGAGCTGGTGGAGAGCACTGCCACCTCCGCAAACCTCTTCAACCAGGCGGTGGAGCAATGGACGGAGGAGCTGGTCGATTCTGCTGCCAAGATCGACAAGGAGCTGATGGCGATGAGGGCAGAGCATCTTGTGTATTCTCCAGACGAGACCCTCCCCCACAGTGCCAGGTTAAGCCTTTTCTTCAGAGGGATCGCGCCGGCGCTTGCACGGCTGCAGGAGAAGCTCCCCGCGCAGCTGGCCGAGGAGTCGCGCCAGCTCTGCGCGGGAACCTTGGAGCGCGTCTTGACCAAGATTGTCTACCGCAACCCTGGTATTAATCTCGTCAACGTCCTCCGCAGCTTGCCGGCCGATGCAGATCAGGAGGCACTGAAGGCGCAGGTCGCCCACATCATCGCCAAGGTGAACAAGATCTCGAGGCGTGAAGGCGACCGCGTAGACTAGGCCTCCTTCTCTCTATTTCCTTTGTTGCTGCATAGGGTGCCATGAACATGAATCTATTAGTCATTGCGACAAGTTATCCCTTGTAATATATTATCTTATTTTGATCAATCGATGCTGTGTTATCTCCCTTGTTTTGGTCCTTTACTTTGTATGCTTTTAACCCTACGCTTCTAGGGGACTTGCCGGCAAGGGGCCCTTGCCGCGAGCGCTGAGTGCTGGACTCCGAGCAGCCTGCTGGCCAAGGCCTTACCGGCAAGCAACCTTGCCGCAGCTAGTCGCAACACACTTAGCTTGCTGAGCGAACTCGAAAACGAAGTAAGGGAGCGACATTTGTCGCAGCTCACTTAAGTCGTTGAGCGTACTCGAAAACAAGATAAGGGTGCGGCTAGCCACGGGTAGGTTCCTCCGCGCACAGGTTTTCCATACAAAGTGCGGTTGTTCAAGGAAGATAACTAAAATTCAAAAATTTGAACTGCTCAAATTCTGGCAACTTAGCTTTCATATATTGCTTGTTTCCCCGACAAGGCTTCTCTTTCTTGAACAGCACTTGGTTCATCCTCCATCTCCTTCCCCCC
>LR738709.1:588383401-588403975 GCA_902687465.1 Secale cereale | reverse complement strand
CCCCCCCCCCCCCCCCCCCCCCCGGCAAACTTGTGCGCGAGGAACATTCCTTCTGCTTAAGAGGGAAAGAAAAAGAAGAGGGAAAACAAGTGTATAGCCTTTCGGCGTGCTAATGCTTACCGGGTACGTGTGTTGCACAAGATGCCAAACAATGCATGCAAATAGCGAAGAAAAGCATGGAAAAGGCAAATAGTGCAAAACACAAAAGCTTTACTGATGCACGGGGTCTGCGCCCGGCTTTGTACAAAGGATTACATGCAACAGCGGCAAGACTCGTACAAAAGGTGGTTGCTGGGGCGGATCACAGCAACCGCGCCTTATGGGTGAAACTTGCGAAGATGCTCTATATTCCAGGAGTTGCTCACTGGTAAGCCTTCTTCGGTCTCAAGGCGGACAGCGCCGGGCCTTGTGACTTGTCTCACCCGATAAGGGCCTTCCCACTTCGGCGTCAACTTGTTGGAATTCTTGGCGGACTGAACACGCCGAAGAACAAGGTCGCCTTCCTCGAGACTCCTGGCCTTAACCTTGCGGCTATGATAGCGGCGCAAGGCTTGCTGGTATCGAGCAGCTCGTACAGCAGCCTGGAGACGTTCCTCCTCAAGGAGCAATGCATCATCCTGTCGCAGTTGCTCTTGCTCGAGCTCATCATAAGCGAGCACTCGAGGAGATCCGTATACGAGTTCCGTGGGGAGAACTGCCTCTGCTCCATAGACAAGAGCAAAGGGTGTCTGTCCGGTGGCTCGACTTGGTGTCGTTCTGATTGACCAAAGAGCCGCCGGCAACTCCTCTATCCAGTTTCTTCCGCACTTGCGCAGCCTGTCAAAGGTCCTTGTCTTGAGTCCGCGCAGCACTTCAGCATTTGCCCTCTCCGCTTGACCGTTGCTCCTCGGGTGAGCAACAGAAGCGAAGCAGACCTTGGCGCCAAGGTCTTTGACGTATTGCATGAAGGTGCGACTAGTGAATTGCGTGCCGTTGTCGGTGATGATCCTGTTAGGGATTCCGAAACGGCAAACAATCGACCTGAAGAACCTGACCGCTGACTGTGCTGTCACCTTTCTCACCGGTTCCACTTCTGGCCACTTTGTGAACTTGTCGATCGCAACGTACAAGTACTCAAAGCCCCCGACAGCACGGGGAAAGGGGCCGAGGATATCGAGCCCCCAAACCGAGAAGGGCCAGGACAAAGGGATCGTCTGGAGAGCTTGAGCTGGCTGATGAATTTGCTTGGCATGGAACTGGCACGCTTCACACTTAGTTACTTGTGCTGTTGCATCTTGGAGGGCTTCTGGCCAGAAGAACCCTTGCCGGAACGCCTTCCCGGCAAGCGCCCTCGCGCCAATGTGGTGGCCACATATGCCTCCATGTATCTCTGCCAACAGCTTCTGTCCATCTTCTCTAGAAATGCACTTCAACCTGACACCATTGAGTCTTCTTCTGTACAGTTCATTATCAACGAACTGGTACATACTTGACTGCCTGGTTATCTTCTCTATCTCTTCTGGGTCGTCGGGAAGTTCTCCAGTTTGCAGAAAACGGACGATCTGCTGTGCCCACGCCGGAGCTCGAGGCTCAACGGCAAGGACTAAAGGCATAAGGGCTGCTGCGGGAACCCCAGCCTCTACGGCAAGACTTTGCGTTTCCGCCGGAGCTGATGGCTTCCCGGCAAGCTCGCCGGGGCGAGGCTTGTCGGTAACGATTGCTTCAACTGTACAGACCCTTGGATCTGCAGGAGCAAACTGTTCCTCAGCGTTCTGGTCGTTGATCTTGGGAACCTTGGCGGCGGCTTCTGGAAGATCCGCCGGCAAGTAGTCGCATGAGACCAACTTTCTCTTCTTACTTTGCCCAACTGATGGTGTAACTGATGGTTGAGTTAGCTTGAGCAGGAAGGTCCCTGGTTCCACAGGTAACTTCATTGCAGCACACTTTGAAAGACCATCTGCGATATCACTCTGAGCTCTCGGGACATGCTCCATTTGCAGACCTTCAAAGTGCTCTTCAAGCTTCCTCACTTCATCTACATAAGCTTCCATCAAAGGGCTCTGGTAACTCTTGTTAACTTGTCGGACCACCAACTGAGAATCTCCCCGCACAATCAGCTTCTTGATCCCAAGTTCGGCCGCAATCCTGAGGCCGGCAAGCAAGCCTTCATACTCAGCAGTATTGTTTGTCGCTTGCTCCCTGGGAAAGTGCATCTGGATAACATACTTGAGGTGCTCTCCGGTGGGCGCTATGAGTACCACGCCGGCACCGGCGCCTTGCAGCGAGAAGGCACCATCAAAGTACATTACCCATTCACTTATCGCTTCTTGTACGGGGACACTTGTCTCTGGAACTTCTTCGTCGGGCGTTGGGGTCCATTCGGCTATGAATTCTGCCAAAGCTCGGCTCTGGATAGTTGAAGTACTTTCAAACTTGAGGCCAAAGCTTGACAGTTCCAGTGCCCACTCGATGATCCTGCCTGTTGCTTCTGGATTTTGCAGTATCCTCTTCAACGGAAAGCGAGTGACCACTGTTATCTCGTGTGCTTGGAAGTAATGGCGCAGCTTTCTCGAGGCCATGAGGAGACCGAAAAGCAACTTCTGCACCCCAGAGTATCTTGATCTAGCCCCCTGCAAGAGGGAACTCACAAAATACACCGGGCGCTGCACCATCTTCCTTCGCACTTCTCCTTGTTCCTGCGCCGAGTTGTCCTTGTCGGGGCCAGAGCTTGTCGGAGCAGCCCCCTGCTTGTCGCTGGATTCGCTTGCCGGTGGTGTAGGCTCCTCGTCGGCCTCCCTTTCTGCTACTAACGCAGCACTAACCACTTGATTGGTTGCTGCTAAGTACAGCAGCAACTTCTCTTGTGGCCTAGGTGCGACAAGTATTGGAGTGGAGGATAGGTATCCTTTCAAATCCTGCAGCGCTGCCTCCGCTTCCGGAGTCCATTTCATAGGACCTGCCTTCTTCAAAATTTTGAAGAAAGGCAGGGCGCGTTCTGCGGACTTTGAAATGAACCTACTGAGGGCAGCTACACAACCTGCAAGTCTCCTTACGTCCTTGACGCGCTTCGGAGCTTCGATCTGTTCGATGGCCTTTATCTTGTCGGGATTAGCTTCAATCCCCCTCTGGGACACGAAGAACCCGAGAAGCTTGCCGGAGGGGACTCCGAAGACGCACTTCTCGGGGTTCAACTTAAGCTGGATCTTGCGCAGATTTGCAAAAGTTTCTTCCAAATCTTGGATCAGTGTATCTTTGCTCTTGCTCTTGACCACTATGTCATCCATGTAAGCTTCTACATTCCTGTGCATCTGTGGCTCAAAAGCAGTGTGCACCACCCTTGCAAATGTCGAGCCTGCATTTTTCAATCCAAAGGGCATGCGTATGAAACAATATGTGCCGCATGGAGTGATAAATGCAGTCTTCTCTTCGTCTTCCTTAGCCATGAAAATCTGGTGGTAGCCTGAATATGCATCAAGGAAAGAGAGCAGCTCACATCCGGCGGTGGAGTCAACAATCTGGTCAATGCGCGGCAAGGGAAATGGATCCTTGGGACAAGCTTTATTCACATCGGTGAAGTCTATACACAGTCTCCACTTCCCGTTGGCCTTACGCACGACAACTGGATTTGCTAACCACGTGGGATGGATCACGCCTCTAACCAGGCCTGCTGCTTCTAGCTTCTTGATCTCTTCAGCAATGAATTCTTGGCGCTCCACGGCTATCTTCCTGACCTTCTGCTTGACGGGCCGCGCATGAGGACAAACAACAAGCTTGTGCTCAATTACCTTCCTGGGAACGCCGGGGATGTCAGATGGTTGCCATGCAAACACATCGACATTCGCCCGCAGGAAGGCAACGAGCGCGCTTTCCTATTTGCTGTCAAGCGTAGCACTGATGGTGAAGGTACCACCAGTGCCGTCCTCCTTGGCGGACACCTTCTTGGTTGCCGGTGGAGCGGCCATCCCCTTCTTGTACTTGCCGGTGGAGCTCGATGGGACATCCTCGACGGCAGCGCAGCACTCCGAAGAGGTGCGTTTGCCGGAGTGGGCCCCAGAGCACTTGCCGGACTTGGTCTTGGTCTTCTACCCCCCGGGAGCTTCAGTGGCAAGTGTGTTGCTCTCCGCTGCGGCTGCTGCATCCCGGTATATTTTGTCGGCGCAGATAAGCGCGTCCTTCTTGTCGCCGTGGACAGAGATGACGCTTATCGGCCCCGGCATTTTGAGTACGTTGTAGGCGTAGTGGGAAGCTGCCATGAACTTGGCGAGGGCAGGACGTCCAAGTATCCCATTGTATAGCAATGGGATATCGGCAACATCAAAGGTTATCCTCTCTGTCCTGAAGTTGAGCTCCCCGCCAAAGGTCACCGGCAGAGTGATCTTCCCCTTGGGCTTGCTCCTTCCCAGGTATATTCCTTGGAACGAACCGGTCTCGTCAAGCTCGCCATCTGGGATCTGGAGTTTCTTGATCACAGCTGAGGAGATCAAGTTTAGGCCGGCCCCGCCGTCAACCAACATTTTGGTGACCTTGAGGTTGCGGATAGTTGGTGAGACCAACATCGGCAAGCACCCGACCGCAGTGGTGCGGTCAGGGTGATCCTCAAGATCAAAAATGATGGGCGTGCTGGACCACTTCAGCAGCCTGCGTGACTCAACGGGCGGCTCAGCTGCGTTTACTTCCCGCACCCATTGCTTGTGTTGGCGGTGGGAAGTGTGCAGAGAGGCGCCTCCATCGACACACAGCACTTATGTGGCCTTCTGGAACTCCTGCTCGCTGTTATCACCTTCCTCCATGTCGTCGTCGTCGTCTTCTTCTTCATCCTTGTCGCGGCCCCGGGGAGGTCGATCTCCTTGCCGCTGCTTGGCCTTGCCGCGGCGTCCTCCCCGGCCATTGAATGGCCGCTTCTTGCTTGGCTCTCCCCCGCCACCTTGGGCCTTCTCCTTGTCGCGCCGCTCGTATTCAGCTTTCTGCTGCTCTACGAGGTACTCGACGCGCTTGCAGTTCGAAAGGTCATGACCCTTGGTGCGGTGAATCTTGCAATATTGCTTGTCGGCTGCCGCTACAGGGGCAGGCTCCTTGCCGGAGCCGCCGGCCTGTGCTGTCTTGGCGGGAGCCTCCTTGCCGGACTTCTCGACGACCAGCACCTCCTTGCTCTTCTTTCTCCTGTTGTTTCGCCACCGGCTCTTCTTTGCCGGGGCGGCATCCTCACTGTCGCTTCCCCCCGCGCCAGCATCCTCTCCGGGGAGTCTCCTCCCTTCTTCGGCGCGCGCGCACTTGTCAGCCAGAGCATAGAGCTCGCTGACATCCCGTATCTTGGTCATGGCCATCTCTTCCCGCATGCGACGGTTACGCACGTTCTGGTGGAACGCGCTGATAACCGCGGCAGGGTGGACGTCAGGGATATTGTGCTGCACGCGGCTGAATCGTTGGATATACTTGCGCAGGGGCTCTCCTTCCTTCTGGGCCAAGATGTGGAGATCACTCTCCTGGCCGTGGGGTTTGTGGCCGCCCGTGAAGGCGCCAACAAATTGATGGCACAAATCTGCCCACGAAGAAATAGAGCCTTCCGGCAAGTGCATAAGCCAAGAACGAACGTTTGGCTTTAGCACTAGCGGGAAGTAGTTCGCCAGTATCTTCTCGTCGCGCCCCCCGGCAGCCTGCACCGCGATGGTGTATATGCTGAGGAACTCCGAGGGGTGAGTCTTGCCGTCGTACTTCTCTGGTACGTCGGGCTTGAAGTTTTTCATGCTGGGCCACTGGACACGCCGCAACTCACGGGTAAACGCAGGGCAACCTGCCGCGTACGGCAAGTCGCCTGGCTCACCGGGCGCGTGTGCGTCAACAGCGGTCCCAGCGCGTTGATCTGATTGTCGCCGGGCTTCTCGGCGGCGCTCGATCGTCGTCCGAGCGTCTTCTTGTCGCCGGTCGTCAAGGACCTGGCGCTGGTCCCGACGAGCCCGCGGATCCGACGACGCCGTGGAGTCGTCGTCGACGTTAATCCGGCAGGGAGGCGTCTTCTGCTTCCGAAGCGGGGAGTGCACGGTGGTCGCACCCCGGGCGGTCTTGTCGCCATCAGCCTTCGTCTTCTCGACTTGCCGCGGCCGCGATGTCGCCGGCTGCTGCGGCGTATCATTGTTGGCGAAGGCGATGAGACTTTGTATCGTCGCCCTCCAGTCTTCGGCTTTGTCAGCCGCTGGAGGGAAGTCGAGGAGCAGTTGCGCTCTTGCGAGCGCTTCTGCTGGAGAGGAGGGGAGCGGGGGCGAGCGGTGTGAGGAGCGAGATATGCTCGGACTTCTAACAGGGTTAGAAGGAGCAGTCTCTCGCCCCGGCGACCGCGCCTTGCTTGTGCCAGGACGATGGCCTGTAGCATCCCGCGAACCTCCGGTTTGCCCTTGCCCCAGCAAGCGGATGGTACCTCTTGTACCACGGCGCTGCTGGGTTGTCGTCTGCTGAGATGGGCGTGGCGTGTCTACGGACACCGAGGCTCGGTCGTCCGTCTTGTCCTTGGATTTGGTGGCGCCGTGAGTTTCCTCACCGGCGACTACCCTTCCGCCGGCGTCTCCTCCACCCACCGTTGGTTCTGGTGGTGGTGGAACAGACGCAGACGGGCCTCCGACCTCCGAAGCCTTCTTCTTCGGGGCCATGTTGCTGCTGATGAAGTTGATGAAGCTGGAGAGGTTGATGAAGAATGCGCCCGCGTGAGCGCCGGATCAGGTTCGCACAACCTCGACGCCCCCTACCTGGCGCGCCAAAGATGTCGGGGGAAACTGCCAACCACGAACACCTATGGGACCGGAGCCCCTTGTACGTTGCGGTAAGGGAGCGGAGGGAGCACGAAGAGCAGATCGAGGAGAGCACGCGGGCAGTTTACCCAGGTTCGGGCCGCGCGGACGCGTAAAACCCTACTCCTGCTTAGATTGTATTGAGTGTCAGGGCTCGGGAGCTTGAAGAACTAGCTAAACCGAGCAAGAGAGCTGTCTAGGTTCCGAACCCTTTCTACGTTGTGCATGGGCCTCCTTTTATAGCTCAAGGGGTCACCGACAGGTGTCAACGTAGATGAGGGTAAAAATGTAATTGTGGTGGTAGTTGTAATAGTGCGGGAACAGTGCGTGAACAGTAGATGAACAGTGGTCATCACCTAACTTGACAGTGGGGGACAAGAGCATTAAATGCCCGTCTCCGTCGACCCCAAAAGCGCCCGCCCGTGCGTCTCCGTTCGCCACGGCGGTAGCCTCGTCACCGTGGATCGCCATCGTGTCCCCCAGGCTGCACGGCCATCCGCCACGCGTCCCTGGAAGGGCCCCAGGGCGACGCGTGGGCTGATGAGCTGGAGCGCGGGCACACAACGCAGGCTTCCCCCGGCAAGCACCTTGCCGGGGTCTTGATCTTGCCGGGCCCTGAAGCTTGTCGCTCCCCGGGCCCTGCCGGGGCGCATGTTGCGCCGAGGCATGTCTTTTGAGATGCAATCTTCTGGTCTTCCTGGCAAGCTCCTCTTGCCAGGGTCTTGTGTTAAAGTGATAGTCTTGAGCCTGGGACGGCCTTCCCGACAAGCTCCACTTGCCGGGGTCTTGATCTTCTGTCTTGTATACTTTGTTTTTGAATGGTTTAATAAGGACCGGAAAGGTTTCCGGCAAGCGCGTGGTAGACCCTGCCGCGGGAAGCTGCTACTGCCCGTGCACAAGTTGGGGTACTGAGGTACCCCTACCTTAGTACACCGACATACTCAACATAAAGAAAATGAAACTATCATGATGTATGCAAATGTATGCCTCTGCCAGTGTAGCAGGATATGCAATGATACTAGCGCGTCATGTAGCAATGATTAGGGCAAGGCCCAACTAGCATGCGGCTCATCGATCAAGCAAAAAACATGTATGACATGAAGATCAAGTCATGAGAAGATGGATGTTGCATGGCAATGTATCTCGGAAAGGCTATGGAAATGCCTTGATAGGTAGGTATGGTGGCTGTTTTGAGGAAGGATATAATGAGGCTTATGATGACAGAGCGTACCGTGCCAAGGATTTGGATGCACCGGCGAAGTATGCGCCAACTCTCGAGGTGAGAAAGGGCAATGCACGGTACCGAAGAGGCTAGAAAAATATGGCTAGGTGGAAGTGTCAACTTTCGAATACTCACATTAGTCCGAAGAACTCAAGCACTTATTATCGGTAACTCTCAATCTAATTAGGAGGTTCACAAAGAGACAAGTACCCCGAGGAGGATGTATTGGGATTTGGTTATCCTTGTGCATCCTCGACTCATGGTACGTGAGTGTACTCTAATATTCGATCCCTCCAAAGATTAGTGATCCATTTAGTAGCTAAAGTTCTCAACTATTTTGTAGGTTTTCAAAAATAAACACGGATTGCCCAAAATACGACATCTATCACTAATAGGCTAAAGCTCTTGACACCAAAAGTTCAGACATTACTCATGGCAATACCTCAAAACTATTGCAAGTTACTACTAAAATTAAATAGCAACCTCAATTACCTACTTTAAGTTAAGACACACAACTCAGTGCAATAGGCAAACTCTCTTAACAAGATAAACATGAAAACTCAAGAGAGTTCAACAACCAACTAAACAAAACCTCTTTAAAAAGAAAAGCATGAAAACTAAGAGCTAAACATGACAGCAGCTATGAAAAAAAACAAAGAACATACACAGCAAGGATAAGCATGAAAATCCTATGTTGTGTTCTATGTTGAAGTGGAGCATGTTTCTCTCCCACACAAAGAAAGCTGGGTTCTAACTTGTTATGAACAGCATGCAAAGCTAAAGAAAACTAAAAAAGGAAACTACACTACTAGAAAAAAGGCTATAGGTAATATCACTGTTAGTGGCGCACCAGAGATGTGGTGCGCCACTACTATATAGCAGTGGCGCACCACAAACAGGTGCTCCACTAATAGTGACATTACTAGTGGCGCACCAGGTGTGGGGTGCGCCACTACTATGTTTTTGAACAGTAACCAGCCATGCCCAGGCTTACCAGTGGCGCACCAGGCCAAGGTGCGCCACTACTATTTTTGATAGTAGTGGCGCACCTTGCCCTGGTGCGCCACTGGTAAGGCTGGGCATGGTGGTCCAAAAAAAACCATAGCAGTGGCGCACCCCTTCACTGGTGCGCCACTAGTATTCCTGGCTACTAGTGGCGCACCAGTGAAGGGGTGCGCCACTACTAACATTTCTATCATTTTTCAGATTTAACGCATTTTCACCAAATGCACCCCCCCTGTGGACCGCCTTTTCAGTTTAAAAAAAATAATAAAAGAAAATGATAGAAATGTCAAAAAAATAAAAAAAATAAGATTCCAATGTGATTTGTGGTCTAGTTGTTAGCAAAATTTACAAACATGAATTTCGACTTTTTTTGCAAAATCTCTCGAGAATTTGTAAAATGGGCATAACTTTTGCATACGAACTCCGATGAAAAAGTTTTTTATATGAAAAAGCATCTACTCGAAAAGTTACATCCGAATTCAACTGGGGGAACCCCGTTGAAGATTCTTAGAATCCCCAAAAACCTAACCGAATAAAAGATACGGGGCTTTTAAGATCTAGAGGCAAAAAAATTCAAAAAAATTCAAAAATAGTAGTGGCGCACCGTGGCTGTGGTGCGCCACTAATATAGTTTTTTTTTGAATTTTTTTTTTGAAAAACTATTTTTTTTGGAATAAATATTTTTTTTTGAAAATTTTTTTTTTGGAAAAAATTGGTTTTTTTTGAAAAAATGTTTTTTTGAAAAAAAATAGTTTTTTTGAAAAAAAATGGTTTTAAAAAAAATAGTTTTTTTACAAAAATTCAAAATATGATATGTAAAATGACCGGGAAGTTTAAAATATTTTTTCAAAATTTCATCACACTCATGAACATGAACAAACTCCTAGACATCAACAAGGTTTAATAGGATTGATATGATAGATATATCAATAAGTGCCTGCTAAGTGAGCTGGTGCTGGGGTTGGATAGAACTCAGAAGTTAAGCGTGCTTGGGCTGGAGTAGTGTAGGATGGGTGACCTTCCGGGAAGTTTGACCACGGAGTGTGATTTGACCCGAGATTAAGCCATAGTGACCCGAGATTAAGGAAAAAAAAATTCCCGATAAAATTGAAAAAAAAATTGAAAAAAAAAATTCTGGAAAAAAATTCGAAAAAAAAAATTGTTACTAGTGGCGCACCTGTTGCAATATCAGTGGCGCACCTGTAGGAATTCTGGAATAAAATTTGAAAAAAAAATTTGAAAAAAAAAATTCTGAAAAAATATCAGTGGCGCACCCTTATACTTAGTAGTGGCGCACCAGGTGGTGCGCCACTGATATCTGGATTAGTAATGGCGCACCTCTGGTGCGCCACTAATACACATTACTAGTGGCGTGGTAATAGTTGCGCACCAGAGGTGCGCCACTAATACCCAAAAGTGGTGCGCCACTAATGAGCTTTTTTCTAGTAGTGCTAAGAGCGAGACGCTCCAAGCATAGCACATGACACATGAAGTGATAATTATAGTGGAACGAAAGACGAACTAATAATTGTTGATGGAGAAGGGGATGCATGGGGGCATCCCCAAGCTTAGACTCTTGAGTCTTCTTGAATATTTCTTGGGGGTTCACGGGGGCATCCCCAAGCTTGAGCGTTTGACCCTCCTGAATCTTCTTTTATCATCTTCCCTCGCACACTTGAAAACTCCCTTCATACATAACTCATCATAATCTGATTAGCGAGGTTAGTACCCATAATAAAATAATTTTTCCCTACTGGAAATAAGGATAATCTTGAAGAGCTACTGTTTCTCAAGATTTCCAAAAGGTTTTTGCAAAGAAAAAGCAAGCTCAAGGTTTGCAAAACGAAGAAAAGGCAAAACAGGACAGAATCTGTGAAAAACAGACCAGCAGGCAGTAAATAATATTTTCGGGGAACTTCTGGAACTCAAATCAAAAAACTCAGAACAGACGCCCGAAAGCCAATTGTATAGAGCACGCTGTAAAAAAAATTCAGATCAAAAAGATGATCTGGTGATTTTATACGAATTTTTCTGTCCAAGGACCGAATATGTTTTCTGGACAGCACCTCACAACTTTTGAACTTTCTTGCAATCGGAGGCTAAACTTGGCACAAAGCTGAAAAGGAAAGATACAATGATGATGCTACTGTGGTAACAAACATCAAGACACAACAAAAGCAAAATAAAACCTAATTTGTTGTGGGCTGCCTCCCAAAAGCGCTTTCTTTTATGCCTTTAAGCTAGGCATGATGCAAATGGAGAAAATCAAGTTTTATCAAGAGTAAGAGAATAGCTAGCCCGTATAACGGACTGAAAAGGCAAGTTAATCTTCTTTCTAGGGAAGTGTTCCATCCCTTTCTTGAGAGGGAATTGGAATTTTATATTACCCTCTTTCATGTCAATGATAGCACCAACGGTGCGAAGAAAAGGACGTCCCAAAATAATTGGACAAGAAGGTTCACATTCAATATCCATAATAGTAAAATCAACGGGAACATAATTGTCATTGACAATGATAAGAACATCGTCGATCTTCCCCAAAGGTTTCTTTATGGAAGAATCAACAAGACGAACACCAAAAGAACAAGGATCAAAAGGTTTCAATTCAAGCATATCATGCATTCTTTTGGGCATAACGGAGGTACTAGCTCCAACATCACATAAAGCATAGCAAGAGAAGTTATTCAACTTAATTTTAATCATAGGATCCCAACTATCTTCTAGCTTTCTAGGTATGGAGGCTTCTACCCTAAGCTTCTCCTCCCTAGCTTTGATAAGAGCATTAGTGATATGCTCCGTGAAGGCAAGGTTAAGTGTGCTAGTGTGGGGATCTTTAGCCATTCTTTGTAAAAAGGTGACAACTTCCGAGAGACTAAAATTATCAAAATCAATTTTATCATTATTGATCAGAATTGTAGTGCCATCTTCTTTGTTTGAATTGCTCTCTATTATAAGAGTTTGGACGTCTTCCCAAGTTTGGGGAAGTGTGGGAGCAAGTTTAAACAGAGGATCATACTTTTTTCCTGGAAGACCATGCCATGGGCATAACTCTCCCTTAAAACTAACATAATCACAAGGTTTATTACTTTTGTAGATCCCGACAGTGGTGATTGGCGTGATGGAAGAAGGGGTGTACTCCTCCCACTTAGTGTTTTTGGTGGAACCCATAGCAGCAACAAGCAAGATAACTATTTTTTGTGATTTTTGGTAAGGGACACTAAAGCAAAAACTGAAAGGTAAACTAACAAGACTAAAAAGCAAAGATAAAAGATAGCGTGCAACTCCCCTATCTTAAAGAGTGGAGTCCCCGGCAACGGCGCCAGAAACTTTGCTTGATGGCTTCTCGCCCCTCGTTGGTTACCCCAAGTGGAAGGTTTGAGATGTAGCGTAGCAGCAAGTTTCCCTTGGCAAAGGTACCAAGGATCGAATCCCGTGAGACTCCGAGGGTCGACAAGAAGGTGTCAACGGCGCCAGAAACTTAGCGGTTGACAGGACCTGCACACAGATACAAATAACTTTGCTTCCAACGAGTACAGAGAGGTTGTCAATCCCTCTGGCCTTGTCGTTTACAAAGGATCAAACACAAGAGATAATAGTGATAGGTATGACTGCAACTAGGAAATAAGAACAGGAAGTAAATAGCGGTGTGATCAGTGGTGGTAATATGGACCGGGGTCCCATGATGTTCACTAGTGATGTCTCTCTCCCAAAAGACGATAAAACAGCAAAGCGAGGTAAACAAATTACAGCTGGGCAATTGACAGGATTATGTGCGCAAACCAATGCTAACTATGCTGTAAAGAAAGGTAGAGGCTCAAAAGCATGGGCGGTACGCCAAGGCAAGTAGACCGAAATCCATCTGCATCTACTACTAATCATCCACCTTGAGATATCTATCCAGAGCATCTCGCTGGTATTAAGTTGCGAATCCCACCCAAAGTGTAGACTCAAAACAACAGACAACTGCATTAAAAGAACTTTGCGTAAAGTAAACAATCCTTGCACCCGCAAGTACAAGCACCGTTGTTTTCCCCCTTGTGGCAACAACACATCCCCTAGACTCATGTTTCTGTCTCTCAAGCTAGTCATCAAGGGGCATGAACCCACAATCAAGCATAACGCTCCCTCTTGGAGTTACTACCTACTACTCGGCCAAAGCAATAAACAGCAACGGAGAACATGCAAGAATTACTCAAGAACATAAATATAAAAGAGGTGAATCAAATAAATTACTCACACACAATCTGAACATAATCTCATAATCCATCGGATCCCAGCAAACTCAGCAGAGCAACAGCATAAAGATTACATATGTGCCTCGATCATGTAGGGCAGCTCACGAGGTCTAAACCATGAAGAACAAAGAGGGGAGGAGAACATCACATAGCTACTGATCATGGACCCATGGTCCAAGGTGGACTACTCACGACTCATCCGGGAAGCGTCCATGGTGGTGGAGAAGCTCCCGGTGGTGGTTCTCCCCTCCGGCAGGGTGCCGGGAAGAGTTCTCCTGATGCTCCCAATCTTGGAAGCGCGGCGGCGGCGGAACAGAGGCGAGATCGCGAAAAAGGGTTCCGTCCTCGAGGGTTTCGGGACGCGAGGAATATATATGCGAAGGGGGGTCACTAGAGCTGGAGGTGGGGCCCCAGGCGCCCCCCTGGCGCGGCCAGGGGTGGGGCCGCGCCGGGTGGCCGCCTGGGCCACCCCAGGCTCTCCTCTAGCCCTGCTTTGGTTTTTCTCGAAGCTCCCGGTATGCTGATTTTTCCTATATTTTTCCCGGAATTTTTAGAGCACTTTTAATATGGGGGAAACCTGAAATAGAAAAACAGCAGAAAACAGGAATTAGCACTGTGGTGCACTGAGTTAATAGGTTAGTCCAAATATGATCAAAAGTGTATGGAAGTGCATAAATATCATAGCAATATCACACAAAAGAGGCATGGAGCAAGCAGAAATTATAGATACGTTTTGGACGTATCAGTTACTACCCTTACTTGGACAAGCATCCCACTTAAGATTAACCTCTATTGCAAGCATCGGCAACTACAAAAGAAGTACTAAGGTAAACCTAACCATAGCATGAAATATATGGATCCAAATCAGCCCCTTATGAAGCAACACATAAACTAGGGTTTAAGCTTCTGTCACTCTAGCAACCCATCATCTACTTATTACTTCCCAATGCCTTCCTTTAGGCCCAAACAATGGTGAAGTGCCATGTAGTCCACGTTCACATGACACCACTAGAGGAAAGACAACATACATCTCATCAAAATATCAAACGAATACCAAATTCACATGACTACTTATAGCAAGACTTCTCCCATGTCCTCAGGAACAAATGTAACTACTCACAAATCATATTCATGTTCATAATCAGAGGGATATTAATATGCATAATGGATCTAAACATATGATCTTCCACCGGATAAACCAACTAGCATCAACTACAAGGATTGATCAACAGTACTAGTAACCCACAGGTACAACAGGCAATTCATATCTAGGGGGAGAATCTTCATCATCTCTTTCATCAATATTATCAGTTTCCATAATTTCATTCTCTCTAACCCTAGCAAATTTTTCGTCAAGAAATTCACCTAGTGGCACAGTATTATCAAACATAGAAGTAATTTCATCATAAGTGTCATGCATAGAAGAAGTGGCATCATCAAGAACATGCGACATATCAGAATCAATAGCAGGAGTAGGTGTCACAAATTTACTCATAACAGAGGGTGAATCAAGTGCAGAGCTAGATGACAGTTCCTTACCTCCCCTCATAGTTGAGGGAAATATCTTGGTTTTTTCATCTCTCAAGTTCTTCATAGTGATCAACAGATATAAATCCCAAGTGACTCAAAGAACATAGCTATGTTCCTCGACAACGGCGCTAGAAAATAGTCTTGATAATCCATAAGTATAGGGGATCGCAACAGTTTTCGAGGGAAGAGTATTCAACCCAAATTTATTGATTCGTCACAAGGGGAGCCAAAGAATACTCTCAAGTATTAGCAGTTGAGTTGTCAATTCAACCACACCGGGAAGACTTAATATCTGCAGCAAAGTATTTAGTAGCAAAGTAGTATGGAAGTAACGGTAATGGTGGCAAAAGTAACAGTAGCAGTTTTGTAACAATTGTAACAGTGACAACGGAAAAGTAACTAAGCAAGGTTCAATATGTGTAAAGCTCGTAGGCATTGGATCAGTGATGGATAATTATGTCGGATGCGATTCCTCATGTAATAGTTATAACATAGGGTGACACCGAACTAGCTCCAGTTCATCAATGTAATGTAGGCATGTATTCCAAATATAGTCATACGTGCTTATGTGAAAGAACTTGCATGACATCTTTTGTCCTACCCTCCCGTGGCAGCGGGGTCCTATTGGAAACTAAGGGATATTAAGGCCTCCTTTTAATAGAGTACCTGCCACATCCCTAGTCAGTGCTTGCATTAGGACTAGCTAGAGTGTGCATCATGTTTAAAATTTGCCAGAAACTTGAAATGGGGATGACAGAAACCCCAGCACCCCTCTTGACTCAACTAGGGTTTAATAAAATCTTTTCCAATGTACCCAAAATGCCCTTCAAAAATGTTCATCATCTTTGCCTTGGTCTCAAACCTCTCACAAAAATGGTGCACAATTTTCTAGGACATCCTAAGGTCACTAGATTAAATCATAAGGTATTTGCATTTGGGAATTTAAATGCTATAAAATATTTTAAATGCCCAAATAATCAGAAACCAAAATGTTCTCTGTTGTATATATAACATACAGTGGACATGAGTAGTTTCATGATTTATAAAAATGTTCTAGCATTTTTAATAAAGCAACACATTTGTAGAAAAACAGAAACAGAAAATAAATAGAAAGAGAGAGAGAGAGAGAGAGAGAGAGAGAGAGAGAGAGAGAGAGAGAGAGAGAAGGCCCCAGACCCACTTACGTGGACTCGGCGGGCCCACCTGGCCCGTGCCAGTCACCCCTACCTCTGCTAGTAGGTAGAGAAGGTACAGTGCACGGCACGCGCGGGCGCCACGCACCTCCCTGCCCACAAGCATCGTCCGCGCCACCACGACGCCTCGAAGGGCCTCCTCGGCGCCGCCCCGAGCCCCTAGACGCCTTTCTCCCCCCTCCTGCTCTCTCCCTCGCCCTCTCCCGCCATGGAAGACGCGCTCGCGAGCACACCGCCGTCATAGTCGTCGCCATCGTCTGTCCCTCGCCCCCTCGACGTGTCGGCAAGCTCCACCGCCCCATCTCCGATCTCCTCGACGAGCCACCTGGCCTCGGAAGTGCTGCTACGACACCACCGCCGCCGTCTTCTTCATTCGTCGCCGGAGACCCCCATCGCCGCGTCGACCACTTCGGTTCTCCTCCGAGCTCGCCAAGGCCACCGTCGACCCCACCGTGAGCCTTTGACCCTTCCCCTGCTCTCCGTTCTCCCCTAGCATGTTGTAGCCGCCGCGCCCCTTTCACCCGACCGCACCGCCGCCTTAGCTCGTCGCTGACGTGGCTCCGCCCATGCAACGGCCTCACCACCCTGTCCAGCGTGCTCACCGCACCGCGTAGGCCGTGTAAGAGCTAGCCCCGCGCCCCCACGGCCACCGCAGCAATGACCGCGAGCTCACCTGAGCTCCGACCGCTGCCAACGTCGTCGCGGCGACGTTCTGGCCACCCCCAGGCCACTCCACGGCCACCACTCGATGCGGACGAGTTTCCGCATCATGCAGCATGTCGCCGCTGTTGATTTGGTCAACGGAGAACCAAATCCGAGGCACTCCGTCGCGTCTGGCCTCGCCGGCGTCGAGCCACCGGCGGAATTAGCCAGTTGACCAAGGTTTTGACCTCCCCCTGTGTCACTGACAAGTGGGGCCAACCGCTGACTAATTAGTCTTTAGGATTAATTAGTGTTAAACTAATTTTGTTAGTTAGTTTTGACCCACTGACGTGTGGGCCCAACTCTGTTAGTTATTAGTTAGGTTAAACTAACCTTAATTAGTTAGCTCTGTTAGACTGACGTTCTGACCCCCACACATCAAGTTTGACCTGGACCGCGCCCTGTTGACTTGCTGATGTTAGCATGACATAGTGCTGATGCAGTAAAGCCTTTTATGGAATTTAGATAAATCTAAATGATTTATTTATTTTCGGAAAATGCCCTGAACTTCTAAAAGTCATATAAATTCAATTGTAGCTCCAAATGAAATAAATTATACATGAAAAATGATAAGAAAAATCCAATCTATCCATAGGTACTGGTTTTGTGCATGTTAAAGCAAGTTAACCTTGCTGTTCATATCAAAACATGATAATGCACTTTGAATAATAATAAATTGGGCATGAATTTTAATCTTTGATTCAAATAAGCTCAAACCTTTCTGTTTATAGTTGCATTAGCTCAAAACACATTCATCTCGCCATGTCATGAGCATGCATCATATTGTTGCATATTGTCGTGTAATGATTGTGTTACCGGTGCTCTCCGTGGTAGGTTCTGCTCCCGAGGATACACCTGTATATCCAACTGAAGAGCAGTACCCGTCAACCCATCTGCCAGGCAAGGAACCCATTGATCATTCCGATACAAACCCATCTTCTCGCCTCTGCTCTCTTTTACTGCATTAAGGCAGCAACCTGTGAACTGCTGTTTGCTGCGGTAGCTGAACCCCATTCCTTTGCATGACCTGTCATTGCCACAATAAATGGTTGAAACCCACTAGCATGTGTAGGAGTTGATTGAGCCATGTTGATGTGTTTCCTACCATGCTATACATGTTATGCCTGCTATGCTTAGAGTTGTGTTAGGTCTGGTTCATCTGGGTGATGGATCATAGTGAAATGATCATGTCTGGTAATGAGAGTGAGATGTGGAATATGTTTTGGTAAAGGTATCGATGAAAGGCCATGTAGGAGTACATGGTGGGTTGTTTTATTGGAACCGTCCATAGGAACTGAGATCTGTTTGTGTGATTTAAGATCAGCTACTACCACGCATTGGGCTCTGGGCGCTCCAAGCTCTCTCGACTTATTAACTTCCCTTGTCCTCCGTCCAAAAGTTGCAACTAGTTTCTGGTGTTTGTAGTATACTGGTGGTCGTGCGCAGCGCTGACCCTCGGGGTGGGCTATGATGCGGCAGGTACGTGGTACGGTGTACCGGTCACCCATTTGGTGGCTCGGGAACCATGTACACATCATTTGGGGCAGTGAGCGGCACCCCGGCCGGATCTCCCCACGGATGGAACCCAAATAGGCGATAAACCTGGACTAGGGGCTTGTGTGGTTAGTCAGGTCGTGGCCGACACCCTCGCTAGGCTTCCGCTTGAAGGTTGCCGAGTACACTTCGAGAAAACGACGATAAGTGGTGGAAGCGTGTGTGAAGAAGTACACCCCTGCAGGGTTACCAATCTATTCATATAGTCGCTATTCGCGGTTAAGGACCACTTGGTTGCCTATACAGTTCATAGACAAGTTAATGGTTACTCCTAAAAGTCTCAAGACAAGTGTGAGTGCCGTGGATGGCCCTTCCGTAGGATGACGGGAGAGGATCCATGGTAGCGTATTGTTGTGGTGATTAGTGGACTCGTGTGCGTTGTCTCATCTTTGCAAAGTACTGATGGTTGTAGTATAGGTTAGCGAGGAGTCAAAGCTGGCTTGCTGTAATAAACTCCACTACCCTTGTTGATAATGATGCATGTATGATAGGTTTTGATGTAAGTCTTGTTGAGTACCTTTGTACTCATGTTTTCTTAATAACTGTTGCAGAGGAGAACCCCGCCCCCTCTGATGGGTTCTACATAGACCTTAACGTCGACGAGTAGCTTGCTACCCAGGCGGCGATCTTGAACTTGTGAAGGGCCTTGTAGATAGTTAGGCTACACCAAGCCTTCTTTCTTTCCAAGTTGTCTGTACTCAGACAAGTTTAGCTTCCGCATGTGCTTGTATGCTTGTATGACTTGAGTGTTGGGTCATGTGACCCCTACCTGTATGGATATGTTATGTATGGCTCTTCGGAGCCTCTTAAATAAAGTACTTCGAGTCATAGAGTTCTGTTGTGATGCAAAGTTGTATTAGCACATATTGAGCATATTGTGTGTATGTTATTGAAATGCTTGGTATGTGTGGGATCCGGCACCTAATTGTTTACCCTTGGTAGCCTATCTTACAGGGAAATGCCTCCTGGTGCTTCCACTGAGCCTTGGTAGCTTTCTACTGCTCCGAAACACGTATGCTGGCCGGCATGTGTCCTTCTTCGTTCCTATGTCTGTCCCTTAGGGGAAATGTCACGCGTTGTTCCTTTAAGTCCATGTAGCTTGCTACAACTTGGGTTCATACGTTGATACAACACGTTCGTTGCTGGGTCATGTATGCCTGTCTCTGTAATTTAGTGCCACTTTTGGTTTATAACTAGCCATCTCGGCCCGGGTTCTCTGTCATATGGATGCTAGCGACACTATCATATACATGTGCCAAAATGCGTAAACGGTCCCGGGCCACGTAAGGTGGCACCCGTGGGGATACCGTGCTTGAGGCCGCAAAGTGATATGATGTGTTACATGCTAGATCGGTGTGACTTAGGATAAGGGTCTTGACAGCGTTGGCATCAGAGCCAGACTGCCTGTAGGTTCTTCAAGCCAAACTGGTCGATGTTGAGTCTAGAAATTCTTAGTTATATGTAGGGGAATTGATCGTGGGAGGGAACATAAGGCTCTTTTAACTCCTTTACCTTATGCCCTTCTGATCTGAGTCAGCCTATTCTTTCCACGGGGGTTAAGGACTAGGCCTCTCACCTTTACTAGGTTCACGTGTTACTAATCCGTAGACTCTTAGGATTGTTGGTTTCAAGCCTCAGTTCAATTTCTACTTTTCAGTATGTTGATTAGTTGGACCTGGAACCTTGATATGATGTTGTTAAGTGGCCATGCTATCATTTGTAAGATGTCTTAAAATCCTTTTTGAGCATTTATAGTTGTTATGCTGCCCGATTTCTTCTAGAAATTCTAATGCCTTTTGCATTATTTCGTGTTTCAGATGTCTCACCGCACCCCTCATCTGGTGGTCTGTGTGACCCGGTGCATCAATGTGCCAGGTCACACGGCCATGTTGGTCCGCGCACTACTAGGAAAAGGGCTATAGATGGAATTGTTACTAATGGCGCACCAGACATGTGGTGCGCCATTACTATATACTAATGGCGCACCATGTGTCGGTGCGCCATTATTGTCCAAATACTAATGGCGCACCACACCCACGGTGCGCCATTAGTAACATTTTTTTTTCATTTTTTCTTCAAAACTACTAATGGCGCACCAGTGGATAGTGGGCCATTACTAGTTAAACTAGTAATGGCGCACCATATCCATGGTGTGCCATTAGTATTTTTTTTAAATTCAGTTTTTTTTCAAAACTACTAATGGCGCACCAGTGGATAGTGCGCCATTAGTATTTTTTTTTTCAAATTTTGTTTTAATTTTTTTTTTCAAAACTAGTAATGGCGCACCGTGGGTGTGGTGCGCCATTACTAGTTGAACTAGTAATGGCGCACCACATCCACGGTGTGCCATTACTAACTTGGCCGAATATTTCACC
>LR738709.1:588369344-588383357 GCA_902687465.1 Secale cereale | reverse complement strand
CCCCCCCCCCCGTGGACCGCCTTTTCCAGTTTAAAAAAAGGAAATGATGGAAATGTCAAAAAAAATAAAAGAAAATAAGTTTCCCATGTGATATGTGGTCTACTTGTTAGGAAAATTTACAAATATGAATTTTGACTTTATTTGCAAAATATCTCTGGAATTTAGTAAAACGGGCGTAACTTTTGCATACGAACTCGGATTAAAAAGTTTTTTATATGAAAAATCATCTACTCGAAAAGTTACATCCAAATTTAATTGGGGAAACCCCATTAAACATTTTCAAAATCCCCAAAAACCAAACAGAAAAAAAGTTACGGGGCTTTTAAGATCTAGAGGCAAAAAAATTCAAAAAAATTCAAACTTACTAGTGGCGCACCGTTTGCTAGGTGCGCCACTAGTAACAGGAAAAAAAATTGGTTTCGAAAAAAAAATATTTGAATTATTTTTCCAAAAAATGATACGTAATATGACTGGGAAGTTTGAAATATATTTTCAAAATTTCATCATACACATCAACATGAACAAACTTCTAGACATCAAGAAGGGTTAATAGGATTGATATGATAGATATCAACAAGTGCCTGTGAAGTGAGCTGGTGCTGGGGTTGGATAGAACTACGAAGTTAAGCGTGCTCGGGCTGGAGTAGTGTGAGGATGGGTGACCTTTCGGAAAGTTTGACCACAGAGTGCGATTTGACTTGAGATTAAGAAAATTGACCCCATATTAAGCCATAATGACCTGAGATTAAGGAAAAAAAAGGGAATTTTTTTAAAAAAAATTGAAAAAAAATATCTAAAAAAAATGAAAAAAAATCTGATTTTTTTTACTAATGGCGCACTTCTATGTAGTGCGCCATTAGTATGCCAAAGCACCTGGGTATATATGCCCCCCTGGGAGGCATACTAATGGCGCACCGTGGCCTATACTAATGGCGCACCTGTGGTGCACCATTAGTATACCAGATACTAATGGCGCACCAGTGGTGCGCCATTAGTAGAAAAATACTAATGGCGTGGCACTAATGGCGCACCAGTAGTGCGCCATTAATGGCCAAAACTGGTGCGCCATTAGTAGGCCTTTTCCTAGTAGTGGTGTGTTGGCCGAGACTGGCTATCGTTGGTATCTGGAGTATACTGTAGAGGAGCAGTATCGTGATTTCAACCAGAGTCAGTACTTCTGCACAGTCCGGATATATCCTTCATATCCCGGAGCTACCGACCCCATCCACTGGACGTATGGACTTGGGGTTACCATCGAGATGGCAGTGCAGGATGCTGCTTACTCGATGATGACTATTATCCGGGCTAGGCATCCCTTGCTGCTGAACACTCAGTACTGCTACATGCCAGCCTCACTTCCTAGAGAGGAGGGTTACTACACCGGTCTGTACACTGATGCCGCTCATGAGGATCCGCTACTTCAGACTACCACACAGATGCTGGAGGATAGGGACCGCGAGGTCCGTGCCCTCCAGATGGAGCTATACAACACTCGAGCCGACCACTGGGCCACTCTGACACGGCTTGCACCTGCCATGTAGGCCGGATATCTGGATATGCGGGATTTGTACCCCGTGCGGTCTCGTCTGCCAGACCGTATGGATTAGCGTGACGTTGCAGGCATTACACCTCCACGTGGGCGTCGTTTGCCACCAGCAGTGGGACCGAGGCTGCATCCATGTCACTATGGTCCACCGTCTCCAAGTGCCCGAAAGTTTCCAGATCCTCATGTTCCACTTCCAAGCTATGGGGGTAATCTTTATGAAGATTACTACGGAGATGTCTAAGCTAGACTGTGGCAGCAGTAGTATCATAGTAGTTGTATCTCCACAGTCTTGCGTGTCTTGTGGAATATGACTTAGTGTGTATCGAGTTCCGGAGGCGTAGATAAATAATGTATAGGAGCTTGGAATGCCTTTGATGAGATGTATCGTCTTTCACCACAGTTGTACTTTAGCCTGGGCTTGTACTAAACTATGTATGGTGTGCATGACCATGGTATATATATGGCAGCTTCTATATTAAAATGTCGTACAGATGAACATCTCTGCATTCCGTGTCATCCATTACATTCTGCACTCCTATGTCAAAGTTTTGCCATCCTTGTCTAAACCGTTGTTTTGTTTTCCTAGGATGGTCAATACTCGCAATACCCCAGCTGCTCAGGAGCAGGGTGAAGCCAGTGGGGCTAGGAATGAGAATCTACCTCATCCACCCTCCTTGGCCGAAGTTATGTTGGAGGCAGAAAGGAATAAAAGAGAGACCAACCGACTGCTGGAACGCATAGAACAGAATACTGCTTTTCGCCAGAGGAATGCAGTGGTGTCTATCAATGACTTTATCAAGATGTGCCCACCAAAATTCCATCATTCCGCTGAGCCTCTTGATGCAGATGATTGGCTTCGCAGTATCTCCCATAAGATGCAGTCTGCCCGCGTAGCCGAAGCTGATAAGGTTACCTACGATGCCTACCATTTTGAGGGCCCTGCTAGCCTTTGGTGGGAAAACTATGAGGCTATGCGTCCCGCTGGCCAGATTACCACTTGGGCAGTGTTCAGCGAGGCTTTCCGTGAACACCACATTCCGTAAGGTCTTATGGATCACAACCGGGATGAATTTTGCAATTTCACCCAGGGCAGGCTAACCGTGGTTGCCTATAGCCGTGAGTTTGGCAACTTGGCACTCTATGCTCCCAAACAAGTGTCCACCGATGCCAAGAAGCAGGCGAGGTTCCGCAAGGGACTCAACCCCGAACTTCGCCGTGGTCTTCGTCTGCATGAGTGCACCTCCTTCCAGAAGCTAGTGAACAAAGCCATCGGTGCTGAGATAGGTCAGACTGATTATGAAGCCACACGCAAGCATCCCCGTGACTTTGGTTCCTCATCTGGTTCTGGCTCTCACAAGCGCCGGGTGTGGGTTCCAAACACAGCGCTGCCACCCAGGTTTACTCCGAGGCCATCCTATGAGGCGCCTCACCCAACCCAGCAGTATGCACCGCCCAAGACTTACAGTGGACCTTCTGCCAATACTGCCCTGCACACTGGCACTGTGACATGCTTCAAGTATGGAGAACCAGGCCACTACATGCGAGAGTGTCCTCAGAACCAGCCAGGAAGGTCTGTTGGCCATGGTAAGCCAACAGGAAAGGTGAACTATGTCAAGCCAATCACCATTGCACGTGGTCATGTCAACTATGTCTCCGCTGAGGAAGCTTATGAGGATCCTAACATCGTCCTTGGTACGCTCCTTGTTAACTGCCATCCGGCATTTGTTCTTTTCGATACTGGAGCATCTCATTCGTTCATATCTGAGAGCTATGCTCGAATGCACGGCATGACTTTTGGTGACATGCCCACTTCCATGATAATTCAAAGTCCTGGTTCGAAATGGCAAACTTCTAGAGTAAGCCATGGAAATGAAATCCTTGTCGATAGACTTGTCTTTATTGCATCTCTAATAGCTCTCAAGTCCTCGGACATAAACGTCATCTTGGGTATGGACTGGATGACATCTTATAACGCTAAGATTGATTGCTACACTAGAACTGTTCAACTTACACACCCATCCGGCAAGACAGTCAATGTTTTGGCCCGAATGGCTGAGCGCTAGCTCTACTCTCTTAATGCCAGCCCTCTTCCGTAACTCAAAGATATCCCAGTAGTCCATGACTTTCCGGATGTCTTTCCAGAAGAACTGCCAGGTGTTCTACCTGAGAGAGATGTAGAGTTCGTGATAGATCTTGTTCCAAGAACCGTTCCGATCTCTAGAAGACCCTATAAGATGGCACCCTTAGAACTAGATGAGCTTATGAAACAACTCGATGAGTCCTTGAAAAAGGGTTTCATCCGTCCTAGTTCTTCTCCTTGGGCTTGTCCCGTCCTCTTCGTCAATAAGAAGGATGGAACGGATCGGATGGTTGTGGATTATCGCCCTGTCAATCTGGTCACCATAAAGAACAAATATCCGCTCCCCAGGATCAACGACCTGTATGACCAGCTCGCTGGATCCTCAGTCTTTTTCCAAAATGGATTTCAGGTTAGGCTACCATCAAATCAAAATCAAGAATGGGGACATTCCCAAGACGACTTTTGTTACTCGTTATGGCCAATACGAGTACACCATCATGTCCTTCGGGTTAACCAATGCCCCAGCCACTTTCTCCCGGCTAATGAATTCTATATTCATGGAGTACTTGGATAAATTCGTCATGGTATACCTCGATGATATACTCATTTACCCCAAGAACAAGGAAGATCATGTCGAGCATCTAAGGCTGGTATTGACGAAACTTCGAGAGCACCGCCTTTATGCCAAATTCACCAAGTGTGAATTCTAGTTGCCAGAAGTGACCTATCTGGGTCATGTAATCTCTGGTAAGGGTATTGCTGTCAACCCCGAGCGAGTTTAGGCCGTCCTTGATTGGACCACACCTGAATCAGCAAGCAAGTTAGGATTTTCCTTGGCTGAGCGAGCTATTTTCGACGCTTCATCGAGAATTTCTCCAAGGTTGCTAAACCTTTAACTGAACTCCTCAAGAAAGATAAAAAGTTCGAGTGGACCCCATAGTGCGAGTTCAGCTTTCAGGAACTGAAAAGACGCCTGACATCTGCTCCCGTACTGGTACCACCAGATTTCTCCAAGGACTTTATTATCTATTGCGACGCCTCGCGACAAGGACTAGGTTGCATACTCATGCAAGATCGTCAAGTGATTACCTACGCATCCCGACAATTGCGTCCACATGAGGATAACTATCCTACACATGATCTAGAGCTTGCAGTTGTAGTCCACGCACTCAAAACATGGCGACACTACCTTCTTGGTAATCGTTGTGAAATCTTCACTGATCACCAATGTCTGAAATACATCTTCACCCAACAGGATTTGAATCTCAGGAGATGTTGGGTTGAGTTGCTCAGATATTACGACTTAGGGATAACTTACACCCTTGGGAAGGCCAACGTCATGGTCGACGCACTAAGTCGTAAGTCTTATTGTAACAACCTGATGTTACAACAAGGGCAACCACTTCTCCACGAGGAATTTCGTAAGCTTAACCTTCACATTGTTCCTCGAGGATTCCTTTCCACCTTGGTGGCGAAACCTAATCTTACGGATCAAATCATAGCTGCCCAGAAGCAAGATACAGGGATTTCCCAAATCAAGAGAAACATTCATAAAGGAGTTTTAGGTTGTTTCTCCATTGATAACCGAGGTGTTGTCTTCTTTGAGAACCGTCTAGTGGTTCCCAAGAACCGACATCTACGGCAGCTGATCCTTAAGGAGGCTCATGAATCTCCTCTCACGATTCATCCCAGTAGTACCAAAATGTATCAGGACCTACGCCAGAGGTTCTGGTGGAATAGGATGAAGAGACAAATCGCTCAGTTCATTGCTAACTGCGACGTTTACGTCGAGTTAAAGCAGAGCATCAACGGCCTGCTGGCACCCTTCAACCTTTAGCTATTCCGGAATGGAAATGGGATAAGATCGGTATGGACTTCATTACCGGATTTCCCAGGACCAGGAAAGGGAATAATGCTATCTTCGTTGTCATCGACCGCCTCTCCAAAGTAGCCCATTTCCTGCCTGTTTGGGATAGTATAATCGCTAGCCAGCTAGCAGACTTGTATATCTCTTGTATACTATCTCTTCATGGTGTTCCATTGGAGATTAACTCAGTCCGTGGAAGTCTCTTCACCTCTCGATTTTGGGAAAGTTTCCAAAATGCTATGGGGACTCGTCTCTCTTTTAGCACCGCCTTCCATCCTCAGTCAAGTGGTCAAGTAGAATGAGTCAATCAAATTCTGGAAGATATGCTCCGAGCCTCTGTCATCTCGTTCGGTATGGATTGGGAGAAGTGTCTTCCATTCGCCAAATTCGCTTATAACAATAGCTATCAAGCTAGCTTGGGAAAGGCTCATTTAGAAGTTCTGTATGGACAAAGGTGTCGAACGCCTCTTAGCTGGCCAGAAACCCGGGAAATACAATTCTTTGGTCCGGACATGATCCATGAAGCAGAAGAGCAAGTTCGCATCATTCGTGAGAAATTGAAAATAGCCCAATCTCGCCAGAAGAGCCAATATGATTGCCATCATAAGGCTGTGACTTACGAAGTCGGCGATAAGGCTTACCTTCGGGTTACTCCTCTTAAGGGAACCCATCGCTTCGGTATCAACGGAAAATTGGCTCCTCGTTACATCGGTCCTTTTCGCATTCTTGCCAAACGAGGGGAAGTTGCCTACCAACTGGAACTACCTCCACATCTTTCCAGAGTTTATGATGTCTTCCACGTCTCTCAACTCAGGCGTTGCTTCTCGGATCCCATCCGCGGGGTGGACTACGAAATGCTTGATCTCCAGGATAATCTCACATATCGAGAATACCCCGTCCGTATTCTTGATCAAACCGAGCATACCACTCGATGTCATAATATCAAGTTTCTCAAGGTTCAATAGTCACACCATTTCGAGGACGAAGCTACTTGGGAAAGGGAGGATCGTCTTCGACTTGAGTACCCCACCCTTTTTCCGGAGGAACCTAAATCTCGGGACGAGATTCTTTTGAGCGGGGGTGAGTTGTCGAATCCCTAGTCAGTGCTTGCATTAGGACTAGCTAGAGTGTGGATCATGTTTAAACTTTTCCAAAAACTTGAAATGGGGATAACAGAAACCCCAGCACCCCTCTTGACTCAACTAGGGTTTAATAAAATCTTTTCCAATGTACCCAAAATGCCCTTCAAATATATTCATCATCTTTGCCTTGGTCTCAAACCTCTGACAAAAATGGTGCATAGTTTTCTAGGACATCCTAAGGTCACTGGATTAGATCATATGGTATTTGCATTTGGGCATTTAAATGCTATAAAATATTTTAAATGCCCAAATAATCATAAACCAAAATGTTCTCTGTTGTATATATAACATACAGTGGACATGAATAG
Organism: Secale cereale; assembly: GCA_902687465.1. Taxonomy (NCBI): domain Eukaryota; kingdom Viridiplantae; phylum Streptophyta; class Magnoliopsida; order Poales; family Poaceae; genus Secale; species Secale cereale. Next base: position 588,376,414 of record LR738709.1, on the reverse strand, counting down.
TTTCATGATTTATAAAAATGTTCTAGCATTTTTTAATAAAGCAACACATTTGCAGAAAAACAGAAACATAAAATAAATGGAAAAAGAGAGAGAGAGAGAGAGAGAGAGAGAGAGAGAAAGAGAGAGAGAGAGAAGGCCCCAGACCCACTTACCTGGACTGGGCCGGCCCACCTGGCCCGTGCCAGTCACCCCTACCTCTGCCATTAGGCATAGGAGGGACAGCGCGCGGGCGCCACGCACCTCCTTGCCTGCCTGCGTCGTCCGCGCCACCACGACGCCTCAAAGGGCCTCCTCGGCGCCGCCCCGAGCCCCCTGGACGCCTTTCGCCCCCTCCTGCTCTCTCCCTCGCCCTCTCTCGCCATGGCCGATGCACTCGCGAGCACACCGCTGTCGTAGTCGTCGCCACCGTCTCTCCCTCGCCCCCTCGACGTGTCAGCAAGCTCCACCGCCCCATCTCCGACCTCCTCGACGAGCCACCTGGCCTCGAAAGAGCTGCTACGACGCCACCGCCGCCGTCTTCTTCGTTCGTCGCCGGAGATCCCCCTCGCCGCCCCGACCGCTCCGATTCTCCTCCAAGCTCGCCAAGGCCACCGTCGACCCCGCCGTGAGCCTCTGGCCCTTCTCCTGCCCTCTGTTCTCCCCTAGCACACCGTAGCCGCCGCGCCCCTTTCACTCGACCGCGCCGCCGGCTGAGCTCGTCGCCGACATTGCTCCGGCCACGCAACGGCCTCACCACCCTGTCCAGCGTGCTCACCGCACCACGTAGGCCCTGTAAGAGCTAGCCCCACTCCCCCACGACCACTGCAGCAACGACCGCGAGCTCAGCTGAGCTCCGGCCGCCACCAACGTCGTCGCCGACGACGTTCTGGCCACCCCCAGGCCACGCCACGGTCACCACTAGATGCGGACGAGCGTCCGCATCACGTAACATGTCGCCGCCGTCGATTTGGTCACCGAAGGACCAAATCCGAGGCGCCCCGCCGCGTCTGGCCTCGCCGGCGTCGAGCCGCCGACGGAATTAGCCAGTTGACCAGGGTTTTGACCTCCCCCTGTGTCACTGGCAAGTGGGGCCAGCCGCTGACTAATTAGTCTTTAGGATTAATTAGTGTTAAACTAATTCTATTAGTTACTTTTGACCCACTGACGTGTGGGCCCAACTGTGTTAGTTATTAGTTAGGTTAAACTAACCTTAATTAGTTAGCTTTGTTAGACTGACGTGTGGACCCCACACGTCATGTTTGACCTGGACCGCGCCCTGTTGACTTGCTGATGTCAGCATGACCTAGTGCTGACGCAGTAAAGCCTTTTCTGGAATTTAGATAAATCTAAATGATTTATTTATTTTCAGAAAATGGCCTAAACTTCTAAAAATCATATAAATTCAACCGTAGCTCTTAATGAAATAATTTATATATGAAAAATGTTCAGAAAAATCCAATCTATCAATTCGTACTGGTTTCATGCATGTTAAAGCAAGTTAACCTTGCTGTTCATATCAAAACATGATAATGCATGTTGAATAATAATAACTTGGGCATGAATTTGAATCTTTGATTCAAATAAGCTCAAACCTTCCTGTTTATAGTTGCCTTAGCTCAAAACACATTCATCTTGCCATGTCATGAGCATGCATCATATTGTTGCTTATTGTCGTGTATTTATTGTGTTATCGGTGCTCTCCGTGGTAGGTTCTGCTCCCGAGGATACACCTGAGTATCCAACTGAAGAGCAGTACCCATCAACCCATCTGTCAGGCAAGCCACCCATTGATCATTCTGATACAAACCCATCTTCTCGCCTCTGCTCTCTTTTACTGCATTAAGGCAACAACATGCGAACTGCTGTTTGCTGCGGTAGCTGAACCCCATTCCTTTGCATGACCTGTCATTGCCATAGTAAATAGTTGAAACCCACTAGCATGTGTAGGAGTTGATTGAGCCATGTTGATGTGTTTCCTTGCATGTTATACATGTTATGCCTGCTATGCTTAGAGTAGTGTCAGGTCTGGTTCATCTGGGTGATGGATCAGAGTGAAATGATCATGTCTGGTAATGAGAGTGAGGTGTGGAATATGTTTTTGTAAAGGTATCAATGAAAGGCCATGTAGGAGTACATGGTGGGTTCTTTCATTGGAACCGTCCATAGGAACTGAGATCTGTATGTGTGATTTAAGATCAACTACTACCACGCATTGGGCTCCGGGCGCTCCAAGCTCTCTCGACTTATTAACTGCCCTTGTCCTCTGTCCAGGAGTTGCAACTAGTTTCTGGTGTTTGTAGTATACTGGTGGTCGTGCGCAGCGCTGACCCTTGGTGTGGGCTGTGATGCGGCAGGTACGTGGCACGGTGGACCGATCGCCCGTTTGGTGGCTCGGGAACCCTGTACACATCGTTTGGGGTCGTGCGCGACACCCCGGCCGGATCTCCCCACGGATGGAACCCCAATAGGCGATAAACCTGGACTAGGGGCTTGTGTGGTTAGTCAGGTCGTGGCCGACACCCTCGCTGGGCTTCCGCTTGAAGGTTGCCGAGAACACGTCGAGTACACGGCGATAAGTGGTGGAAGCGTGTGTGAAGAAGTACACTCCTGCAGGGTTACCAATCTATTCAAATAGCCGCTGTTCGCGGTTAAGCACCACTTGGTTGCCTATACAGTTCATAGACAAGTTAATGGTTACTCCTAAAAGTCTCAAGACAAGTGTGAGTGCCGCGGATGGCCCTTCCGTAGGATGACGGGAGAGGATCCACGGTAGCGTATTGTTGTGGTGATTAGTGGACTCGTGTGCGTTGTCTCATCTTTGCAAACTACTGATGGTTGTAGTATAGGTTAGCCAGGAGTCAAAGCTGGCTTGCTGCAATAAACTCCACTACCCTTATTGATAATGATGCATGTATGATAGGTTCTGATGTAAGTCTTGCTGACTACCTTTGTACTCATGCTTACTTAATAACTGTTGCAGAGGAGAACCCCGCCCCCTCTGATGAGTTCTACATAGACCTTGACGTCGATGAGTAGCTTGCTACCTAGGCGGCGATCTTGAACTTTTGAAGGGCCTTGTAGATAGTTAGGCTACACCAAGCCTTCTTTCTTTCCAAGTTGTCTGTACTCAGACAAGTTTAGCTTCCGCATGTGCTTGTATGCTTGTATGACTTGAGTGTTGGGTCATGTGACCCCTACCTGTATGGATATGTTATGTACGGCTCTTCGGAGCCTCTTAAATAAAGTACTTTGAGTCATAGAGTTCCGTTGTGATGCAATGTTGTATTTGCACATATCGAGCATATTGTGTGTATGTTATTGAAATGCTTGGTATGTGTGGGATCCGACACCTAGTTGTTTACCCTTGGTAGCATATCTTATAGGGAAATGCCTCCTGGTGCTTCCACTAAGCCTTGGTAGCTTGCTACTTCTCCGGAACATGTAGGCTGGCCGGCATGTGTCCTTCTTCGTTCCTGTGTCTGTACCTTAGGGGAAATGTCACACGTTGTTCCTTTAAGTCCATGTAGCTTGCTACGACTTGGGTTCATACGTTGATGACCGACACGTTCGTTGCTGGGTCATGTATGCATGTCTCTGTAATTTAGTGCCACTTTTGGTTTATAACTAGCCATATCGTCCTGGGTTCTCTGTCATATGGATGCTAGTGACAGTATCATATACGTTTGCCAAAATGCGCAAACGGTCCCAGGCCAGGTAAGCTGGCACCCGTGGGGATAGCGTGCGTCACTAGTAGAAAACAGGGCATTGGTCCAGCCCATTAGCCCCGGTTCAATCTAGAACCGGGACCAATGGGGGTACTGGACCCGGTTCGTTAGCCCAGGGGGCCGTCCGGGCCACGTGGGCCATGGGTCCCGGTTCGTCTGGACCTATTGGTCCCGGTTGGAGCTAAAAACCGGGACCAATGGCTCTTGCTCCTGGCCCACCACTATTGGTCCCGGTTTGTTTTATGAACCGGGACCAAAGGCACCCCTTTAGCCCCGGTTTGTAGCACCAACCGGGACCAGTGAGTTGCCTATATAAACCCCCTCACTCAAGAGCAGAGCTCACTGCTCTGTTTTTTTTCTGGCCGAGGGGGAGAGGGGTTAGTGGTGCTCTAGCTCACCTCCTATGCACACAACGTGTTCGGTGGAATGCCCGAGCCACACTAGTTAAGCTTTTCTCCTCTCGAAGCTCTATTTTCTCCGAGATTTGTCTAGGTTTAGCGGTCCGTCACGTCCCGTCCCCGTCTTCGCCGCCGTCGATCGCCCCCGCCGATCTCGTCACCGTCACCACCGTGGTGAGCCTCTTGTTATGTCCATGCTTTTCTTACTTTTATTATTGCTTTAGATAGATATTTGTCTAATTTTCTTACGTTTATTATTGCTTGTTATTATATAGTGCGATGGTTTTGATATCCGCCCACGTGGGCCCTCGTCCGGTCTACGATTCGGATGTGGTATATTATCTTTAATTTATAACTATTTGTTTTAGTGCTTATGATAGTTATGCCGACCAACCTGACATGCATAGATGTTTTATTATGTCTAGGAGGTAGTTGAACCGGAAATTCCAACCGACCCTCTTGTGGAGAGGTTAAATTTAGTTGAAGAGGAAAACATTTCGTTAAAGAAAAAATTGGAAAAAATGGAGGAGGAGAAGATGGAATTGGAGTTGCATGTTGCGGAAGTTATCGATGATCACAAGATCAAGATGGACCCTATTGTCGAGAGGTTAAATTTAGTTGAAGAAGAAAACAAATTCTTGAAGGAAAAAATAAAAAAAATTGTGGACGAGAAGATGATATTGGAGTTGCATGTTGCGGATGTCGTCGATGATCACAAGATCAGGATGGATGCAATGCGGTTGAAGATTAAAAAGATTAGAAAATATGCCATTAATACCGAGGCTTGGTATCATTATGCCGTTGGATCAATTGTTACCTTGGTTGCGATTATGATAGCATTTGTTTTCGCGTTGAAATGTTTTACATAGTTTCGATGTGTATGGAGAGCTATATGTTGTTAGATGAGAACTATATATGTATGTACTTTGGTTTTAATGTGATGATGAACTTTTATCCATTTGGTCACTTAATTATCTATTTATGATGTTCTGTAATGGTTTTTGACACACTTAATTATATATAAATGCACGCAGATGAACCGCCAATGGATGTACGGTGACAGACACACCTCCGAGTACATTAAGGGCGTGCGTGAGTTTCTAAATGCGGCAGAGGCAAACAAGCAGAATGGTTTTATGTGTTGTCCATGCACTAAATGTGTGAATACGATGTCTTACTCTAACCGAAAAATTCTTCACTCCCACCTGCTTTACAAGGGTTTCATGCCACACTATAATGTTTGGACGAGGCACGGAGAAATAGGGGTTATGATGGAAGACGGCGAAGAAGAAGAGTACGATGGCAACTATGTGCCCCCTGAATACGGTGATGCTGCAATGGGGGGAGCTGGTGAAGATCAAGAGGAACCAGACGATGTGCCCAATGATGCTGCAACGGGTGAAGCTGCTGAAGATCAAGAGGAACCAAATGATGATCTTCGCCGGGTCATTGTCGATGCAAGGACACAATGCGAAAGTCAAAAGGAGAAGCTGAAGTTCGATCGCATGTTAGAGGATCACAAAAAAGGGTTGTACCCCAATTGCGAAGATGGCAACACAAAGCTTGGTACCGTACTGGAATTGCTGCAGTGGAAGGCAGAGAATGCTGTGGCTGACAAAGGATTTGAGAAGCTACTGAAAATATTGAAGAAGAAGCTTCCGAAGGATAACGAATTGCCCGACAGTACATACGCAGCAAAGAAGGTCGTATGCCCTCTAGGATTGGAGGTGCAGAAGATACATGCATGCCCTAATGACTGCATCCTCTACCGCGGTGCATACAACGATCTGAACGCATGCCCGGTATGCGGTGCATTGCGGTATAAGATCAGACGAGATGACCCTGGTGATGTTGATGGCGAGCCCGCCAGGAAGAGGGTTCCTGCGAAGGTGATGTGGTATGCTCCTATAATACCACGGTTGAAACGTTTGCTTAGAAACAGAGAGCATGCCAAGTTGATGCGATGGCACAGTGAGGACCGTAAGAAAGACGGGAAGTTGAGAGCACCCGCTGACGGGTCGCAATGGAGAAAAATCGAGAGAAAGTACTGGGAGGAGTTTGCAAAGGACGCAAGGAACGTATGGTTTGCTCTAAGCGCGGATGGCATTAATCCTTTCGGGGAGCAGAGCAGCAATCACATCACCTGGCCCGTGACTCTATGTATGTATAACCTTCCTCCTTGGATGTGCATGAAGCGGAAGTTCATTATGATGCCAGTTCTCATCCAAGGCCCTAAGCAACCCGGCAACGACATTGATGTGTACCTAAGGCCATTAGTTGAAGAACTTTTACAGCTGTGGAATGGAAACGGTGTACGTGCGTGGGATGAGCACAAACAGGAGGAATTTGACCTAAAGGCGTTGCTGTTCGTGACCATCAACGATTGGCCCGCTCTCAGTAACCTTTCAGGACAGACAAACAAAGGATACCACACATGCACGCACTGTTTAGATGACACTGAAAGTATATACCTGGACAAGTGCAGGAAGAATGTGTACCTGGGCCATCGTCGATTTCTTCGGACCAACCATCAATGTCGAAAGAAAGGCAAGCATTTCAAAGGCGAGGCAGATCACCGGAAGAAGCCCGCCATGCGTACCGGTGATCACGTACTTGCTATGGTCAATGATTTACATGTAATCTTCGGAAAGGGCCCCGACGCACTAGCTGTTCCGAATGACGATGAGGGACACGCACCCATGTGGAAGAAGAAATCTATATTTTGGGACCTACCCTACTGGAAAGACCTAGAGGTCCGCTCTTCAATCGACGTGATGCACGTGACGAAGAACCTTTGCGTGAACCTGCTAGGCTTCTTGGGCGTGTATGGAAAGACAAAAGATACAGCTGAGGCACAGGAGGACCTGCAACGTTTGCACGAAAAAGACGGCATCCCTCCGAAGCAGTATGAAGGTCCTGCCAGCTATGCTCTTACGAAAGAAGAGAAAGAAATCTTCTTTGAATGCCT
>LR738709.1:588354039-588366200 GCA_902687465.1 Secale cereale | reverse complement strand
CGTCGCCGTCGCCGTCGCCCCCGTCGCCCCGTCGCCCCCGTCGCCCCGTCGCCGTCGCCGTCGCCCCCGACGCCGCCTCGTCGCCCGCCCCGCGCCGTCGCCGCGCCCCGCCCCGCGCCGTCGCCGCGCCTCGGCCGGCCCGTCGCCCCGCGCCGCCGCGCGCCCCGCCCCGCCGCCGTCGCGCCGCCGCGCCCCGACGCCGCCTCGTCGCCGCCCCGCCCCGCCGTTGTCGCGCCGCCCAGCCCTGCCGATGTGAGGGGCTCCCTTTTTTTATGTTTAATATATATATATTGCTGTATATATATAGTTGCTGTGTATATATGTATATATGTGTATATTTTTTTATGTTTATATAAATTGCAGTATATATAGTTGCTGTATATATAGTTGCTGTATTTATATGTATGTGTATATCTTTTTTTTTCTTAGGAATTTGCTAAATATATATGTTAAATATATATTTATGTGTATATAAATATATTTTTTCTTAGGAAGTTGATGTATATATGTGATGTGTGTATATGTGATGTATATAGTTTTTTGTTTATATATGCTAAATATATATAGAAAGTTTTATATATGCAAAAGTTACAAATTTAGAAAAAGAAGGATAGGAAAGAAGAAAATAAGAAAGAGGAAAGAAAGAAGAAGAGGAGAGGAAGAAGAGGAGAAATAAATAAGAAGAAGAAAAAAAAGAAAAAAAGAGGAGAAGAAGAAAGGAATAGAGGAGAAGAAGAGAAACTTTCTCTTCTTCTCCTCTATTCCTTTCTTCTTCTCCTTTTTTTTTCCTTTTTTTCTTCGATCTTCTCCTCTAGAGGTTCCTTTTTTCTTCTTCTTCCTCTTTTTTTATCGGATATGTCTATGTCGATATACACCCTCCCCGATAACTTCGACATTAGGGGGGGCCGGGGTCGAGGGTCGTCGAGGGACCGAGAGGCCGAAGGTCGAGGGGTCGAGGGTCGTCGAGGGACCGAGAGGCCGAAGGGCGAGGGGTCGAGAGGTTGCCTAGCAGTCGGGGGTCTAGGGTTGTGGATCGCCGAGCAGTCGGGGGTCAAAGTATTGAAGAATTCCATGACTTCATCATTTGCCAGAAGTAACCGGGGCATTTTGGTACAAAGTTATGCAAAGATAGTTTGGACCGGAGTTCCTGATAGAATAATCCGTCTTTTGTTACGAATTATCCTATCTGAGACTCCGTTCCAAAATAACTTTGGAGAGCTTCGTACCATCATGCTACTGTTACTTTCGCCTAATGATGAAGTATTGGTTTTGTTGAATCCTTTGACACTCGACAAAATGTGACATGAGGGGGTCTAGGGTTGTGGATCGCCGAGCAGTCGGGGGTCGAGGGGTCGAGAGAGGTTGCCTAGCTAGCTAGTGTCAAAGTATTGAAGAATTCCATGACTTCATCATTTGCCAGAAGTAACCGGGGCATTTTGGTACAAAGTTATGCAAAGATATTCTGGAACGGAGTTCCTGATAGAATAATCCGTCTTTTGTTACGAATTATCCTATCGGGGACTCCGTTCCAAAATAACTTTGGAGAGCTTCGTACCATCATGCTACTGTTACTTTCGCCTAATGATGAAGTATTGGTTTTGTTGAATCCTTTGACACTCGACAAAATGTGACATGAGGGGGTCTAGGGTTGTGGATCGCCGAGAAGTCGGGGGTCGAGGGGTCGAGAGAGGTTGCCTAGCTAGTGTCAAAGTATTGAATAATTCCATGACTTCATCATTTGCCAGAAGTAACCGGGGCATGTTGGTACGAAGTTATGCAAAGATGTTCTGGAACGGAGTTCCTGATAGGATAATCCGTCTTTTGTTACGGATTATCTTATCTGGGACTTCGTTCCAAAACAACTTTGGAGAGCTTCGTACCATCATGCTACTGTTACTTTCGCCTAATGATGAAGTATTGGTTTGTTGAATCCTTTGACACTAGACAAAATGTGACATGAGGGTGTCTAGGGTTGTGGATCGCCGAGAAGTCGGGGGGGTCGAGAGGTTGCCTAGCTAGTGTCAAAGTATTGAAGAATTCCATGACTTCATCATTTGCCAGAAGTAACCGGGGCATGTAGGTACGAAGTTATGCAAAGATGTTCTGGAACGGAGTTCCTGATAGGATAATCCGTCTTTTGTTACGGATTATCTTATCTAGGACTTCGTTCCAAAACAACTTTGGAGAGCTTCGTACCATCATGCTACTGTTACTTTCGCCTAATGATGAAGTATTGGTTTTGTTGAATCCTTTGACACTAGCTAGACAAAATGTGACATGAGGGGGTCTAGGGTTTGTGGATCGCCGAGCAGTCGAGGGTTGAAGCTAGTTCTACGTTTGCCATTAATATATCCATCTATCATGTTTGAATAATAATTGGCATGTTGTAAATATTTGTAGAAACAATGGACGACAACACCCGAGACCTAGCACAAGAAGCGATGTTGATGGACATAATCGCACACGGACAAAGTGCCGTCAGGTCGTATCTCAACGACACCGATGAGCAGGTCGAACAAGAGCTGCGGCTGGAAGATCTTGGCTATGATATTGATGAATTCGGTGACCCAATGCACATGGAAGAAGTAGACCGTGAGGACGGCTCCGGTGACCCAATGCCGGTGCAAGAAGGAGACCGTGATGCTGGCTCCGGTGACCGAACCGAGTCCGGCCAGGAGGTATATATGTTAGTTAAGCATGTGCTGACTAGTTAATTGATTCATTCATTAACTCTCGTCTTTGTTCCTTTTCTAGCCCTCCGGATCGAGCAAATCTTCGGTAAAGAGACGAGGAGCGAAGAAAAAGTTGAGGCCGGATGAAAAGTTTGAGATCTCAGAAATCTCGCGCTCCGGCGAGCCGATTGCACCCATCCGCACAAAGAACGCATTTGTTAATCAGTGCGGGGTTCTGGTTAGGGACAAGATCCCGATCAGCATCCATCAATGGTTAAAGCCGGCTGCAAACGACGCTCAGGTGACTTATGTCACTGATATACAGAAAGAAGATCTTTGGACTGAGCTGAAGTCAAACTTCGTCCTACCGCGAGAGGTTGATCCGGCGAACCCAGTTATAGAGGAGTTAATCAAGTCTGCTGCACTTTCGAAGATGGCAGACCAATTCAGGGCATGGAAGAAAAAACTGAATACGTTTGTTAGAGAGAAAACGACTCCAGAATTCGTGGGCATATATGAGAAGATCAAAGATGACTGGCCCGCATCTGTGGCCCATAAGAAGTCGGAAAAGAATCAGAAGATGTCGGAGACAAACCGGATAAATGCTGCGAAGAAGAAGCATCATGTGACGCCCGAGACCGACGTCCCAGAAGATTCCAGAAGATTCTCGAAGTTCCAGATGTTCCGGGTTGCCCGTGTGTTTCTTTTGAGCTTGTCTTTTTATTTTTTGCATTGCATCATGTCATCATGCCATCATGTCTTTTTTTTTATTTTGCATCTCAACTTAAATAATCCGTGTGGGCCTTCGGTCCATTTAAATCGAGGAAAGATGTCTTCTCTTTATAACATATAAAAGCCTCTCAATATTTAGGGAGCTATATTAATAAATATTCCATTTTGTTTGGGATCACCGTAACACACTTCCAATATTTCTCCATGCATTTCTATCTCATTTTTTTGCCTCAAACCTGGCCTATAATTCTTTTCTCAATTTTCGAGGCTCCTCCTAAATATCTAGACTCCTTTTAAACTCCTTAAGGCAAACTAATTATTTTAGTTTGTTTTTCCCTTTTGTTGTTGGAACTATTTTGTGAGGTTGGAATTATTCCGTAAAGCCTTACAAAAATGTCCATCATTTTATTCTTATTCGTTGACTCTTTTCTTTTATTTTGGCTCTCTCCTTTTTGTTTTTTTCTGTCTAAGAGTTAAAAAAACAGAGGCAGCCAGCCTCTTGGGCCTCCTCTTCCCCTCACCAGCCCCGCTTGGGTCCCTCCTCTAGGCCCAAGGCCACTTCGGCCCAAACTCCCTCCGCACCGAACCCTAGCTCAGGCCGAGCGCTCCCCCTCGTCCGCTCACTCTTCCCGCAAGCCGCCGCCAGGAGGTCGAACCCTCGACCCCGCACCCCGTGCGCATCCCCTCTCTCGCTCTCTGCTTCCCCCTCGCAGATCCCTGAACCCCTCGACCCATCCCGCTCCTCCTTCGATCCCCTGCCTCGCCACCTCTCCTCCGGCCTCCCTTCCAGTCCCCTCCAGCGCGAGCAGCCAAGGCCAGCGCCGGTCCTCTCCTCCATCGCCACGGATCCCTGCGGGCCATCCTCAACCTCGCGCCGCGGCGGCCCCAGGCCCGCCCATCCGGTCGCTCTCCTCTGCAGATCGACGCCACTACCAGCGCGCGCCGCGCCCATCTTCCTCCCTCCGCGGCTCCCAGCAGCCGGGGCCCTCCTTCCTGCTGCCTCCGTGCCGTGGCTCCCTCCAGCCAAGGCCGGCCCCGTGCAGCGCCCAGGCCCGAGCGCCCTCTCCCCTCCGGTTCCCGTCGCCAAGAGCCTTGGCTCCCTCGTCCTGTGCCGCCGCGCCGCTGCTGCCCTTGCCTCCGTGGATGACCCGTGCTGCTGCCGTGGCCTCGTGCAGCCCTTGTGTTGCTGCCGTTTTTGTTTGTTTTGTGCCTATGCTGTAATTTTTTGGACAGATGACCCGTGTACGAGACCGAGACGACCAAGTACCCCTACGGCAAGTACCACTACCGTCGACAAGTTCGGAGACCAAGTACCCCTACGAACGCCGACACAAGACGACGCGACAAGTACCCTTCGGAGAAGTGAACAACTACATCCGTGTACGACTACGTGAACGAGTACCACGACGCCGCAAGTACCACTACCGTCGCCCGAACGTCTACCGTCGCCCCGAGTACCACTACCGTCGCAAACGAGGAATTCGCCAAGTACCACGACACCCCGCGAACGACTACTTCCTCTACGTTAACGTGTTCCCCGACTCGCGGAACGACTTCTTCCACTACGTCCCTCGACGAGCTCGAACCGCCTCGAAACGCACGCTTCGAAGGTATAACCCCGAGACGTGACCCGTGTGATGCATGCTTGCTTGTGTTGTATGAAATGTCTCCCGTGTGTGCTTCGTGCCCGTTCCATCTTTTGTCATGTTCCTCGGTTGCCTCGTCGCCGACTCGTGGGAACCCGGTGACGGGATCGCCCCACCTTTCATCTCGTTTGACTCGCTCACGCCATCTTACCTTTTGCACCGGTCTCTCAACGAGTTACCGGTACCGAGATGTTGCGTTGCATCATTTCGGATTGTTGCCGTGGCACCCTTTTCCTTCCACCACGGTGACAAATGCTTCTTATCCTCTTAAGTCAACCTGTTAATAAAATTGCATAAACTTGATCATGTCCTCCGCATCATGTTAACAACATTGATATGTTAAATTGTTGTTTGCTTATAATTATTAAACATGCTCATGGGGATTTTCCGGACTTGTTGTTGTTATTCTCCGGCCTCATTTAAAACGTCTTAATAGTGTAGTTTCTTTATGCTTCACCTCTTGCCATGTTAACAAACAATTAATCTTGTCTTGTTAATAACGAGAGTCAACTAAATAAGTAATATGTGGTGTTTCGTCAATATGCAACTCGTTGCATATTGATCTCCACTTAACTTGTAGTGTTGTTTGTGCACTTTGCCATGCCTTGCATAATTAAACTGGACATGCATCATACTTGGATGTGCATCGTATGCCATGTTAATGCTTGTGTGTTTACCGTGTTGTTTCTTTCTTTCCGGTTGCTTCTCTTGTTAGCTTTGGTTTCGTTCCGGAGTTGTGAGGATTCTCTCGTCTGTGTTGCTCCGTCTACTTCATGGATCCGTTCTTCTCCCTTGTGGAATCCCAGGCAAGATGACCGAACCCCGATAACATTACTATCTTTGCCTATTGCTAGTAGTCTCGCTCTATAGTTTTGCCTCGATGCCCATGTCTTTCTTGTCAGCCTCCTACTTGTAACCATTGCCCTGTTTAACCAACCTACCTATGCAAACCGTTGCTTGGCTAAGTACGCTTCGCTCAGCCCCTCTTATAGCATTGTTAGTTGCAGGTGAAGTTTGAAGATGCTTGCTTCATGTTGAAGTTTGGTTGGGTTATATCACACTATATAAATGCTAAATGAAATCATCTATATACTGGCAGGGTGGAAGGCTAAGCCTTTTTGCTTGGTGTTTTGTTCCACTCATGCCGTTAGGAACCGTATAAACCGGTGTTATGTTCCTTGATTATGCGTTCCTAACACGGTTGGGGTGTATGGGACCCCCTTGATAATCCGCTAAGTGCTAAGTCTTTTCCAGCAAGTCCCAACATTTGGTACTATTTGCCTCATAATAACAACTTAATTAATTAATTAAATTTGCATAGGGGGTCGCTCCCTCGAGGATCCTTTATTTCTACATAGCAGGGGGGGCCAGTGCCGATGGTGTTGGTCCCAAACGGGGGTCCTGCAGGGCCGCCTTGGGGAAACCCGAGGTATCTGGTTTAACCTGTAGCATCACCCATCCGGTCGTGTCCTGAGACTTAGATACGCGCGGCTACTATCAGGGTGTCGACACGCCGGGAGGATTTGCTGGATTAGCCTTACCTTAGTTCGGTTTAACTTGAGCACGGGATTCCGAGAATACTCGGGTCTTCCCACCTATGGAGTTGCGACTTCGCGGATCGTGGGCTTGTGATGGGCCAAGTTGGAACACCCCTGCAGGGTTTGAACTTTCGAAAGCCGTGCCCGCGGTTATGTGGCAGATGGGAGCTTGTTAATTCCGGTTGTAGATAACTTGACACAATGTTTCAATACACTACCAGCGTGTGTATCGTGACTGTCAATTTCCGAATAGGGATTCGGGAGTTGAACACGGTGGGGTTATGTTTGACCGGCCTTAGCTAGGATCACTTCGTGATCATCTTTCGACCGATGCACTTCTCTTCTCGCTCTCTATTACGTAAGTTAGTGCTAGTTGCTGCTGCAGACTCTCGTTTGTTTTCCTTCACCTCATATTCTTTCTTCAGCCTTATCCTCACCCAAGGCTTAAATAGTCTTGTTACCCGGGAACGGGATTGCTGAGTCCTCTGTGGCTCATAGTTACTTCACCACACCAGATGCAGGTTCAGCCGAGTTTGATGCAGGAGCTGGTTCAAGTACTTCATCAGGAGTTCGTTGAAGAGTGTGGCCTTTTGCTTGTGACGTTTCGATGTTCAGTAGTGGTTTCTACTAGGATTCGATCCTGACCTGTGGCTTTATGTTGTTTTGGTATCTTTCTTTTGGTTCTTCACCCGTAGTCGGGTTGTGATGTTTTGAATGATGTATTGCTTATGTATTGTATTGTGTGAAGCGGCGAGTGTAAGCCAACTATCTCCTTTTGCAATTTAATCCCTCTTTTACATGAGTTGTGCAAAGATACCAAACTTGAGATCATTCTAGGATGGACTTATGCCTTTAAGTCGTGCCTCGACACGTAGGAGGTATAACTCCATCCTGGGCATTACAAGTTGGTATCAGAGCCTTCTCCGACCTAGAAGCCCCCACTGATTGATCGAATCGTTGACGGTTGAGTCTAGGCACACACTGAAAATGTTTTGAGTCCTATATTTATATCGGAGAGTAGGATTTCTTTTGCTCCTCTTCTCTTTTCATTCTGGTGAGGACTCCTGACGATTACTCTTGTCTCTTCTATTTTCAAAATTGCACCAATTTTTTTTTTAGGATCCCGCGAGTATTCTGGGATTGTTTCGATGTTCTTGTGACAAGGATATTGTTCCCGATGCCTCCTGTTACCGAGGAGTTGAGCTTCGGGGTATCGTTGTAACAAGCATATCGCGACAGTACTAAATACTTAAGACGGCCGACATCGAAAATCTCCCCTATACGGCCAGTGGCAAGATAACCCCGACATCACCCAGTACTGGGGAGGTAGTTCGAGAGTATTGCCATAGCTTGTTATAGTGGATGCTTTTCGAAGGTCCGAGGTAAACAGTTTCCGAGAAAGACTGGTTATGTGTTGAAGGATGGATACACCTGGATGTAGGTTTAGAGTTGATTGCGCGGTGCTTCCCGTGTATCCCCAACACCTGATTGCATAACTGGAAACTTTCGGAAATCTATAGGTGGGTTCATCTAGTAGTTCTAGGCATTCTTCCAACGGATGCTCGATATGAAGTTTGGGGTTCTACATTGAGTGAAGTGGTTTTATGGACTTGTTCTGATCGGGAGTTGCATCTTAAAGGGTCCTTGGCTATGCTGATCCGGGGATGGCAAAACCCTTTTGTAACACGTTCCATGAGCTTTCAGCACGAAGATGTCGAACGAAACTTCTATCTTGTGTTTGTTCTATCTGCTCTTTGTTCCTTTTATTTACCTTTTGTTCTCCAAGTGGCTTCTCGTCAAGTTGATGTATCTACAGAATTCATTCGTTCGATCATCTGTTCGAATGATATTGTGAAGATCATGTTGCATATCTACCCTTTGTTCTTGTTTTGATTCTGGTATTCGAGTTGCTTCGATGTCAAATGTTGATTCCATACCTTTCCTAATCGGTATTCTCATATTGATATGGGAGTGCTAGTCCTTCTTAACCATCGAGATCTTCATGTTAATTCTTTTTCAACCGGTGCCCTTTTTGTTCATCCCAAGTTGTCCTTGTTTTCCCCACCCTCCCACCCTTCTTCTTCTTGGAGCCAGCAATTCTCAGATGAAGTATCCATTTTATCCATGTGATATTTCTTCATTCTTTTCCTTCAATGTTCTTATCCGGTGTTTTATCGTGAAGATGCTCAAAAGCTTCAAGTTCATCATTCTTAATTCTAATATTCTTCTCTGGTGGATGTAATTCAAGATTTCGGTGTTGATCTTATCATTTTCCTCGTTTCACAATGCTTTCTTATTCCGGTGCGCCAATTAATCATTCTCCTCTTGCTATTCATATCCGGAGTGCTCAAGATTCATAATTCCATTCTTAATCCGTTCAAATTATTTTGAGGTTGTTATCTTTTTCAAGCCTTTTTAATTCAACCGGTGCAATATCTCTTTAGCAATCTTTTTTTCCAACGGTGATTTCTTTTGAGTGGGCCCTAACCCACAGGTCTTTCCCAGGATCTTACCTGACTCTTCTTTTTCCGGAGTTATACTTAAATTCTTTTCAAAGTGTGACGTAAGAATGATTTCCATCAGTCACATGCCTTCTCCAAGTTTACTTTCAATTTCTTTCCATCATTGGTTCAACCTTTTTAATTCTTCATTCCGGAGTGCTCAACAATTCTTCATGGCATTTCTCGTCTTCGTTCTCAACATTTGGAGACCGGTGAAGTGTTTCTCTTAATCTTGGCCCGTTCTCTCAAGATTCTTCATGAATTCTTTTCCTTTGTGATCCTCCGAAGGCCATCATTTCAGGATATTTCTTCGTTCTCAGTTTTCAACTTCGTCCTCCAAATATTCTTCATTGATGTCTCTTCTTTCGTGTCCATATTCTTACGGTGGTTCTTTCAAGACTACTCTTCCGTTATAATCGTATCAATTCATTGTTCTTTTCTCAATCCTACCGGTGGTTCGTTCAAGACTTTACCCAAGCTGGTGCTAGATCTCTCTTTAATTCCTTGCAACGAGAATAAGTAGCATGCCAAATCCTTTGGTTGTCATCAATTTAATTGGTGAAGGAGATGCATAACATAACTCTTATTCTTGTTCCTTCAGGTGATTTAATTCTTTTGTCCGGAGCTTGTTCATCATATCATATTCTCGGTTCTAAATTCTTCATCTTGTTTTCCGGAGATCCATGTTGTTTCAATTATATCAATTTCAAGCTCCTCTAATTCATCGCAGGCCTTGAATCTTATTCTTTTCATCTTTCACTTCTAATGCTTTCATTACCGGAGTTTTCATGGTGGTTCATCATCATTTAATTCATCCTCGAAGTCTTCATCAAGATTCTTGTTGGAGCTCAAGCATTCTTCATCATGCTTTACAAGTGCTATTCTTTCTCCCTTATCTTTTGAGATGGTGGTATGCCATTTTTGACAATTCCTTCATGTTTCATGATTCACGAGTTATCAAGAATGAGACATTTAAACCCATCATTTTCTTTGTTCAGGAGATCTTTCCAACCATTCAATTTATTCATTGGAGTTATCTTGGGTTGTATTTCACCTAAAAGCTTTCCCTAAGGATTGTTGATATTATGGGGCTTATAAATGACCCAAGTTCTTCATTTTTCATTCCGGTGAATTAAGTTTATCGTCTCCTTGTTGTTCTCAATCCAAGCATTTGTTTCTGTTAGTGGCTGGTTGTCACCTCTTAATTTTGAGATGTTTTCCATAAGCCCACATCAAGCTTATTCTTCTCGTTGTTGAAATTCCAACAACTCTATTCAACCCTTCTTCGTAAGATGCTCTTTCAAATTTAATTTTGAGAGAAGTTGTCTTTTTCTTCTCCGTTCTTTTCTTTCCAACGATCTTGCATCTAGTCTTTCGTTCCGGAGGCCTTGTGATATTGCTCTCTTTAACCATCATCTCATTTTATCGAGATCATATTCTTCCCTTGCTTATCATTTAACCGGAGTGTTGTATTCTTCATTCTAGTTCTCTCATCTTATCAAGTTTTGCCTCACTCTTCAACCGGAATGCTGTCTGAGTCTTTCTTACCCCTTGTGCCATTCTTTTAATGTTCCGGAGGCTATATGTTGTTGTTTTCATCAAGTATCATTCCATCTCCTCAAGTTCTTGTTAATTCCTTCCATTTTCAGACGGAGTGCTGCCGAAATTCTGTCATTCTTATTCCTTGGCCATACCATTGCGGTTTCATATTCTTTCCGTCCGTAAGCTAGTGTTTCATGTCTTTCTACCTACAAGGTTCTCATAATGTTCCATGTTCCTCCTTTACCGAAGTGCTCTTAACTTCGTTCATCTCTGTTGCATTCTTTCTTTTAGTTTGTTCAACCTCTCAAGGTTCTTTGGGTTCACTCGTCTGTCAAAGAAGCAACTTTGTTTTACCCCTTCCTCTTCCGTTTTACCCGGTGATATCTCTAGGATCTCGGGTCGAGATCCTCTGTTAGTGTGGGAGAGTTGTGACGCCCGAGACCGACGTCCCAGAAGATTCCAGAAGATTCTCGAAGTTCCAGATGTTCCGGGTTGCCCGTGTGTTTCTTTTGAGCTTGTGTTTTTATTTTTTGCATTGCATCATGTCATCATGCCATCATGTCTTTTTTTTTTATTTTGCATCTCAACTTAAATAATCCGTGTGGGCCTTCGGTCCATTTAAATCGAGGGAAGATGTCTTCTCTTTATAACATATAAAAGCCTCTCAATATTTAGGGAGCTATATTAATAAATATTCCATTTTGTTTGGGATCACCGTAACACACTTGCAATATTTCTCCATGCATTTCTATCTCATTTCTTTGCCTCAAACCTGGCCTATAATTCTTTTCTCAATTTTCGAGGCTCCTCCTAAATATCTAGACTCCTTTTAAACTCCTTAAGGCAAACTAATTATTTTAGTTTGTTTTTCCCTTTTGTTGTTGGAACTATTTTGTGAGGTTGGAATTATTCCGTAAAGCCTTACAAAAATGTCCATCATTTTATTCTTATTCGTTGACTCTTTTCTTTTATTTTGGCTCTCTCCTTTTTGTTTTTTTCTGTCTAAGAGTTAAAAAAACAGAGGCAGCCAGCCTCTTGGGCCTCCTCTTCCCTGTTGGGGAACGTTGCATGGAAAACAAAAATTTTTCTCTACGTTCACCAAGATCAATCTAGTAGATGCTACTACGAGAGGAGAGTTGGATCTACGTACCCTTGTAGATCGCTAAGCGGAAGCGTTAAGAACGCGGTTGATGGAGTCGTACTCGCCGCGATTCAGATCGCCGAAGATCCTAGCACCGAAGCAACGGTGCCTCCGCGTTCTTCACACGTACGGCTCGGGGACGTCTCCTCCTTCTTGATCCAGCAAGGGGTGGAGGAGAGGTTGATGGAGAACCGGCAGCACGACGGCGTGGTGGTGGTGGTGATGGAGGATTCCAGCAGGGCTTCGCCTAAGCACCGCGGGAGAGGAAGATGTTATGGGAGAGGGAGGGCAGCACCGAGGCACGAACTTGTGTTGGCTGCCCTCCCTCTACCTCTCTATATATAGGGGGAAGGAGGAGAGGGGGGCGCCCTAGGGTTTCCCCTAGGGGG
>LR738709.1:588255787-588354029 GCA_902687465.1 Secale cereale | reverse complement strand
GGGGGGGGGGGGGGGGCGGCGGCCAAGGCAGGCCCTAGGGTTTCCCCCCCCCTAGGTGCCTTGCCCCTCAAGGCTAAGGGGTGCGGCCACCCTAGAGGGGTCCACCTCCCTTGGCGCACATGGAGAGGGCCCAGGGGGGGGCGCACAGCCCTATGAGGGCTGTGGTGTCCCCCTTTGTGGCCCATTAGGCCCAGAAACACTTCCGGGACCCCCGAAACCCTTTCCGGTAATCCGCCGATTTCCCGATGCTCCCCGGAACACTTCCGGACTCCGAAACCTTTCATCCTATATATCAATCTTCATCTCCGGACCATTCCGGAGACCCTCTTCATGTCCGGGATCTCATCCGGGACTCCGAACAACCTTCGGTAACCATGCACTTTTCTCACTAACAACCCTAGCGTCACCGAACGTTAAGTGTGTAGACCCTGCGGGTTCGGAAACCATGTAGACATGACCGAGACACTCCCAGGTCAATAACCAATAGCGGGATCTGGATACCCATATTGGTTCCCAGATGTTTCTCGATGATCTCATCGGATGAACCACGATGTCAAGGATTCAGGCAATCCCGTATACAGTTCCCTTTGTCTCGTCGGTATGTTACTTGCCCGAGATTCGATCGTCGGTATCTCTATACCTAGTTCAATCTCGTCACCGGCAAGTCTCTTTACTCGTTACCGTAATACATAATCCCGTGACCAACTACTTAGTCACTTTGAGCTCATTGAGATGACGTATTACCGAGTGGGCCCGGAGATACCTCTCCGTCACACGGAGTGACAAATCCCAGTCTCGATCCATGTCAACTCAACAGACACCCTCGGAGATACCTGTAGAGTACCTTTATAGTCACCCAGTTACGTTGTGACGTTTGGCACACACAAAGCACTCCTACGGTGTCAGTGAGTTACATGATCTCATGGTCATAGGAACTTATACTTGACATGCAGAAAACTATAGCGATAACTGACACGATCAAAAGCTATGTTTACGTTTGGGTCTCGTCCATCACATCATTCTCCTAATGATGTGATCCCGTTATCAAATGACAACTCATGTCTATGACCTGGAAACCGCGGTCATCTTCGATCAACGAGCTAGTCCTGTAGAGGCTCACTAGGGACACAAAGTCTGTCTATTCATCCACACGTGTATTTGAGTTTCCAATCAATACAGTTATAGCATGGATAATAAACGATTATCATGAACAAGGAAATATAATAATAACTCTTTTATTATTGCCTCTAGGGCATATTTCCAACACTCAATTCCCCAATAGCTTTCCAACGCCTATGAAAACGACGAAATCGGTGCTTGTTCTCACTTGCTTTGAGAGTCTCGATCAATTCGGACTCTAGGTTGATTTTTGTATTTTCTTTGATCACCGTTTCTTCGCGAGAGTTGGCCTAACACCCTATTGTATCCATACATGGGTGGGGCGCCAAGGACCTGAACACCAAAGTGATATGCCGGCTCATCAAAATTTGAGCTGTAATTGCGATAACTTTCATTTTTTCCAATCCTGCAGGCCATTTTTGAGGGCCAAGATGACCCTTTTTGGGCTCAAAATTTTCCGCCCATGTGATCCTGTGTGTGCACGTATGTAAAATCCTCCAGATCATAAAAACTAGAAGTCCTATCACCTCAATTCCCCAATAGCTTTCCAACTGTTGGGGAACGTTGCATGGGAAACAAAAATTTTCCTACCGTTCACCAAGATCAATCTAGTAGATGCAACTACGAGAGGGGAGTGTGATCTACGTACCCTTGTAGATCGCTAAGCGGAAGCGTTATGAACGCGGATGATGGAGTCGTACTCGTCGCGATTCAGATCGCCGAAGACCTAGCACCGAAGCAACGGTGCCTCCGCGTTCTTCACACGTACGGCTCGGGGACGTCTCCTCCTTCTTGATCCAGCAAGGGGTGGAGGAGAGGTTGATGGAGAACCGGCAGCACGACGGCGTGGTGGTGATGGTGGAGAAGAACTCCAGCAGGGCTTCGCCTAAGCACCGCGGGAGAGGAAGATGTAACGGGAGAGGGAGGGCAGCACCGAGGCACAAACTGTGTTCGCTGCCCTCCCTTTGCCCCACTATATATAGGGGGGGTGGAGAGGTGAGGGCGCCCTAGGGTTTCCCCCTAGGGGCTGGCGGCCAGGGCAAGGGGAGGGGGCGGCGGCCAGGGCAGGGGGGGGCGCCCAGGCCCTAGGGTTTCCCCCCTAGGTGCCTTGCCCCCCAAGGCCAAGGGGTGCGGCCAGCCCTAGGGGGTCCCACCCCCTTAGCCGCATGGGAAGAGGGCCCAGGGGGGGCGCACAGCCCCCTGAGGGCTGTGGTGTTCGCCCTTGTGGCCCAATAGGCCCAGAACAACTTCCGGACCCCCCGAAAACCCTTCCGGCACTCCGCCGATTTCCCGATACTCCCCGGAACACTTCCGGTACTCCGAAACCTTTCATCCTATATATCAATCTTCGTCTCCGGACCATTCCGGAGACCCTCGTCATGTCCGGGATCTCATCCGGGACTCCGAACAACCTTCGGTAACCATGCACTCTTCTCACTAACAACCCTAGCGTCACCGAACGTTAAGTGTGTAGACCCTGCGGGTTCGGAAACCATGTAGACATGACCGAGACACTCCCAGGTCAATAACCAATAGCGGGATCTGGATACCCATATTGGCTCCTACATGTTTCTCGATGATCTCATCGGATGAACCACGATGTCAAGGATTCAGGTAATCCCGTATACAGTTCCCTTTGTCTCGTCGGTATGTTACTTGCCCGAGATTCGATCGTCGGTATCTCTATACCTAGTTCAATCTCGTTACCGGCAAGTCTCTTTACTCGTTACCGTAATACATAATCCCGTGACCAACTACTTAGTCACTTTGAGCTCATTGAGATGACGTATTACCGAGTGGGCCCGGAGATACCTCACCGTCACACGGAGTGACAAATCCCAGTCTCGATCCATGTCAACTCAACAGACACCCTCGGAGATACCTGTAGAGTACCTTTATAGTCACCCAGTTACGTTGTGACGTTTGGCACACACAAAGCACTCCTACGGTGTCAGTGAGTTACATGATCTCATGGTCATAGGAACTTATACTTGACATGCAGAAAACTATAGCGATAACTGACACGATCAAAAGCTATGTTTAACGTTTGGGTCTCGTCCATCACATCATTCTCCCAATGATGTGATCCCGTTATCAAATGACAACTCATGTCTATGACCTGGAAACCGCGGTCATCTTTGATCAACGAGCTAGTCCTGTAGAGGCTCACTAGGGACACAAAGTCTGTCTATTCATCCACACATGTATTTGAGTTTCCAATCAATACAATTATAGCATGGATAATAAACGATTATCATGAACAAGGAAATATAATAATAACTCTTTTATTATTGCCTCTAGGGCATATTTCCAACAGTCTCCCACTTGCACTAGAGTCAATAATCTAGCATTACAAGGTAATGAATCTAACACCCATAGAGTCTTGGTGTTGATCGTGCTTAGCCCGTGGAAGAGGCTTAGTCAACGGATCTGCAACATTCAAATCCGTGTGTACTTTGCAAATGTTTATGTCCTCCTCCTTGACTGAATCGCGGATGGAATTGAAGCGTCGCTTTATGTGTCTGGTCCTCTTGTCAAACCTTGGTTCCTTGGCTAGAGCAATGGCACCAGTGTTGTCACAGAACAGAGTCATTGGGTTCAGTGCACTAGGCACAACTCCAAGATCTGTCATGAACTCCTTCATCCAGACACCTTCCTTTGCCGCCTCCGAGGCAGCTATATACTCCGCTTCACATGTAGAATCAGCTACCACGCTCTGCTTGGAACTGCACCAGCTTACCGCTCCCCTGTTGAGAATATATACGTATCCGGTTTGAGACTTAGAGTCATCCGGATCAGTGTCAAAGCTTGCATCGACGTAACCCTTTACGACGAGCTCTTGATCACCTCCATAAACGAGAAACATCTCCTTAGTCCTTTTCAGGTACTTTAGGATATTCTTGACCGCTGTCCAGTGATCCATACCAGGATTACTTTGAAACCTTCCGGCCATACTTATGGCAAGGCTGACATCTGGTCTTGTGCACATCATTGCATACATGATAGAGCCTATGGCTGAAGCATAGGGGACGACACTCATCTTTTCTCTATCTTCCGCAGTCACCGGGCATTGAGTCTTACTCAACTTTGTACCTTGCAATACCGGCAAGAACCCCTTCTTGGATTGATCCATTTTGAACTTCTTCAAAACTTTATCAAGGTATGTACTTTGTGAAAGTCCTATCAAGCGTCTTGATCTATCTCTATAGATCTTGATGCCCAATATGAAAGCAGCTTCACCGAGATCCTTCATCGAAAAACTCTTGTTCAAATACCCCTTCACGCTATCCAAAAATTCTATATTGTTTCCAATCAGCAATATGTCATCCACATATAATATCAGAAACGCTATAGAGCTCCCACTCACTTTCTTGTAAATACAAGCTTCATTGTAAACTTGTATAAACCCAAACGCTTTGATCACCTCATCAAAGCGAAGATTCCAACTCCGAGATGCTTGCACCAGCCCATAAATGGAACGCTGGAGCCTGCATACTTTGTCAGCATTCTTTGGATCGACAAAACCTTCTGGTCATTCGAGCGTGACATGATCCAAATTCACCAACCCAAGTCCGATCATCACGTGAGATGAGGTGGTGTCAATGGTGAACATCAACATGTTGATCATATCTACTATATGACTCATGCTCGACCTTTCGGTCCTCCGTGTTCCGAGGCCATGTCTGTACATGCTAGGCTCGTCAAGTCTAACCCGAGTGTTCTGCATGTGCAAAACTGGCTTGCACCCGTTGTATGCGAACGTAGAGTCTATCACACCCGATCATCACGTGGTGCTTCGAAACGACGAACCTTCGCAACGGCGCACACTCGGGGGGAACACAATTTTATCTTGAAATTTTAGTGAAGGATCATCTTATAATGCTACCGTCGTCCTAAGCAAAATAAGATGCATAAAAGGATTAACATCACATGCAAATCATAAGTGACATGATATGGCCATCAACTCGTGCTTTTGATCTCCATCTCCAAAGCACCGGCATGATCTCCATCGTCACCGGCGCCACACCATGATCTCCATCATCATGATCTCCATCATCGTGTCGCCATCGGGGTTGTCGACGCCCACCATGCTCTTACTACTATTGCTACCGTTTAGCGATAAAGTAAAGCATTACAAAGCGCTTAATGATTGACACGCAGGTCATACAAAAATAAAGACAACCCTATGGCTCCTGCCGGTTGCCGTATGCATCGACATGCAAGTCGATATTAACTATTACAACATGATCATCTCATACATCAAATATATTTCATCATGTCATTGGCCATATCATATCACATACATACCCTGCAAAAACAAGTTAGACGTCCTCTAATTTGTTGTTGCATGTTTTACGTGGCTGCTATGGGTATCTAGCAAGAACGCTTCTTACCTACGCAAAACCACAACGGTGATATTCAAGTTGCTATTTAACCTTCTACAAGGACCGCCTTGTTCTATTCCGATTCAACTAAGATAGGAGAGACAGACACCCGTCAGCCATCTTATGCAACAAAAGTCACATGTCTGTCGATGGAACCGGTCTCATGTACGTGGACATGTAAAGTTGGTCCGGGCCGCTTCATCCTATAATACCGCTGAATCAAGAAAGACTAAGGAGGGCAGCAATTTAAACATCAACGCCACAAACCCTTTTGTGTTCTACTCGAGAAAGCATCTACGCAAGATCCTAGCTCTGATACCACTGATGGGGAACGTTGCATGGAAAACAAAAATTTTTCTCTACGTTCACCAAGATCAATCTAGTAGATGCAACTACGAGGGGAGAGTAGGATCCACATACCCTTGTAGATCGCTAAGCGGAAGCGTTAAGAACGCGGTTGATGGAGTCGTACTCGCCGCGATTCAGATCGCTGAAGATCCAAGCACCGAAGCAACGGTGCCTCCGCGTTCTTCACACGTACGGCTCGGGGACGTCTCCTCCTTCTTGATCCAGCAAGGGGTGGAGGAGAGGTTGATGGAGAACCGGCAGCACGACGGCGTGGTGGTGATGGTGTATAAGAATTCCAGCAGGGCTTCGCCTAAGCACCGCGGGAGAAGAAGATGTTGTGGGAGAGGGAGGGCAGCACCGAGGCACGAACTTGTGTTTGCTGCCCTCCCTTTGCCTCACTATATATAGGGGGGTGGAGAGGTGAGGGGCGCCCTAGGGTTTCCCCTAGGGGGCCGGCGGCCAGGGCAAGGGGAGGGGGCGGCGGCCAAGGCTGGCCCTAGGGTTTCCCCCCCTAGGTGCCTTGCCCCCCAAGGCTAAGGGGGTGCGGCCACCCTAGGGGGTCCCACCTCCCTTGGCGCACAAGGAGAGGGCCCAGGGGGGGCGCACAGCCCCTTGAGGGCTGTGGTGTTCCCCCTTGTGGCCCAATAGGCCCAGAACTACTTCCGGAACCCCCGAAACCCCTTTCGGTCGTCCGCCGATTTCCCGATGCTCCCCGGAACACTTCCGGACTCCGAAACCTTTCATCCTATATATCAATCTTCGTCTCCGGACCATTCCGGAGACCCTCGTCATGTCCGGGATCTCATCCGGGACTCCGAACAACCTTCGGTAACCATACACTTTTCTCACTAACAACCCTAGCGTCACCGAACGTTAAGTGTGTAGACCCTGCGGGTTCGGAAACCATGTATACATGACCGAGACACTCCCAGGTCAATAACCAATAGCGGGATCTGGATACCCATATTGGTTCCCACATGTTTCTCGATGATCTCATCGGATGAACCACGATGTCAAGGATTCAGGTAATCCTGTATACAGTTCCCTTTGCCTCGTCGGTATGTTACTTGCCCGAGATTCGATCGTCGGTATCTCTATACCTAGTTCAATCTCGTTACCGGCAAGTCTCTTTACTCGTTACCGTAATACATAATCCCGTGACCAACTACTTAGTCACTTTGAGCTCATTGAGATGACGTATTACCGAGTGGGCCCGGAGATACCTCTCCGTCACACGGAGTGACAAATCCCAGTCTCGATCCATGTCAACCCAACAGACACCCTCGGAGATACCTGTAGAGTACCTTTATAGTCACCCAGATACGTTGCGACGTTTGGCACACACAAAGCACTCCTACGGTGTCAGTGAGTTACATGATCTCATGGTCATAGGAACTTATACTTGACATGCAGAAAACTATAGCGATAACTGACACGATCAAAAGCTATGTTAACGTTTGGGTCTCGTCCATCACATCATTCTCCTAATGATGTGATCCCGTTATCAAATGACAACTCATGTCTATGACCTGGAAACCGCGGTCATCTTTGATCAACGAGCTAGTCCTGTAGAGGCTCACTAGGGACACAAAGTATGTCTATTCATCCACACGTGTATTTGAGTTTCCAATCAATACAGTTATAGCATGGATAATAAACGATTATCATGAACAAGGAAATATAATAATAACTCTTTTATTATTGCCTCTAGGGCATATTTCCAACAGTCTCCCACTTGCACTAGAGTCAATAATCTAGCATTACAAGGTAATGAATCTAACACCCATAGAGTCTTGGTGTTGATCGTACTTAGCCCGTGGAAGAGGCTTAGTCAACGGATCTGCAACATTCAAATCCGTGTGTACTTTGCAAATGTTTATGTCCTCCTCCTTGACCGAATCGCGGATGGAATTGAAGCGTCGCTTTATGTGTCTGGTCCTCTTGTGAAACCTTGGTTCCTTGGCTAGAGCAATGGCACCAGTGTTGTCACAGAACAGAGTCATTGGGTTCAGTGCACTAGGCACAACTCCAAGATATGTCATGAACTCCTTCATCCAGACACCTTCCTTCGCCGCCTCCGAGGCAGCTATATACTCCGCTTCACATGTAGAATCAGCTACCACGCTCTGCTTGGAACTGCACCAGCTTACCGCTCCCCCGTTGAGAATATATACGTATCCGGTTTGAGACTTAGAGTCATCCGGATCAGTGTCAAAGCTTGCATCGACGTAACCCTTTACGACGAGCTCTTGATCACCTCCATAAACAAGAAACATCTCCTTAGTCCTTTTCAGGTACTTTAGGATATTCTTGACCGCTGTCCAGTGATCCATACCAGGATTACTTTGAAACCTTCCGGCCATACTTATGGCAAGGCTGACATCTGGTCTTGTGCACAGCATTGCATACATGATAGAGCCTATGGCTGAAGCATAGGGGACGACACTCATCTTTTCTCTATCTTCCGCAGTCACTGGGCATTGAGTCTTACTCAACTTTGTACCTTGCAATACCGGCAAGAACCCCTTCTTGGATTGATCCATTTTGAACTTCTTCAAAACTTTATCAAGGTATGTACTTTGTGAAAGTCCTATCAAGCGTCTTGATCTATCTCTATAGATCTTGATGCCCAATATGAAAGCAGC
This sequence comes from Secale cereale, assembly GCA_902687465.1. Taxonomy (NCBI): domain Eukaryota; kingdom Viridiplantae; phylum Streptophyta; class Magnoliopsida; order Poales; family Poaceae; genus Secale; species Secale cereale. The sequence continues at coordinate 588,345,532 of LR738709.1, read as the reverse complement.
TTCATCGAGATCCTTCATCGAAAAACTCTTGTTCAAATACCCCTTCACGCTATCCAAAAATTCTATATTGTTTCCAATCAGCAATATGTCATCCACATATAATATCAGAAACGCTATAGAGCTCCCACTCACTTTCTTGTAAATACAAGCTTCATTGTAAACTTGTATAAACCCAAACGCTTTGATCACCTCATCAAAGCGAAGATTCCAACTCCGAGATGCTTGCACCAGCCCATAAATGGAACGCTGGAGCCTGCATACTTTGTCAGCATTCTCTGGATCGACAAAACCTTCTGGTTGCATCATATACAACTCTTCCTTAAGAAAACCGTTAAGGAACGCTGTTTTGACATCCATCTGCCGAATCTCATAATCGAAATATGCAGCTATTGCTAACATGATTCGGACGGATTTAAGCATCGCTACGGGTGAGAAAGTCTCATCGTAGTCAATCCCTTGAACTTGTGAAAAACCCTTTGCCACAAGTCGAGCTTTATACACGGTGACATTACCGTCAGCGTCCGTCTTCCTCTTAAAAATCCATTTATTCTGAATGGCCTTCCGCCCTTCAGGTAATACTTCCAAAGTCCATACTTTGTTTTCATACATGGATCCCATCTCGGATTTCATGGCCTCTAACCATTTGTCGGAATCCGGGCCCACCATCGCTTCTCCATAGCTCGTAGGTTCACCGTTGTCTAACAACATGACCTCCAAGACAGGGTTACCATACCACTCAGGTGCAGTGCGTACCCTTGTCGACCTACGAGGTTCGGTAGTAACTTGATCAGAAGCTCCTTGATCATCATCATTGGCTTCCTCTTCAACCTCTGCAGGCTCCACAAAAACATCTTTCTGCGCTGCGCTACTCTCTGGTTGAAGCAGAGGTTCAATAACCTCATCAAGTTCTACCTTCCTCCCACTCAATTCTTTCGAGAGAAACTCTTTCTCGAGAAAGGACCCGTTCTTAGCGACAAACACTTTGCTCTCGGATCTGAGATAGAAGGTGTACCCAACTGTTTCTTTTGGGTATCCTATGAAGACACATTTGTCCTCTTTGGGTTCGAGCTTTTCTGGCTGAAGCCTTTTGACATAAGCATCGCAACCCCAAACCTTGAGAAAAGACAACTTAGGTTTCTTACCAAACCACAGTTCATACGGTGTTGTCTCAACGGACTTAGATGGAGCCCTATTTAAAGTGAATGCAGCTGTCTCTAACGCATATCCCCAAAACGATAGTGGCAAATCGGCAAGAGACATCATAGAACGTACCATATCTAATAGGGTTCGATTACGATGTTCGGACACACCATTACGCTGTGGTGTTCCAGGTGGCGTCAACTGTGAAACAATTCCACATTTTCTCAAGTGATCACCAAACTCATAACTCAGATATTCTCCCCCTCGATCAGATCGTAGGAACTTGATCTTCTTGTTACGATGATTTTCAACTTCACTCTGAAATTGCTTGAACTTTTCAAAAGTTTCAGACTTATGCTTCATCAAGTAAATATACCCATATCTACTTAAGTCGTCAGTGAAGGTGAGAAAATAACGATATCCACCGCGCGCCGTTACACTCATCGGACCGCACACATCAGTATGTATGATTTCCAATAAGTCACTTGCCCGTTCCATTGTCCCTGAAAACGGGGTCCTTGTCATCTTGCCCATGAGGCACGGCTCGCACGTGTCAAGTGATTCAAAATCAAGAGACTCCAAAAGTCCATCAGCATGGAGCTTCTTCATGCGTTTCACGCCGATATGACCCAGACGGCAGTGCCACAAGAAAGTGGTATTATCATTATCAACTCTACATCTTTTGGCATCAATGTTATGAACATGTGTATCATCACTATCGAGATTCAATAAGAATAAACCCCTAACTTCGGGTGCATGACCATAAAAGATATTACTCATATAAATAGAACAACCATTATTCTCTGACTTAAATGAGTAACCGTCTCGCAATAAACAAGATCCAGATATAATGTTCATGCTTAACACAGGCACTAAATAACAATTATTCAGGTTCATAACTAATCCCGATGGTAATCGAAGAGCGAGCGTGCCGACGGCGATCACATCAACCTTGGAACCATTTCCCACGCGCATCGTCACTTCGTCCTTCGCTAGCCTCCGTTTATTCCGCAGTTCCTGTTTAGAGTTGCAAATGTGAGCAACCGAACCGGTATCAAATACCCAGGCACTACAACGAGAGTTGGTAAGGTACACATCAATAACATGTATATCATATATACCTTTGTTGTTGTTGTTGGCCCCCTTCTTGTCCGCCAGATACTTGGGGCAGTTCCGCTTCCAGTGGCCGTTCCCCTTGCAATAGAAACACTCAGTTTCTGGCTTGGGCCCAGCCTTGGGTTTCTTCACTGGATTAGCAACTGCTTTGCCACCCTTCTTAGAGTTACCCTTCTTGCCCTTGCCATTCTTCTTGAAACTGGTGGTTTTATTGACCATCAACACTTGATACTCCTTCTGGATGTCTGCCTCAGCGACTTTCAGCATCGAAAACAGCTCGGCGATGGTCTTGTTCATCCCTTGCATGTTATACTGCTGCACGAAGCTCTTGTAGCTTGGAGGGAGTGACTGGAGAATTCTGTCAATGATAGCCTCATCCGGGAACACAAGTCCCAGATCAGCTATGCGGGTATAGTACCCAGACATCTTCAGTAAGTGCTCACTGACAGACGAATTCTCCTCCATCTTGCAAGCAAAGAATTTATCGGTGGTCTCATACCTCTCGATCTTAGCATTCTTTTCAAAGATGAACTTCAACTCCGTGTACATCTCATATGCACCATGACGTTCAAAACGCCTTTGAAGTCCTCCTTCCAAGCCGTACAACATGGCACATTGCACTATCGAATAGTCATCCGAACGTGTCTGCCAGACGTTCAAAACGTCTGCAGGGGCTGTAGGAGCGGGGGGGTCACCTAGCGGTGCATTTAGGACATAAACCTTTTGGGCAGCTGTGAGGATGATCCTCAGATTGCGGAGCCAGTCCACAAAGTTGCTCCCGTCATCTTTCAGTTTAGCTTTCTCTAGGAACGCATTAAAATTCAGGGGAGCTACTGCGCGAGCCATCTACAACAAAAATTTGCAAAGACATTTTAGACTATTGTTCATGATAAGTGAGTTATTACCTAATCAAATTATAACTCCCACTCAAATTGACATCCCTCTGGTCATTCGAGCGTGACATGATCCAAATTCACCAACCCAAGTCCGATCATCACGTGAGATGAGGTGGTGTCAATGGTGAACATCAACATGTTGATCATATCTACTATATGACTCATGCTCGACCTTTCGGTCCTCCGTGTTCCGAGGCCATGTCTGTACATGCTAGGCTCGTCAAGTCTAACCCGAGTGTTCTGCATGTGCAAAACTGGCTTGCACCCGTTGTATGCGAACGTAGAGTCTATCACACCCGATCATCACGTGGTGCTTCGAAACGACGAACCTTCGCAACGGCGCACACTCGGGGGGAACACAATTTTATCTTGAAATTTTAGTGAAGGATCATCTTATAATGCTACCGTCGTCCTAAGCAAAATAAGATGCATAAAAGGATTAACATCACATGCAAATCATAAGTGACATGATATGGCCATCAACTCGTGCTTTTGATCTCCATCTCCAAAGCACCGACATGATCTCCATCGTCACCGGCGCCACACCATGATCCCCATCATCATGATCTCCATCATCGTGTCGCCATCGGGGTTGTCGGCGCCCACCATGCTGTTACTACTATTGCTACCGTTTAGCGATAAAGCAAAGCATTACAAAGCGCTTAATGATTGACACGCAGGTCATACAGAAATTAAAGACAACCCTATGGCTCCTGCCGGTTGCCGTATGCATCGACATGCAAGTCGATGTTAACTATTACAACATGATCATCTCATACATCAAATATATCTCATCATGTCATTGGCCATATCATATCACATACATACCCTGCAAAAACAAGTTAGACGTCCTCTAATTTGTTGTTGCATGTTTTACGTGGCTGCTACGGGTATCTAGCAAGAACGCTTCTTACCTACGCAAAGCCACAACGGTGATATTCAAGTTGCTATTTAACCTTCTACAAGGACCGCCTTGTTCTATTCCGATTCAACTAATATAGGAGAGACAGACACCCGCCAGCCATCTTATGCAACAAAAGTCACATGTCTGTCGATGGAACCGGTCTCATGTACGTGGACATGTAAAGTTGGTCCGGGCCGCTTCATCCCATAATACCGCTGAATCAAGAAAGACTAAGGAGGGCAGCAATTTAAACATCAACGCCACAAACCCTTTTGTGTTCTACTCGAGAAAGCATCTACGCAAGATCCTAGCTCATGATGCCACTGTTGGGGAACGTTGCATGGAAAACAAAAAATTTTCTCTACGTTCACCAAGATCAATCTAGTAGATGCTACTACGAGAGGAGAGTTGGATCTACGTACCCTTGTAGATCGCTAAGCGGAAGCGTTAAGAACGCGGTTGATGGAGTCGTACTCGCCGCGATTCAGATCGCCGAAGATCCTAGCACCGAAGCAACGGTGCCTCCGCGTTCTTCACACGTACGGCTCGGGGACGTCTCCTCCTTCTTGATCCAGCAAGGGGTGGAGGAGAGGTTGATGGAGAACCGGCAGCACGACGGCGTGGTGGTGGTGGTGATGGAGGATTCCAGCAGGGCTTCGCCTAAGCACCGCGGGAGAGGAAGATGTTATGGGAGAGGGAGGGCAGCACCGAGGCACGAACTTGTGTTGGCTGCCCTCCCTCTACCTCTCTATATATAGGGGGAAGGAGGAGAGGGGGGCGCCCTAGGGTTTCCCCTAGGGGGCCGGCGGCCAGGGCAAGGGGGGGCGGCGGCCAAGGCAGGGGGGGGGGGCGGCCAAGGGCCAGGCCCTAGGGTTTCCCCCCCTAGGTGCCTTGCCCCCCACTCCAAGGGGTGCGGCTGCCCTAGGGGGTCCACCCCCTTTAGCCGCATGAGGAGAGGGCCCAGGGGGGGGCGCACAGCCCTATGAGGGCTGTGGTGTCCCCCCTTGTGGCCCATTAGGCCCAGAAACACTTCCGGGACCCCCGAAACCCTTTCCGGTAATCCGCCGATTTCCCGATGCTCCCCGGAACACTTCCGGACTCCGAAACCTTTCATCCTATATATCAATCTTCATCTCCGGACCATTCCGGAGACCCTCGTCATGTCCGGGATCTCATCCGGGACTCCGAACAACCTTCGGTAACCATGCACTTTTCTCACTAACAACCCTAGCGTCACCGAACGTTAAGTGTGTAGACCCTGCGGGTTCGGAAACCATGTAGACATGACCGAGACACTCCCAGGTCAATAACCAATAGCGGGATCTGGATACCCATATTGGTTCCCACATGTTTCTCGATGATCTCATCGGATGAACCACGATGTCAAGGATTCAGGCAATCCCGTATACAGTTCCCTTTGTCTCGTCGGTATGTTACTTGCCCGAGATTCGATCGTCGGTATCTCTATACCTAGTTCAATCTCGTCACCGGCAAGTCTCTTTACTCGTTACCTTAATACATAATCCCGTGACCAACTACTTAGTCACTTTGAGCTCATTGAGATGACGTATTACCGAGTGGGCCCGGAGATACCTCTCCGTCACACGGAGTGACAAATCCCAGTCTCGATCCATGTCAACTCAACAGACACCCTCGGAGATACCTGTAGAGTACCTTTATAGTCACCCAGTTACGTTGTGACGTTTGGCACACACAAAGCACTCCTACGGTGTCAGTGAGTTACATGATCTCATGGTCATAGGAACTTATACTTGACATGCAGAAAACTATAGCGATAACTGACACGATCAAAAGCTATGTTTAACGTTTGGGTCTCGTCCATCACATCATTCTCCTAATGATGTGATCCCGTTATCAAATGACAACTCATGTCTATGACCTGGAAACCGCGGTCATCTTTGATCAACGAGCTAGTCCTGTAGAGGCTCACTAGGGACACAAAGTCTGTCTATTCATCCACACATGTATTTGAGTTTCCAATCAATACAATTATAGCATGGATAATAAACGATTATCATGAACAAGGAAATATAATAATAACTCTTTTATTATTGCCTCTAGGGCATATTTCCAACAGTCCCCTCACCAGCCCCGCTTGGGTCCCTCCTCTAGGCCCAAGGCCACTTCGGCCCAAACTCCCTCCGCACCGAACCCTAGCTCAGGCCGAGCGCTCCCCCTCGTCCGCACACTCTTCCTGCAAGCCGCCGCCAGGAGGTCGAACCCTCGACCCCGCACCCCGTGCGCATCCCCTCTCTCGCTCTCTGCTTCCCCCTCGCAGATCCCTGAACCCCTCGACCCATCCCGCTCCTCCTTCGATCCCCTGCCTCACCACCTCTCCTCCGGCCTCCCTTCCAGTCCCCTCCAGCGCGAGCAGCCAAGGCCAGCGCCGGTCCTCTCCTCCATCGCCACGGATCCCTGCGGGCCATCCTCAACCTCGCGCCGCGGCGGCCCCAGGCCCGCCCATCCGGTCGCTCTCCTCTGCAGATCGACGCCACTACCAGTGCGCGCCGCGCCCATCTTCCTCCCTCCGCGGCTCCCAGCAGCCGGGGCCCTCCTTCCTGCTGCCTCCGTGCCGTGGCTCCCTCCAGCCAAGGCCGGCCCCGTGCAGCGCCCAGGCCCGAGCGCCCTCTCCCCTCCGGTTCCCGTCGCCAAGAGCCTCGGCTCCCTCGTCCTGTGCCGCCGCGCCGCTGCTGCCCTTGCCTCCGTGGATGACCCGTGCTGCTGCCGTGGCCTCGTGCAGCCCTTGTGTTGCTGCCATTTTTGTTTGTTTTGTGCCTATGCTGTAATTTTTTGGACAGATGACCCGTGTACGAGACCGAGACGACCAAGTACCCCTACGGCAAGTACCACTACCGTCGACAAGTTCGGAGACCAAGTACCCCTACGAACGCCGACACAAGACGACGCGACAAGTACCCTTCGGAGAAGTGAACAACTACATCCGTGTACGACTACGTGAACGAGTACCACGACGCCGCAAGTACCACTACCGTCGCCCGAACGTCTACCGTCGCCCCGAGTACCACTACCGTCGCAAACGAGGAATTCGCCAAGTACCACGACACCCCGCGAACGACTACTTCCTCTACGTTAACGTGTTCCCCGACTCGCGGAACGACTTCTTCCACTACGTCCCTCGACGAGCTCGAACCGCCTCGAAACGCACGCTTCGAAGGTATAACCCCGAGACGTGACCCGGCCTCATTTAAAACGTCTTAATAGTGTAGTTTCTTTATGCTTCACCTCTTGCCATGTTAACAAACAATTAGTCTTGTCTTGTTAATAACGAGAGTCAACTAAATAAGTAATATGTGGTGTTTCGTCAATATGCAACTCGTTGCATATTGATCTCCACTTAACTTGTAGTGTTGTTTGTGCACTTTGCCATGCCTTGCATAATTAAACTGGACATGCATCATACTTGGATGTGCATCGTATGCCATGTTAATGCTTGTGTGTTTACCGTGTTGTTTCTTTCTTTCCGGTTGCTTCTCTTGTTAGCTTCGGTTTCGTTCCGGAGTTGTGAGGATTCTCTCGTCTGTGTTGCTCCGTCTACTTCATGGATCCGTTCTTCTCCCTTGTGGAATCCCAGGCAAGATGACCGAACCCCGATAACATTACTATCTTTGCCTATTGCTAGTAGTCTCGCTCTATAGTTTTGCCTCGATGCCCATGTCTTTCTTGTCAGCCTCCTACTTGTAACCATTGCCCTGTTTAACCAACCTACCTATGCAAACCGTTTCTTGGCTAAGTACGCTTCGCTCAGCCCCTCTTATAGCATTGTTAGTTGCAGGTGAAGTTTGAAGATGCTTGCTTCATGTTGAAGTTTGGTTGGGTTATATCACACTATATAAATGCTAAATGAAATCATCTATATACTGGCAGGGTGGAAGGCTAAGCCTTTTTGCTTGGTGTTTTGTTCCACTCATGCCGTTAGGAACCGTATAAACCGATGTTATGTTCCTTGATTATGCGTTCCTAACACGGTTGGGGTGTATGGGACCCCCTTGATAAACCGCTAAGTGCTAAGTCTTTTCCAGCAAGTCCCAACATTTGGTACTATTTGCCTCATAATAACAACTTAATTAATTAATTAAATTTGCATAGGGGGTCGCTCCCTCGAGGATCCTTTATTTCTACATAGCAGGGGGGGCCAGTGCCGATGGTGTTGGTCCCAAACGGGGGTCCTGCAGGGCCGCCTTGGGGAAACCCGAGGTATCTGGTATAACCTGTAGCATCACCCATCCGATCGTGTCCTGAGACTTAGATACGCGCGGCTACTATCAGGGTGTCGACACGCCGGGAGGATTTGCTGGATTAGCCTTACCTTAGTTCGGTTTAACTTGAGCACGGGATTCCGAGAATACTCGGGTCTTCCCACCTATGGAGTTGCGACTTCGCGGATCGTGGGCTTGTGATGGGCCAAGTTGGAACACCCCTGCAGGGTTTGAACTTTCGAAAGCCGTGCCCGCGGTTATGTGGCAGATGGGAGCTTATTAATTCCGGTTGTAGATAACTTGACACAATGTTTCAATACACTACCAGCGTGTGTATCGTGACTGTCAATTTCCGAATAGGGATTCGGGAGTTGAACACGGTGGGGTTATGTTTGACCGGCCTTAGCTAGGATCACTTCGTGATCATCTTTCGACCGATGCACTTCTCTTCTCGCTCTCTATTACGTAAGTTAGTGCTAGTTGCTGCTGCAGACTCTCGTTTGTTTTCCTTCACCTCATATTCTTTCTTCAGCCTTATCCTCACCCAAGGCTTAAATAGTCTTGTTACCCGGGAACGGGATTGCTGAGTCCTCTGTGGCTCACAGTTACTTCACCACACCAGATGCAGGTTCAGCCGAGTTTGATGCAGGAGCTGGTTCAAGTACTTCATCAGGAGTTCGTTGAAGAGTGTGGCCTTTTGCTTGTGACGTTTCGATGTTCAGTAGTGGTTTCTACTAGGATTCGATCCTGACCTGTGGCTTTATGTTTTTTTGGTATCTTTCTTTTGGTTCTTCACCCGTAGTCGGGTTGTGATGTTTTGAATGATGTATTGCTTATGTATTGTATTGTGTGAAGTGGCGAGTGTAAGCCAACTATCTCCTTTTGCAATTTAATCCCTCTTTTACATGAGTTGTGCAAAGATACCAAACTTGAGATCATTCTAGGATGGACTTATGCCTTTAAGTCGTGCCTCGACACATAGGAGGTATAACTCCATCCTGGGCATTACACATCACCATCGCACGGGGTCGGGCGGCTACCTCGTAGCCCGGCCTAAGTGGGCCAAGGCTGAGAATGATCTGCTTCAGAAAGGGATCGAACCAGAGACAATGCAACCTTGGACCCTGTAACAGGGTGGTGCATTTGGATGGACAAGCAATTGGAAACAACACTCAGGAAGATGCGGCAGTATATCAAAGCAGCGCATGAAGGGACGTTCTTCCCCGACAGAGAGAACGACGAGCTGACAATGGCCCTCGGGAATCCTGAGCACCCTGGACGGACACGAGGCACGCCAGGCTCCCTTCCATGGCGTGCTGGGTTTCCGGACGCAGGAGGCTACAAATGCCACGACAGGAGGAAGAAACTGGAGCTGACCGAAATCCAGGCGATGCGGGCCAGAATACAAGTGATAGAGGAACGGGAAGCAGATCGGGAGAAAAGAATTGCCGAAGCTTCCCCCGAAGCTACCCCGCCATCTCAGCGGAGAAGCAGCGTGGCTTCCACCGAGCTGCTTCAGCCAGAGCTTGCCTTGACGGCTACTGCCAGGAATCCTGTGGATGCTATCACGCAGGCACAAAATTGCCACCTTATGGCACAGTGGATGAATCTGAAGGTCAAGGCGGCTGCTGGCTCTGTTTATCCTTTTGGACCAGACGACACTTTTCACTGCCGGCCGATTCCAGAAGGATATGCTAGGGTGATGGTCGACGTAATAACGGAGGGATTTGAGGAGCTCCAGCTTGACCACCCTACCGGTGAAGGGGAGACTCGGCTGGGTTCTTCACTGAAGACTCCATGCCTATGGCGGAAGGACCTAATCAACATTCTCAACTGGACGCCTCCGCCTCCTCCTCCTCCGACGACGAGTCAGGGCACTCCGCCTCCTCCACCGCCTCCTCCTCCGGTGAGTGACCATCAGGGCACTCCAGCTCCTTCTCCGGCGAGTGACCATCAGGGCACTCCGGCTCCTTCTCCGGCGCGTGGCGGCACACCGCCTCCTTCGCCGCCGGCGCGTGGCGGCACTCCGCCTCCTTCGCCGCCGGCGCGCCCGAGCAGACAGCCTGCTCCTCCTTCTCCGCCTAATCAGCAAGGGCGAAAGAGACCTGCCGCCGCTCCGGCTGCTCCTGCTCCGGCGCCTAAGCAAGTAAAAAAGACAGCCGCTTCGTCTGGTCCGGCGACGTCTACCAGTACAGCCAGAGGCGGGAGGCGATGCAGATTCGGTCCTTCTCTCACGCCTCTAGAGAAGTTACCGTACGAGAGGTCCGACGAGGAAAACACGAAGATCGCTGAAGGCGAAGTGAAGGACTTTTTTGAAGGGTTGAAAGCACAGAGACATCCACCTCCAGAGGAGAAGATAGATGCGGTGAAAGCAAAGCGCACTCTTGCTGCCCTGAAGCAACTAGCAAAAAGTAAGCCGAAGGGCAACTATGACCGCATTATTCAAAAGACATTTCAAGATGCCAAGCGGTCCGGAAGTACAAAAAGTGATCAGAGGTTAGCAGAAGGGCGAGCTGGGAAACAAATTGCCCAGCTCGGCGAACAAGCGAACCAATCGTGCCCCCCGCTCAAGGTGTCTAGCGACATGGTCGCTAATGATCCGAGGATGGTGCCCGGTTATACCAATCTTGCAGATTACGCGTCCGACGATGTACACTATGATTTCATGGACGTGCAGATAGAAAGATACGAGTACAAAAAGCCTCTCGTCAAAAATGAAAGATCTCTATCAACGAATATGCGAAGATTGCATGATTGGTACATGAAAATCTGCAGAGAGTCTGGGGGGAGGAATAACTTGTATTTCAGAGTTAAACCGGAGCATGACCTCGTTGGAATTGACCTGTTGCCTGTTCCATTTGAGGAGTTCTATCAATTTTTCAATCAATTGGCCCTCGATAAAGCAACGGTCACCTGCTACTGTCTGTAAGTAGTACTACTTCTGTCATTAAGTCTCTCTATATAGCTGATCTTCATTGCATGTATTTATAATTATCCTCACTATATTATGCAGATTGAAGATCGTCGAATTGAAGAAAAGACAAGTAGGTGATATTGGGTTTATTAACACATACCTCATAGATGCAACCGAGGTTAAATTGCGTCCCGGCGATACCGAGACCAACTTGCTACGATCGTTGGTGGTAAATGAAAACAAAGATATAATACTCTTTCCTTACAACTTCAAGTGAGTGTTAATGTCTTGTGCATATTTGTTTTCCCTTATATATCAGTCAAGTTTATAGTGATGTAATTGATGATCTCATGCATTCGTGCGCAGCTTCCACTATATTCTCTTAGAGATTAAGCTTGAGAAGGGAATAGTAACTGTCTTCGACTCTAAACGTAAAGATCCCGAGGAGTATGCGGACATGACTCAAATGCTAGCCAGTTAAGTTAAATCGATCAATATTATCCACCATGCATATATATCAGCAACTTCATTTCTGATATCAACTAATTGTTTCCTTTGTCTGGCAGGGCTTGGAAAAAATTCACCAAAAAAGCTCCGGGACTGCCGAAGAAGCTACAATTTAGATACCCGAAAGTAAGTACTATATAGTAGCATGTTCCGCGCGCGCATCTCCTATATCTTGATTCAAGCGCTAGTTTCATCAATACCAATTTGGCATTCTTGCTTATCAGTTTGATTGACCTCTATTTCTTGTAAAGTGGTTGTGGCAGGAACCCGGGAATGATTATTGTGGATACTACATTTGCGAGTCCATCCGCCACACGACCTGTGAGCGGGGCTACACTGATGAACAATTTGAAGTGCGTAAGCAATCAATAATATTCATAAATTTATAGCATCATTTCATGTATTGGGCCCCTACTTGAAATTAGATGTTTCGGATGCGGGATGAACTCCTAACACCAGATCGTCTGCGAGAAATTCAAGAGGAATTGGCGGCATTCTTCCTTGAACACGTGATCGCTGAAGACGGAGAATACTATGTGGACCATGCATCCATGTGTTAGGAGATTATTTTTGTAAGAGATAATTATTGTATATATGTGCCCGGTAGTGTCGGATAGATATACGAGAACTTGTTGTTCGACCAATCTCTCGGAGAAGGAGAGGTGGTCGATATTACTTCTCTCTGTATGCATATATATATATGTTGATTATACGAGATCTTCTGTTCCTTCGTTTGCTTAGTAGCTAGCAGCTAGCTAGCTAGCTAGCGTGACTCTAGTCCTCTCTATATACGTATGTGTAGTATGTAGCGTCGACCAAGCACGGACATAAGAGAGAACACTTCTCTCTATTAATTAGCTAGCTAACACAATATATGAAACACCTAAATTAACCCCCAAAACCTAAAACCCCCCTCCCCTTTCAAAAAAAAAACAAAAACCACAGCCACAGAAATGCTGACGCGTGGATGCCTTTTGGTCCCGGTTGGTACCACCAACCGGGACTAAAGCCCCTCCTGCCTGGACTCGGTGCACAGGCCACGTGGACACCCTTTTGCCCCGGTTCTGGATTGAACCGGGACTAAAGGGTCAGAGCATTAGTACCGACCCTCTTGTCCCGGTTCCAGAACCGGGGCTAAAGGCCCAGATGAACCGGGTCTGATCCCCCTTTATCTACTAGTGCGCGAGGCCGCAAAGTGATATGATGTGTTACATGCTAGATCGCTGTGACTTAGTATCGGGGTCCTGATAGTACCGGACCAAAACAATTAACACTTAGTGAATACACGAACTCCTCAAACTACGGTCATCACCGAGAGTGGTCCCAATTGTTGTCACTTCGGGGTTGCCGGATCATAACACATAGTAGGTGACTATTTACTTGCAAGATAGGATCAAGAACTCACTTATATTCATGAAAACATAATAGGTTCAGATCTGAAATCATGGCACTCGGGCCCTAGTGACAAGCATTAAGCATGGCAAAGTCATAGCAACATCAATCTTAGAACATAATGGATACTAGGGATCAAACCCTAACAAAACTAACTCGATTATATGGTAAATCTCATCCAACCCATCACCGTCCAGCAAGCCTACCATGGAATTACTCACGCACGGCGGTGATCATCATGGAATTGGTGATGGATGAAGGTTGATGATGACGACGACGACAATCTCCACTCTCCGGAGCCCCGAACGGACTCCATATCGGCCCTCCAGAGACAGATTAGGGCTTGGAGGCGGCTCCGTATCGTAAAACATGATGAATCCTTCTCTCTGATTTTTTTTCTCCCCAAAAGTGAATATATGGAGTTAGGGTTGGTGTCAGTGAAGCATCAGGGGGCCCACGAGACAGGGGGCGCGCCCGAGGGGGGTGGCGCGCCCCCACCCTCGTGGACAGGGTGTGGGCCCCCTAGTCTTGATTCTTTCGCCAGTATTTTTATATATTCGAAAAATATTCTCCGTTGATTTCAGGTCATTCCGAGAACTTTTATTTCTGTACAAAAATAACACCATGGCAATTCTGCTGAAAACTGCGGCGGTCCGGGTTAGTTCCATTCAAATCATGCAAGTTAAAGTCCAAAACAAGGGCAAAAGTGTTTGGAAAAGTAGATACGTTGGAGACGTATCACGTGCTGCTGTGCAGGATCATGTTATTGCTCTTCGGTATGTTCCATCTGAGTTACACCTAGCGGACTTCTTCACGAAGGTACAGACTGGAGCTGAACATAGATTTCACCTCTCCAAACGCAGTGTTGTCGAGCCACCATGAGTTTGTGGAGGGGGGGGGGTGTTAGAGTTATATTGATGATGGCCTTTGGCCTTTTGTATTCTTGCCTGTTGGCATCCTCATGTACATAATATATATGGTAGCTTCGTCCTCCTAGTAATACAAGTTGCATATTCATGACACCCACCAGGCATTTCTCAGGAGTGACCGACGGCTCTACCACCCCAATCGGACAGATCCGACTCCCCGTTACCTTTGGCATCCGCGACAACTACCACACCAAGCTCATTGACTTCGACGTCGCTCACATCCGCCTCCCGTACAATGCCATCCTTGGGTATCCAACCCTAGCCAAGTTCATGGTCATGACTCACCATGACTACAATGTCCTCAAGATGCGAGGGAGCAGGGACACCATCAACGTCGCTTGAGAGGAAAAGGATGCAGTGTGCTCCCTCGAGCGAGCTTACCAGGCTGCAGTAGTCGAAGACTCCGACATCGAAGACACTATCTACCCTCCTGAAGCTATCCCGAAGAAGAAGAAGCAGTTGCTCGCCCTAGAGCCTCATGAAGATGCAGCACCCGACGACCGTGCCTCAGGATCGCGCCCATGGACGGGGCGCCTCCCTCCCTAGCATAGGAAGGCGCGCCCAGCGCCCCCCTCAGGCTGGGCTCGGGGGCTCTCATATGGAGGGCCCCCGACCAAGCCAATGTATCGAGGGAGGCGCTCGGGCACCATGTGGAGGCATGCTTCACCACGCGCTTCCCTCCGGATGGCACTAGGAGAGAGGCACCGAGCGCCCAGGAGTTCATCAACCAGAACATCGAAGACTTGCAGGTGCCAAGGGCGATGCGCAGCGAGCGCCACCCAGCACCCCGGAGTGCAGATGTCGTCCCAGGCTCGGGGGACGGGCTGTGCGTGTGCGTCAACGTCCCATGACTTAACATCATCGTGTCTCAGGAGCACTACTGGCCATCCCAGGTGGGCCGATGCGAGGGCCCTCCTCACAGCTACATTCGCATGTCCATCGGCTTGCCGAACCATGCAGCCATGCACTAGCGCCACATGCGAAAAGTCTTGGAGGCTCACGAGGCCAAGCATCAAGAGATCTTGGCGGAAATGGAGTCAGTTCTTCGCGAGCCATCAGAACCTCCGGAGCCTCGTGAGGCCCCGGACTCAGGCGGCTCGTGAGGAGCAATATCTGCAGCGAGCATCTCCAGCTACATCAACACCACTCCAACATCGGTGCCAGGTGACTTTGTTTTAGTTTGTTTAGTTGGGGGCATCCCTCGGGCTGCATCATCCCCATGTCACACAGGCTTGCCCCTGCGACGTGTATCCTTTTTGCATCTTTAGCTTACTTTGTCGGGGGCGCCCCCCGGGCCGCATCTTCCCTAGGCCGCACAGGTCAGTCCCTATGGCATGTATCGCACCAACGTCGCCTAAGCCAGTTTACCCCTTTCCATGAGCCTACTTTATGCTTATGCCTCCCCGACACCAGATACTTCGAATATCGCACACCTCGGTGCCCCTCCGCCACGGGAGCTGAGTGTCGTTTGCTTTTCTTTGGGATCAATGACATGAGAAGTTTGGGCACGATGTCTGTGCTTGGGTCCGTCCCTACAGCGTCGATAAATCCAACGGTTGAGCTCTGTCTAGCGGGTCGGCCCCGTTCACGTCACCTCCTGGGACCGTTGTTGTCCGGCCTTCTCATGTGATCGCCTCAAGAAATTCACTCGGCACAGGTTGCCTAACCATCTCGCAGGACCTCCTGCATCTACCAAGGATCAAGACCAGGCGCAACCCGCCTTGAGGTAGGGCCTCGTGAGTCCCGCGCTGGCTCACGAGTGCCCAGACACACCTCGTCTGCCTTGTCGTGCAAGTCACGTGTCAGGGCGGGGCTGTACACGCCCCGGGGACTCCACTCAGAGGGAGCCCTCACCTACGCACCAGTGGAAGCACCATACTCTGCCCTGGCAGTCAACACGGTCGAGGAGTGGCTATGCCCGTGCAAGTACGGAAGCGCCATGCTCCGTGCTGGTGATAAACAGGTGAGGGCGCCCCTTGGCCGCACCAACCTCGAGGAGGCGACAGGCTCGATGCCAGGCCTTATTGCAACGCCTCCCCTCGGGAGAGCCGCGTGACGGGGGCTGCGCACAGGTCACGCCTGGTGTTCACCCCACCAAACAGGTATGAAGGGCCGTTCGTACGTCAAGGAGGACCCCTGAGCATCGCATCTCAGGGGCCTAACTGGTCACGCCCCTTACTCCCTGGCCTCATCCTGGCGATCCGGACGAGCCAGTGGCGGCTAGGGTACATGCGTGGCCGGGATCTACCGGCGTAGAACAATGAGGCCTAGCTATCAATTCTCACCCAAAGGTCCATTTGCACGTCAAGGAGGACACCTGAGCATCGCGTCTCAGGAGCCTAACTTGCCAAGTAGCCCCTCACTCCCTGGTCTCGTCCTTGCGATCCGGACGAGCCAGCGGCGGCTGAGGTATGCGTGGGGTCTGGCTCTGCCAACGTAGAACGCTGAGACCTGGTTTCACGTCCCCTTCCCGAGGCCTGTTCGTACGACAAGGAGGACTCCTGAGCATCGCGTCTCAGGAGCCTAACTGGCCACGTAGCCCCTCACTCCCTGGCCTCGTCCTGGCGATCCGGACGAGCCAGCGGCGGTTGAGGTATGCGCGGGGTCGGGCTCTACCGACGTGGAACACTAGGGCAGGCGGGAAGATGGTCGCGAAATCCTAGTAATTATTACATGACATATTGTTCTTCAAATACCCCAGACATAAGTTTAAACGCCTCCACGAGGCACAGTGACTGTTGCAAGAAATAAAAACGGAGGAAAGTGCTACCAATGGGACTCATCTTCAGCCTTGGGCGCTATCGTCACTCACAAGGAGCTTCCCCTCGACGTCGGTGCCACTATCAGCAGCCGCCGCGGGAGCGGCGGCGTCACCAGCAGGGGGCGCGGGGTCGACTGACAAGAACTTTTCCAGTAGGGCGTCAACCAGATCCTTCACGGCTTCGGTGACGGCCGCGCAACGCTCTTCGTCCACAGGCTCAAGCAGGGCCCCGAGGTCGGTGCTCGGGTCGCGCAGGTGGAGGTGGCAGAAGGCGCACATCAAGGCCGAAGCAGAAAGTGAACGGGCCTCCCCTTCCACCATTTAGCCGATCCCGTTGACGACTCCCTCAAGCGCCTTGACGAGTTGGGGCAGCAGCTCGGCGGGGCCTTCCTCGGCATTCAGCAGCGGCTCCTCCAGGCCCTTCCCATAAAGCTCCTGCAGGGCCACGCGGGACTTCAGCTCGAGGGATTCGAAGGCCACACGGTCATTAGCTAGAACCATTGCCTTGGCTTCTAGCTGGACCATCTTCGCCTCTACCTCCCCCTTCAGCTTCTCCAGACGGTCGCGCACCACGGTCTGCTCCCGAGCCGACTGTTCCAGCTCGGTGTCACGGTTCGTGACCGCTTCCTCCTGGGCCTTCAGCTCCTCCTCTCGCGCCTCGAGCTGGCGGGCCACAGCGCCTTGCTGGTCGTGAAGGGTCTTCAGCTCGGCCTCTAGCTTCCGGCAACGTTCCTCCGCAACCTTTGCGTCCTTCAGCGCCACGTCACGCTCTGCCCTGGCCAGGCCAGAAGCCCGCTCATTTTCCTAGGAGGTCTTGATGGCCTGGCTCCAGGCCATGCGGACAGCTGCATCGGACCTCAACCACCCCGAAGCGAACTCCAGGCGCACCAATGACGGGCGGTGCTCAGGGTCTTGGAGGTCATCACAAAGCCGAGTCAGCGCAGAGAAGGCCTCCTCCAGAATGTCGGGCAATGCAGGAATACCCCTGCTCGGCGGCGCCGTGGAAAGAGGAGGAGATGGAGCTGGCGCCAGGGCTTGCAGGACAGCGGCATCAGAAGAGACACGGAGCTCCTGAGCCCTCGGAACTCCGGAGGATGGGCCCGGGGCTGGCGCTTCCAGAGCTGGCTTGGCCACATGCGCCACCTTCTCCCGACAAGTCTCGAGACCTTGCGGGGCGATCCGGCGGCTGAAGCAGGGACGCCGTCCCCCCGCCCCAGAGGCGGCGCGACCTTGGCAGGCGGTTGAGCCATAGGGGTAACCACCGAGTCCCTTCTCTTCTTCGGTGCCGACGCTGGCCTAACAGTGCGGAGGAGAAACATCAAGAAGCCGCAGCAAATACGAGGACAAAGGTTAGGGCGAAGCATTAATTGCTCCACAGCAACATAACCCCTCGCCCTCTTCTGAAGCACGAGGCCGGAGATCCTCATGGCCGGGGGCACAGACACTTGAGCCCCAGGAGCAGATGGGGGCGCCTCAGCCGAACTCGCAGCAGCGCCGGCCGGAGTCATAGCAGAGGTACCACCTTGAAGAATCAGCGACGACCGCCTCTTCTTCAGAACCCCAGCCTGCGGCTTCTTTGGTGGGTTGCCCTTTGACCTTGTGGTAGCCCCGGTGGAGCGCGGTGGCCCACCAGCTGGTCCCTCGCCGTCTACGTCATCATCGAGAAGAACACGGAGGAGCTCAGACTGTCATGGGGGAGAAGTCTCCCCTGCGCCTTCCTGGGTCGCCTCCGAGTCCGTCTTCCCCTCCCCCTAGACAGACTCACTAGAAGACAACATCACCGAGGCTCTAGTGGGCGCCGGTAGCACGAGCTCGCGCTCGTTGAAGGCGGGCATGGCGGCAGCAATCCTGGCGGCGGTACAGAGGAAGATGGCAGTCAGGAGGATACCCTTGGTCCTCTGATACCAGGAGAAGGAGGACCTTGCTCAGCTCCTCATCGGGCAAGGCATCTGGGCAAAAGCGGAGGTCATCGCACTCTTCCATGAAACTTATACATGTGTGAATACATAGACAAAATAGAGTGTCCCTAGTATGCCTCTACTAGACTAGCTCATTGATCAAAGATGGTTATGTTTCCTAGCCATAGACATGAGTTGTCATTTGATCAACGAGATCATATCATTAGGAGAATGATGTGATGGACAAGACCCATCCATTAGCTTAGCAACTTGATCGTTTAGTTTTACTGCTATTGCTTTCTTCATGACTTATACATGTTCCTATGACTATGAGAATATGCAACTCCCGAATACTGGAGGAACACTTTGTGTGCTACCAAATGTCACAACGTAACAGGGTGATTATAAAGGTGCTCTATAGGTGTCTCTGATGGTACTTGTTGAGTTGGCACAAATCAAGATTAGGATTTGTCACTCCGATTGTCAGAGAGGTAGCTCTAGACCCTCTCGGTAATGCACATCACTATAAGCCCGGCAAGCATTGTAACTAATGAGTTTGTTGTGGGATGATTTATTACGGAAAGAGTAAAGAGACTTGCCGGTGATGAGATTGAACTAGGTATTGAGATACCGACGATCGAATCTCGGGCAAGTAACATACCGATGACAAAGGGAACAATGTATGTTGTTATGCGGTTTGATCGATAAAGATCTTCGTAGAATATGTAGAAACCAATATGAGCATCCAGGTTCCGCTATTGGTTATTGACCGGAAATGAGTCTCGGTCATGTCTACATAATTATCGAACCCGTAGGGTCCGCACGCTTAACGTTCGGTATTATGAGTTTTTGTGTTTTGATGTATCGAAGGTAGTTTGGAGTCCCGGATGAGATCGGGGACATGATGAGGAGTCTCAAAATGGTCAAGACGTAAAGATCAATATATTGGACGACTATATTTGCCTTTGTGGAGTAGCTTTGTAGCTTATTTGCTGTATGATTTGTTGCAATAATTCGTTTTTCTCGTGCTTCTTTGTTTTAAATCCTTGGTGTTACCCCCTTATGGAAATTATTCCTTGATTGACACCGCCTCAGAAGAAGCCGTGAGCAGTATAGATATACACCTAGGAATTCAGATTTTGAGCCAACAACATTGTATTTCATCCAGTCTGAATACAAGTATATTCTGCTCAGATTTTCAGTAACAAGTACCTGTCAGGCATACACGTTATCCCAGCAATGATTAAATCAGCAAGAGAACAAGATGGATCAACAGTGCATTCCCAGTCAAAGGTATGGTTCGTACGCGATGATTAAATCTGCCATAAGCCAAATTTAAAGCATTGCGACACCCAAAAGTCAGTCAAAATATGCAATGAATTCAGTAAGGACAGTCAGAAAGTTCTTGCCATTCAAATAATCAGCTGCCGGACTGACAAAGATATACAATCCAATCACCCAGAAAATCAGTTCCATCCATCTCAAAAATTTATTGACGAAGTGACAAGGATAAGGATTCCCGGTCTGCATCGGCAAGGAATAAATGAATTCCCATGCTGCAAAAGCTCCCTGGCATAAGGTACCGAGTCTTCCCTAGCGAGGTATTTAAGGGGGGAAGCTTACGAGGTACGGTACCCCGTTTTCCCTCAAGAAGATATCCACCAAAGGCTTCGAGCATAAGCCACTCAGTCTTCCTCAGCACGACACCTCGGTGGTTTCCGAATGCAAGCTGCCCAGTATTCTTCTGTATGGCACTAATACAAAACATTAATTTTGGAATTTTCAGCATATGGCAGTATTTTCCAAGTGGCAGATCTGCAACAGTTGGTCCGAAATAAAATCGGTCAGAGGTATGCCTCCAGAATCAGATATTAATTCATTCAGTATGCTGCCAAGTCCATGCAAAGCTCTCGCACAAGGAAGAATTCACGGTACACATTCGACACCGGTTATTCAAGCAACAAAAACCAGTAGGTGATGCCATGCTCAACAATTCTTGAAGGAAAGGCAACACTGAGACAATAATCTTGGCAATGATTGTCAAGATCAGTCCCGCACATCCAATAATATGATGTTATTAACCCTGTCCGACATGAACAATATTGAGATCTGTATAACCACACGTGAGCCGGATAAATGTACCAAGGCTTAGAACATGAGCTAGACCAAGGTATGATTGCCAGATATTGTACGTAACCGTATTCATGGCCGCGAAAATAATCAAGGATCTATGTAAGGCCCCGCTCTTTCAGTTGAGGATCCAGATGAAGAAAATAATCATGACAGAGCAAGACCAGGAATACAGGTATGCCGGTTATTATGTGAAAAATATGGATGCCCAAGACCGTCTTATTCCACGGCAAACCCACGCAAAGATCCACCTAAGAGGTATACTCCATTATGGTAAGGACCTCATAGCAAGGCAACCAGCTCAGCCCACAGTATGTTCAGAACTGTCAGCACCGAATACCCGAGTCTGTCCGGTCAAACTTATAGACAGCTCAATATATTGACCTCAACACCCGCGATGGAGCATCGCACCGACTGTTATTCACAGGGAGATACTGGCACCATGAAGAATCGGTGTGAAAACATATACTCTGAGGATTGTTATCTCTTGCATAGGGGAAGCAATTAAAAGAATAGCCTGTGTGGATGGGATTCTTTGCCAAGATCACTGCCAGTCAAGACTGCAAAGTTTATCATCAGAGGATGGTGCATTTTTCTATCAGTCACGACAAGCGACAGTTAAACCTTATGGTGCAACTTGGATACTCTAGACTGTGAAGACAGTCAGGATAAGTCAGAAACTCCTGCAAGATGACAGCATCCGTTAGCAAAAACAGATATGATCCACATCACTGTGTTGGAACTCGAAAGCATGCCTATATTCGAGAAATCCGATGCCTGGATAGAAGCGATTCTTTGTTCCACAGGAAGATATGTTCCCAACTCCGTGGAATATTCTCGGTACGAGGATAATATTTCCAGCAAGGATCAATATAAAGCAGGACAAGTATGTCCATAAAAATAATATTTTGGATGCTAGCTCAGCTAGCAAATATGAAAGAAAATTTGAGTCAGTATAAACAGGAACATATAAGGTACGTCCTGTCAGAATGTCAGATACAACAAAGCAAACCACCCCAGATCAGACAGTCAGTCAGATCCAAGTCAGTGGAAATATTATGAATAAAAGAAACCTGACTTGGAAACGGTTTCTTCAAGTCAGAAAAATTATTTAACCCGAAACAACCAAATCACGAGGACGAGATTTCTTTAAGGGAGGAAGAGTTGTCACAGCCTGATTTTTGGCCCTTTCTTTTTCTTTGGATTTTCTGAGATTTTTGCGTGAGTTCTCTTTTTTCGTGGCTATGTGGTCTGGAAACTGAAAAAGATGACCTCTTCTTTCTCTCCAGAGTGGCTTGTCATCCTCATATCTATCCCTAGACCCTGTCATTTTCATCCTTGACCTAACCCAATATTCTGTTTCCAAAGAATATTCCTTCTCTATTAAAGGAATAATTCTTTTTGCCCTAGGTTGTGAAGCAACCTATATCTCTGTCATTCTAAAAATTCCCAAATAAATTTTAATAACTTTTTTGGGTCATGTCTTGCTCAAATATGGCAAAATATTTCGTTGCCATGTTCAAAAATAATCCTCCAATAATCATTTTCCTATTCTGCCCTAAATGGCACTTTGTGAAGCAAGTGCTATTTATCTTTGCCCAATTACCCTCAAACTTGGTGGACATATTTTAATGTTCATATCATTGCCTTGTGCCAAATTTCAAAGTCATTTTCCTAGTAATTATTTTCCAGTGATGTTTCAAAGTTTCTGTCCAGAAAGGAACTTTGTGAAGGAAGTATATTCTAGGCATGTCCAAATGAGATGAAACTTGGTCACATCCTTCAGTTGGTAAAAGCTTGAATCTCCACCCAATTTGAGCTCATGGAGATCATCTATGTGAGCTCAGCTCGAAATCTTGGTTTCTGGTAAAATTTTCACTTTGTGAAGGAACCCTATTTTACCTTGCTTCATTTGAGCTGCCAATTTACTAGGCCATTCATACATATATCTCTATTTACTCCACCAAGTTTTGACACAATCCAGTTATCCATTTACTCTCAGTAAATTCTCCAAGATTCTGTCCAGATTGGAGCTTTGTGAAGCAAATGCCACTTTGGTAACTCCAAATGGTATGAGGTTTTTACATCAGCTCCATATGGTCAAATAATCCCTCTCCACCAAAATTTAGCTCATGACACTTAAGTATGTGAGTGCAACATCATGCTTCACTAATCTGGCCAGTTTTGCACTTTCTACAACAAGTGTCATCTAAACCTCTCTTCTTAGTCTGATTTTTGGTTATCAGCATCATCTTGTTGTAAGATAATCGCCAGACAAACTTTCTACCAAGTTACCCAGCTGGTTTAACCACAGGAAGTTACAAACACCTTGCTGTTGTTTTACCATGGAGCCATCTGCAAATCTCTTCTTTGCCCCTGGATCAATTTCTTTCTCTATTTCTACTAAGGGCACCTAGGTCCATCTACTGGACATGGTCGGCCACGCCAAAGCTTGCCGCTTGCACCAGTGCGCGTGGTGACGGCACCTGCGTCATGCACGGCGCGCGCTCTGGAACGGTCGGGCCACTATGCTCGTCGCCTCCCTCCTCATATCGGCCCCAAACTATGTCCGGGAGCTAGCCCGTGCTCGTCTACACCACCCTGCATCGCTGCCTCGTCGTGGATCGCCGGCAGCGCGCCGTCATAACAGTGCCACTGCGACGCTCTGCTTCTGTCCTCCATTAACGCACTGTTGGAGCTTGCTAGTGAGCGTCCAGAGCTCTCCTCCGCGCCTATTTAAAGGACCCCTGACCTATCCCGCACCTCACCAGCCCCTCCCTCGCCTCTCTCGACCACCAGAGCCCTCGTGCTCCTCTTCTTTCTGTCGACGTCTTCCATAGCCGCCGCGGTCTTGGCCTAGTTCCGACCACCACAGCCCTCCTCTCCTCCTCTGGGGTTATCCACCACCTCCGCCTCGTCCAACCGAGTCGCCCCAACCCCTTGCCCCCTCGTCGGAGCCACTGCTTCACCAAGAAACTCCACCGCCCAAGCTCTCTGTACCCCTCCATGGCGCCGTCCCTCCCGTCCTCCTTGCTCATCCTCGGCGTCCACTAGCCCTCCGAACGGAACCTTCACGCCGCCCCGGTCCCGCCGGTGTCCTCAGCTCGGCCGGAGACGGCCGGAGCTGGCCGCTCCATCGTCGGCCGCCCGCCTCTGTACTCCCGTTCTCCTCCCGTCGCCACTCCCCCTCGCCACCCTGGTGGCCACCGTCCATTGATACGTCTCAAACGTATCTACTTTTCCAAACACTTTTGATATTGTTTTGGCCTCATTCTTGCATGATTTGGACTAAACTAACCCGGACTGACGCTGTTTTCAGCAGAGCTGCCTGTATGGTTTATTTGTGTGCAGGAAAACGGATTTTTAAGTATCTCAGAAAAATCCACGAAAAATCAGAGAAAATCCACGCACCCGAAGGAAACAAATGCCAGAAGTGGGGCCAGAGGGGGGCCAGGGGGTGCCCAGGCGCCCTGTGGGCGCGCCCCCCTGGGCCGCGCCGGGGGGCGCCTGGGTGGGGCCCACACCCCCTGGTGCCCTACTTTAGCCCGTATTTTTACTCCCGACGCAGAAACGCCAGATCGAAAGTTATTTCGCAGTTTTTCATCGCGGAGCCGCCGCCACCCTCTGTTCTTCCTCGGTAGGGCTAATCTGGAGGCTGATTTGGCCTCCGGAGAGGGGAGATCGTCGCCATCGTCATCATCATCACCACTCCATCATCCCTCCATGACTTCCCCCTTCATGTGTGAGTAATTCCCCTGCTGTAGGCGAAGGGGATGGTAGGGATTGGATGAGTTAGATCATGTAATAGTTCGTCAGATTGTTGGGGGCATGTTGCCTATCATCTACTATGGTGTTTATCATCTTTGCTACAACTTGTTATTCTTAATGCTTGACAATTAGGTCCCGAGTGCCATGATTTCAGATCTGAACCATATGTGTTTGCATGAATATATTTGTGTTCGTGATCCTATCTATGAGTTGTTTGCACCTGTTACGGTTCGGAACCGGCGATCCCAAAAGTGACAGCTTGGGACACCAAAGGGGATGGTTCGTAGTTTGAGGATTACATGTATCCATTGAGTTCATTGCTTTGTTCCGGTGCTCTTTGACAGGAGCACCTTAATATCCATAAGTTCCTTTTGGCCCCGTTCGTAGCGGGATGGTAGGACAAAAGATGTTGTGCAAGTTCTTATTGCAAGCACGTACAACTACCTATGGGATACATGCCTAATGTTTGATACTTGCCTAGATGATCATTACTTTTCCGTGTGCCGTGCCCTAAGTTATAATTATCTCATCCATGCAGCGCCCAACCATCCATCTCCCTAGCCTACAGTATTTTAAATCCTGCTTGTTACTAGTCGCTACTTGTGCTATTTACTTTGCTATCTACTGTTGCTATTTACTTTTGCTGTTTACTTTTACTATTACTATCATCACTATCATATCGCTGTTACCACTTATCTTTTGTTGCAAGTAAGTATATTTCAGGTGCGGTTGAATTGACAACTCAACTGTTAAAGCTTATAAATACTCTTTGGCTCCCCGTGTGTCGAATCAATAAATTGGGTTATTCTTACCCGCGAAGACTATCTCGATCCCTTACGGTTGAGGGTTATCAAGTACCGTTTTCTGGCGCCGTTACCAGGGAGCATAGCAATATTTACAAGTCTACTTGAGGTATCCTACCTGATGCACTTTATTCACTATGGGTAAGAAAGGAGACCCCAAGGTTCCGATCTTACTATCCACTACAAGAAGAGGTACTGCTCTGAGCACTAGTGCTACACTTGATTCACCTTCTGTTATGAGTAAGTTTGCCTCACCACCACCACATGATGCTCCTACTGAATCTGTTACTATGTTTGATACTCTTGATGATGCTTCTACTACTTTTGATGATATTAGTTCGCTTGGTTATGCTCTTGAGAAACAAATTGCTGCTGCTGCTAAAAAGTCTGGAGTTGAACTCCCTGTTAGTCGCTACCCTATTGGTGAAACTTATGATTATCCTGATTTGAGTAAACTCAAGGAGAGTCTCCTTGATGATGATTATTATATACTTGATGAAGATCTATGCAGGGAACTGACAGAGTTTTCCGGCTCTGACCCTGAAGCTATTAAGAAACTGTTTGAAAAACACTCTTTGAAGAACAAAACCGTTCCTAATCCTGAATTTGCTACATCTCCTATATGCATTGATGATCCTGATTTTGATTTCTCTGTTGATCTTTCACTTATACCTATGGTTGAAGCTGACCCCTTTTATGGCAGAGAAAATGATGATGCTATTGCACACCTAACTAAACTTGGTGAGCTAGGTAGCCTGTTTACCACAGATGAAAAGATACGATACTTTTATGTGACCAAGTTTCTTCCTTTCTCCTTGAAGGAGGGTGCTAAAGCATGGTATGATTCACTCCCATGCGGTTCCATTAAGAGTCCTCAGGACTTAGCTCACTCTTTTGTTGATAAGTACTTTTCTACTCACATGCAACATGCCGCTTTACAAAGAATTTATAACTTTAAACAGTTGCAGGATGAGTCCCTCCCTAAAGCTTGGGGGAGGTACTGCGGTCTGATTCGGGCTAGACCTGGACATGAAATCCCTAAGAATGAATTAATCGATATATTCTATGCTGGTCTAACTGATGAATCCAGGTCCTATTTGGACAGTTGTGCTGGTTGTGTTTTCAGGAAAAGAACACCGGACGATGCGGAAGATTTAATGGGCAGGATTGCCAAAAACCATGAAGATTGGTCCGTCCCTGAACCACCTCCACCAACAAAGAAGAGGAGCATGTTTGTTCTAAGCCCCGAGGATATGCGAGAAACAAAGAAGTCTATTAAAGAGAAAGGTATTAAAGCTGAAGACGTGAAGCATCTACCCCCTATTGAGAAGCTGTGTGAGCCTACCACTCACCCTCCTATGGTAGAGGTACACTCTCTTTTAGATTTCAACGCAAGTGACATCCCTCATGGTAAGCCTCCTGATCAATGTTTAGATGAGTTTGATAATTTTATTATGAAACATAATCATTTTAATGAGAGGTAGAAAGTCAGTTGCATGATAATTCCCTTGCTATCAAAAGACTGCTTGATGTTTTAGATAGAACAGTTAATGATGTTCAATGTCTTGTGAAGCATTTTCATATGGTTCAAACTCAGCTTGATCAAATTTCTAATGTGCAAAGAGATTTGCTTGCTAACAATGCCAAACAAGATAAATTGCAGGCTTTTGGGATTAAGACCCGAGGAGGAACTAGTACTCAAGATCCTCTTTATCCAGAGGGACATCCTAAGAGAATCGAGCAAGATTCTCAAATGCAGGAAGAAGAAATTGTTGTCTCTCCAAATAAGAAGAAGAAACATAAGGAGACTGACAATTCTAATGATCCTATTGCAGATGAAGAGCCAGCTATTGATCCCAATAGTGTATCTATTTCCGATGCTGAGACTGAAGACGGTGTTGAACCTGAAGGTAATAATAATGAGAAGAATGATCCGCCTGAAGTTCGAGAAGAAGCACCTGACAAACGAAAGAGGTACACTAAAGAAGACTTCATCGCAAGAAAACATGGGAAGGAGAGAGAACCATGGGTACAGAAACCCATGCCCTTTCCAGGTAAGTCCATCAAATCTAAAGAAGAAGAGCATTACAATAAGTTTTGTGAATGGATTAAACCTCTTTTTCTTCAAATCCCTTTGACTGATGCTATTAAGTTACTTCCTTATTCAAAATATATGAAAGATATTGTCACTAATAAAAGAAAAGTTCCTAATGATGCAATATCTACTATGCTTGCTAACTATTCTTTCAGTGGAAAGATTCCTGCGAAGCTCGGTGATCCAGGTATACCCACCATTCCTTGCTCCATAAAGAATAATTATGTCAAAACTGCTTTATGTGATCTTGGAGCAGGAATGAGTGTTATGCCTCTCTCTCTTTACGAGAGGCTTTGTTTAGAGAAACTAATTCCTACAGATATCTCCCTTCAGATGGCTGACAAGTCAACCGCTGTTCCGATAGGTATTTGTGAGGATGTTCCAGTAGAAGTTGCTAATTGTTTAATTCTTACTTATTTTGTTGTGCTTGACATGCCCGAGGATGGGAGCATGTCCATTATTCTTGGTAGACCTTTTCTTAACACCGCAGGTGCTATTATTGATTGCAATAAAGGGAAGGTTACCTTCCATGTGAATGATAAAGAACACACGGTATATTTTCCGAAGAAGACCGACAGGAGGCATGCCCTCAACTCTATAGAGAATATCGAGACCGTGAAAATTGGAGAACGGGATTGTCCACTACATGTGCCTCACAAATACAAAACTATCATGGTAGGGACAATGTCCATCAAGGTAAATGTTCAGTGATTACTTTGTAGGAGGTGAGACTTTTTGCTCTATATATCGCTTGTTTGTCGGTAAGACTTGATCAACCTTACTAGTGAACATGTTTTATATGGATAAAAACTTGAGCTTGTTATGTTTTCATTTGTTTTTAGCTTTGTCCTACTTGCTGTACCAAGTATTTATGTTTTTGAAGCTTCACAATACTACTAACTGCTTCAAGTTTTCAGAGAGTTTCGCAGCTTTTTGAACTTCGAAAAAATTTCAACAGTGAAGTATTCAGAAAAATTCCAGAAAAATTATAATAAAATTTTCCACGTCGGGAGAGACCCGGAAAGTCCTGGGGCCAGCCGGGGGGGCCACCAGTGGCCCAGGCGGCCAGCTGGCGCGGCAAAGCCCTGGCCGCGCCCACAGGGTGCCTGGGGCCCACGGGACCCCCCTCCAGGTACTTCTTCTTCCTCTCTCTCTCTTTTTCTCCAGAAACCCGAGTTCTGGTCTTGTTCTTGTGTTCTTGCTATTCTTGGAGGCGATTCTTCGATCTCTCTCTACAGCCCATCATTTGAGCTGAAATTTTGAGCAACTACTCCCTGGTATGTGACCCCTCCAATTAGATTTTTGATTGGTGGCCTCATTTGTGAGTATTTAGTAGTTCTTGGTGCTCTAGAGATGAGCTTGCATGCATGTGTAAAAAGTTATTTTCCAAGTTTTGATGCAAGTTTATGCCTTGGGCAAGTGAGTTGAGTAGTTTGCCTTAGCTCACTTTGTTTTAGTCCTCATTTTTGTAAATTGTAAAAAAAAATTCAGAAATGAGTTTGTTAGGAAGGGCAAAAGGATGGCTTGAGAAGAGGAGGCCCGCACACTCTGATCGAGTCACTAGAGCCGCAGCTTCACCATCGACTGCTAGGGTGAGCTATAATGAAGATCATGTGCCCCTGGAGTTGTTGGAAGACACAAGTCCAGCACGTGCGATGACATTTCCATGTGATGAATTCATGGAAGCTGCGGGAATCAAGGATGAGTTTTATAATCTTTGTGCTAATGCAGGTTTGACACGGCTCGTCACGAGCCGTGTTACTCAGTATCAAAAACTCACCTCCAGTTTCATTAACAGTTTTAGATATAATCCTGATTCAGGTGCTATTGAGTTTAAAATTTATAATGATCTTATCACCATGACTTTGGGAAATTTTTGTGAAGTAATAGGTGTGCCGAACATTGGGAGGACGGCTAGGATGGCCACTCAGCCCTCCGAGCTGAAAACCGTCATCAACTCTCTCTGCAGCATGGGTACGAGGGATATTCATCGGTCGAAGATCTCCAGCATCTTGTTTCCTCACCTCAGGTATTTTTCATATTATATTGCTAGAGGGGTGTTAGCTCGTGACAACACGAGCAGCATTTCTGCTCCGGATATTGCTATCCTGGCAGCAGCCCTGTAAGGGAGGTCTGATTATAATCTTGGTACCTTAATTGCTCGACGCCTTGCTATGAACGGTAACAAGGGGGACTTATATGGTGGCATTTATGCCACACTTATCTTAGAGCATCTTGGAGGCACCCCACACCCTGATGATACTCCTTTTACTTATTTAAGCTTTGATCTTGCTGCTATGAAAATGCATAAGTTTGTTACCATGGGTTCTGAGCTTGATAACCTTGTTTATATCTTGCGTTTCGGAACTACCGCGGAACGCGAGATCCGTCTACCTGCACCTCTTTTGTTTGATTTTTCTCGCAGGAACGGATGGTCCTTTGATGTTGTCCAGTTCGATGAGTTCATGGTCCAGCATCAGTTTCATAACCCCATGGAGGGGGTTGTGCCCGACGAGGAGAGGCACGGTGAGATACCACATTTTCAG
Source organism: Secale cereale (assembly GCA_902687465.1). Taxonomy (NCBI): domain Eukaryota; kingdom Viridiplantae; phylum Streptophyta; class Magnoliopsida; order Poales; family Poaceae; genus Secale; species Secale cereale. The sequence continues at coordinate 588,315,495 of LR738709.1, read as the reverse complement.
GAAGAGACCGCATCCGAGTTTGGTGAAGGGTCTTCCTCTGTTTGGCGTTCGGAACCTTCCTCGTGGGAGACTCCGAGGAGTTCGGTGTATGCGCCAGCATCCTTCTACGACCCTTGGACTCACCACCATACCCCTGGAGCAGGAGGCTCCTGGGGGAAGTAGCTGCTACCAACTTAGGCCAAAAGCCTAAGCTTGGGGGAGTACGTGGCCTTCTCACTTTTCCATTGTATTATACGTTTTATTCGCTTTGATCTTTTCGAAGTTTTTGCCCGTTCTTCTTTATTTCTCTCTTTGCAAAAACAACAAAAAGATTTTCTCTTTCTTTTGCTTTTTATTCAACCTTTGAAAAATCCAAAAAGATTTCCTTTTTCTCTTTAGTTTGCTTTGTTTTCAGAGATCAGCTCGAGTCCGTGATGGCATTTGATTATATTTCCTATGTTTGATCGTGCAAGTGACAAGCAGTGATGACGAAGATCGACTGAAAGGAAGCAACAAGGAAGACCAGTATGAACTCTTATTGTTTCTACTTTTGTATAGATGCCTGTACTTATGATCTAGAGACCAGCTTGTAGCGACATAGTGCTATGTTTACAATGCTCTTCCAGTGGTTCATGCTTTCCTTGTGGCTAGTCCCGAATAACTAGAGCATATAATGTGTTATTGAAAGAATCTACATGCATTGCACTGTTCATAGTCTGGTATACTAAGGTGGTATTTCCCTTTAGAGAATTTTTGGATTGACTTGGCACATGCTTACACATGTTTAAGACTAAAAGTCTACTTTGCCTTGATGATCTTTGAGTCTTAGAATAGTTATATCACTTTCATGCCCGATTCAATGTTGCTTTGTCGCTCTGCATGATTATGACCGTTATTGCTCTCTAGTTGGTCGCTTCCCAGTCTTTTTCTAAACCTCCACCTGTACTAAGCGGAATGACTGCTTGTGCATCCAAACCCTTTAAACCAGTTATGCCATATGAGTCCACTATACCTTCCTATACATGGTATTTACCTGCCATTCCTAACGAAGACTTTCATGTACCATCTCGAAATTAATCAAAAGCATTTCTCTTTTTGTGCCTATGTTTTAGCTCATGAGGAAGTAGTAGTTAATTCATAATCTTTTTAAGTTGGACAAGTTTCACCCCTGGATTGCATGTATAATGTGCAAACCCCTAATATGAAAAGGAACTGGCATTGAGTGCGCCCGGCTCGAAAAGATAATATAACAAACAAACCCTCCTTCACGCTTTGTTCATGAGAAATCAGAAAACTTTGGCAGTGATAAACAAAGGAGATTAAGAGGATGTGATCGTCCTCATGCGGGAGCCGTTCCTCGAGACTTGTCTAGCTTAAAAAGTGACTGAGTTATCTGCTAGCATTCCTTGACGAAATATGCACCTCTCAAAAACATATTTACTTCTGTTTTTAAAACCAAGAGCTCTGGTACATGTTTAGTTTTTGTTTCCGATCACGGGCTTTCAACTTTGCCAATAAAAGCCACGGTTCGAGAGTCTCACCTTCTTTCTTCAAAGCACTGACTAGGAGAGCATAATTGTCATTCTGAGTGTAATGTGCATTGTCCCAAAGTATTACATTGTCTTCTGCATACTTGTGATATGATTTATTCTGAAATTCTTAGCTCTAGTCTCCTTTAAAACTCTCGAGGAGTCTCTGCATTTATGTTTTGCTTCACTCATGGAGGCTAGCGAGATACCACCCTAATATGCTCAAGCTATGTGCAATGTAATCTTGTCTTGATTTTCAGTAATATATTATTCACTTTTAAGTATTCGTGACTGGTCACTTGAAAGAAGGATTGCTCCTTGCATTGTCCTCATAACTACTGTTTCAATAATTGCTAAACTCTTTTCGTAGTACATGCTTATATACATCTAATGAAGCAAAAGAGTTTGTCAAAGTTTTCTTTGTCGCGTCCAGTTCCTCGAACTGAATTGCTTGAGGACAAGCAATATGCTAAGCTTGGGGGAGTTGATACGTCTCAAACATATCTACTTTTCCAAACACTTTTGATATTGTTTTGGCCTCATTCTTGCATGATTTGGACTAAACTAACCCGGACTGACGCTGTTTTCAGCAGAGCTGCCTGTATGGTTTATTTGTGTGCAGGAAAACGGATTTTTAAGTATCTCAGAAAAATCCACGAAAAATCAGAGAAAATCCACGCACCCGAAGGAACCAAATGCCAGAAGTGGGGCCAGAGGGGGGCCAGGGGGTGCCCAGGCGTCCTGTGGGCGCGCCCCCCTAGGCCACGCCGGGGGGGCGCCTGGGTGGGGCCCACACCCCCTGGTGCCCTACTTTAGCCCGTATTTTTACTCCCGATGCAGAAACCCCAGATCGAAAGTTATTTCGTAGTTTTTCGTCGCGGAGCCGCCGCCACCCTCTGTTCTTCCTCGGGAGGGCTAATCTGGAGGCTGATTTGGCCTTCGGAGAGGGGAGATCGTCGCCATCGTCATCATCATCACCACTCCATCATCCCTCCATGACTTCCCCCTTCATGTGTGAGTAATTCCCCTGCTGTAGGCGAAGGGGATGGTAGGGATTGGATGAGTTAGATCATGTAATAGTTCGTCAGATTGTTGGGGGCATGTTGCCTATCATCTACTATGGTGTTTATCATCTTTGCTACAACTTGTTATTCTTAATGCTTGACACTTAGGGCCCGAGTGCCATGATTTTAGATATGAACCATATGTGTTTGCATGAATATATTTGTGTTCGTGATCCTATCTATGAGTTGTTTGCACCTGTTACGGTTCGGAACCGGCGATCCCAAAAGTGACAGCTTGGGACACCAAAGGGGATGGTCCGTAGTTTGAGGATTACATGTATCCATTGAGTTCATTGCTTTGTTCTGGTGCTCTTTGACAGGAGCACCTTAATGTCCATAAGTTCCTTTTGGCCCCGTTCGTAGCGGGATGGTAGGACAAAAGATGTTGTGCAAGTTCTTATTGCAAGCACGTACAACTACCTATGGGATACATGCCTAATGTTTGATACTTGCCTAGATGATCATTACTTTTCCGTGTGCCGTGCCCCAAGTTAGAATCTATCTCATCCATGCAGCGCCCAACCATCCATCTCCCTAGCCTACAGTATTTTAAATCCTGCTTGTTACTAGTCGCTACTTGTGCTATTTACTTTGCTATCTACTGTTGCTATTTACTTTTGCTGTTTACTTTTACTATTACTATCATCACTATCATATCGCTGTTACCACTTATCTTTTGTTGCAAGTAAGTATATTTCAGGTGCGGTTGAATTGACAACTCAACTGTTAAAGCTTATAAATACTCTTTGGCTCCCCGTGTGTCGAATCAATAAATTGGGTTATTCTTACCCGTGAAGACTATCTCGATCCCTTACGGTTGAAGGTTATCATCCATCCAGGCGGCCTCGCCCTGGCCTCCCGCGCCCGCAGGTGGCCTCGGCCGGGCGGGAGATGGCCGGAGCCGCCCGGGCCACTCGCCGGTGTCGCCCCTCCCCTGCTCCTCCTCTGTCCCGTGCGGGACAGGAGCGAGGAAGAAGACGACCTCGCCTGGCCCCTCCCCTTGCCCGCGGCCCCACCGGTAAGTGGCACAAGCTCTGGGCCCAGTTGTTTTAAGTGGAAACGTTTTCTTGAATTACGTTTTCAGAAACTGAAGGCGTATTTTCTTTCTTCTTCGGCCCAAAGTGCGCTTTCTAATCCAGAAGGCGTACTTATTATTCTGCGCTTCTGTCTTATCCACTCAGGGACCCGTTGGTGATTAAAATTTTCACATATTGGTCCCTGGTGTTCAACCCTTCATAATTTTTCAACCGTAACTCCGAATCAGGTGATTCCAAAGCCCACGTCTTTGTCTCGTCGAGCCCGTTCTGTTGGTATCATTTTCACTATGGGTTGACATTCTGAAAATGACCATTTTGCCCTTGCCGTAAACAGCCCCCTCCGAGAGAGAACTATTTCTGATGATTCTTTCCGCGATCGTTCCGCACTTTTTCCTGGAGTCTCCGTCACCCCAGGCAAGCCACAATACCCACTTGCATGATAGTCATGCAGTAGCCATGGTTTTCAACTTGAATATTTATTAAATGGTTGCTTGTTTAAAGTATGATTATCGTTGTCTCGGTAATGCTTCGGGGTTATTGTTTAAGTTCTTGCTATGTTGTTATGCACCTGTTTATCGTGCCATGCTAGTTGCTAGTATTCCTTTCATAGGTTTATTCTTGCTAGTAGTACATGTTGATGTTGGCGATGCTCTTCGGTGTATGACTGTCGTCTGCTCCGAGTACCGTTGTTATGGATGTTCTTTTGCATCCAGTTAATTAAATGCTTGCATGTTGGTATTGTTGATATGTTCTTTCATGATATTTATTGTTGATGCTAGTGGTCATGCTATGTTTCGGAAAAATATGTACTTATGATGTTCATGCTAGTCATTATGTCATGCTTATGATTCATTGTTGATATGGTGGATATTTATGTGGTTCCCTCATGATTATGTTGATATTCATGCTCATGCATTGTAATTGCATCATGTATTTTATCATGACTCAGCATATTTCCATTCAAGTTTAACCAGATTAAATTGAACTTTAACAACTGTTGGCTGAGTCATGGTTCTATCATATCGAACTGACCAGTGCAACCACGTTTACCTTTATGGGAAGGTCCTAACTGGGTTTATTGTCATACCTCTCGCCGGTGCCTCCAACGAGGGAAGGTTATGGGCGTGCGGTACCTTGGCCGGGTAAGCAGACATAACCTTGTGTGCTCGTTGTTGTTGTTATGGATCCGGGTCCCCGTTTGGGACCGTTTATGTTTGGCCACGACGGTGGTCATTGTGTCTTTGGTAGACACGGGGCCACCCAGGACTTAGCCCAAAAGGGGAGTTGGTTGAAGTGGCCGGGAGAGTGTCATGACAGTAGATCGGTTTTGTCGGAACGCCGTTGGTCCACCCGAATGGGAGAACGAGGCCATGGGTTCCGTAGTGTGGGTACAGTGCACTACCTCTGTAGAGTGTATATTAAATCTATCGATAGCCGCACCCGCGGACAAGGGCCTAGTTCATAGTTGGTCACACTATGAGTCAACAGTAATAATAATAATGTGCTTAATAACAACCCCGAAAAGATCACCGTTTGAGACCAAGTGTTGGTCATGGCTGTGATCGCCGGAATGATCACGGTGGTATCGAGGATACCGAGTTGTTGGATATTTGTGATGTTGTGCAAGAATCGTGGGCAAAGATCAAGCTCCTCGTGGTCATTTGATGATTACTACGGTATTGTTTATATCAAGCTTGATTTGATCCTGAGATGATCGTGTAATGTCCGAGGTTGGTAAGTGATGCATGTTATGGTTACGAGGTAACCCGAGTAAAATAAATGGTGCATGTAGTGTCATCATGTTGCATGCTAGTATCATCAGATTTATATGTTCATACCGTGCTCATATTGTCTAGTTGTATCATGATCATGTTGTTCATGCTATGTTATCCTGATGATCTCATGATAATTTCTGATTAACCTGTAATTGCCATGATGTTGTTTGTCTTGAATGCTTTTGGTTTATTGTGAGCTTGCAAGTACATTCAATGTACTGACCTGGCGTGTCATGCCAGCTTGCAGGTCGTGCCTGGATTGCTTGCTTGTTTGGTGTTTTTCCCGTGTTCGTGAGCTAGGATAAACGTTCCAGCCAGAGTCCCTGCGGATTGGAGTCCATCATCATCGTTCGTTGTTCCACTGCCAGTAGTTGTTCCGCTGCTTTCAGTTGTTATGCGGCTTGTATAGAGCAACCGTGTTGGCGTAGCTTCGCCGTGCCGATGTTATTCATTGTAATATCGAAACCCTTGTAATCAAATTCATGTTGTAATAGAAAGCTGGTTTGTTCGCAGTGCCATATTCCGGATGACTTCTCCTCGATCTCTGGGCTGGAATACGGGGCATTCCGGTTTTCTCTGAGCCGCGGTGCCACAGGTCCATAGTTATTAACTAGATGGTTTCTTCTCTCTTTTTGGATCTCAATACCAAGTTCTCCTCGGTCTTCTAGGAGATCTATTCGATGTAATCCTTTTGCGATGTGTTTGTCGAGATCCGATGAATTGTGGGTTTATGATCAAGATTATCTATGAGAAATATTTGGTTCTTTTCTGAATTCTATGATTATAATATCCTTGCAAGTCTCTTCAAATTATCGGTTTGGTTTGTCCTACTAGATCTATAGTTCTTGCAATGGGAGAAGTGTTCGGCTTTGGGTTCAATCTTGTGGTGTCCTTTCCCAGTGACAGCAGGGGCAGCAAGGCACGTATTGTATTGTTTCCATCGAGGATAAAAAGATGGGGTTTATATCATATTGCTTGAGTTTATCCCTCTACATCATGTCATCTTGCTTAAAGCATTACTCTATTCTTATGAACTTAATACTCTAGATGCATGCTGGATAGCGGTCGATGTGTGGAGTAATAGTAGTAGATGTAGAATCATTTCGGTCTACTTATTACGGACGTGATTCCTATATATAATGATCATGCCTAGATATTCTCATAATTATTCGCTTTTCTATCAATTGCTTGACAGTAATTTGTTCACCCAGCGTAGAATTCTGTTATCATAAGAGAAGCCACTAGTGAAACCTATGGCCCCAGGCTCTATTCTCAACATATCAATCTACAATCTACTTTACTTTGTTGTTTTTACTTTCAGTTCTTATATCCAAAAATACCAAAAATATCAAACTATCCTATCTATCAGATCTCACTTTTGTAAGTGACCGTAAAGGGATTGACTACCCCTTATCGCGCTGGCTGCGAAGTTCTTATTTGTTTGTGCAGGTGCGAGGGACTCGCGCGTGGTCTCCTACTGGATTGATACCTTGGTTCTCAAAAACTGAGGGAAATACTTACGCTACTGTGTTGCATCACCCTTTCCTCTTCGAGGTAATACAACGCAAGCTCGAGAAGTAGCGAGAAGAATTTCTGGCGCCGTTGCCGGGGAGGCTTACACAAAAGTCATATACCAAGTACCTATCACAAACCCTTATCCTTCACATTACATTTATTTGCCTCTCGTTTTCCTCTCCCCCACTTCACCCTTGCCGTTTTATTTGCCTTTTTTCGTTTGCCTTTCTGTTTGCTTGTGCTGCCATGTGCCCTCTATTAGCTTGCATCTTTACTTGCTAAATTATGGATCCTCATTCACTTGCTAATCTCTTTAAGAGATCCAACTATGATGAACCAATTGCTAGTGATTTTAGTGCACTAGATTATCTTTATGAGGTTTTTCTTGAAATTTATGAATCTGAAAATTGTGATGAAGTATTGAAAAAAAATATAAAGTAATCCACGATAGCTCCTTGAGCAAAAATCATGATTGCAATAATGTTATTATAAATTCTATTGATGTCAATTGTGTTAATGATATGCAAAACCCTAAGCTTAGGGATGCTAGTATTGCTATGTCCACTACTTGTTGCAATGATCATGATTGGGGTGATTCTTCTTATGATCTTGAAAATTTATTTAAGCCCCATAATGAATATGAGATTGATAATAGTGTTTGCAATAATATTGAAAGTGGGTTTGGAAGAGTGTCAACTTTAGATCCCACATATTTGGAGAATGTTCAATCTTATGAATTTTTTGATAAAAGTGGGTTTGGAGAGGTCATGACTTTAGTTAATGTTGATCCCACTATTTTGGAAGAGTGTCAACTTCGTATGCATGTGGATCACGTTGAGAATATGTTTTGTGATAGCTATATTGTTGAATTTGCTTATGATCATACATGCAATTATTATGAGAGAGGAAAATATGGTTGTAGAAATCTTCATGTTACTAAATTACCACTCTTCATGTTGAGATTAATTTTGTTTCTTTCTTCTTCCTTGCATATGTTAGATCTTGCTTGTCTTGCTAATTTTTTTTCATATAAAATGACTATGCATAGGAAGTACGTTAGACTTAGATGTTATTTTCACATGCTATATGATGCTCTCTTTGTGCTTTAATTCTTATCTTTCATGTGAGCATCATTGAATTCTCAAGCCTATCTTAATGGCTATAAAGACAGAGCTTGTTAAGAGGCAAGCCGATTTTATTTTCTTTGTCTTTTCTTCTGTTTAGGAATAAATATTGCATCTAGCTTCTGTTTAGATGTGGTTTTGTGTTTTAGTTAGTGTTTGTGCCAAGTAGAACCTTTGGGAAGACTTGTGTGAAGTTTATATGATCATGCTGTAAAAAACAGAAACTTTAGTGCTCACGAGATTAGCTACCATATTTTACTGGAGAGTGCTATTTAGTTGATTCTTTTTGTAGACGATTAATAGACAAATTATTCACGTTTACCAATTTATTTCAATTTTTTGGGAGTTACATAAGTATTCGAAAGTTACAGATTACTACAGATTGTTCTGTTTTTGATAGATTCTGTTTTTCGTGTGCTGTTTGCTTATTTTGATGAATCTATGAGTAGTATTGGGGAGTATGAATCATAGAGTAGATGGAATACAGTAGGTTTAACACCAATATAAATTAAGAATGAGTTTATAACAGTACCTTTGAGTGGTGGTTTGTTTTCTTATACTAACGGAGCTCACGAGATTTTTGGCTAAGTTTTGTGTTGTTAAGTTTTCAAGTTTTGAGTATGGCTTTGATGGAGTATGGAACAAAGACTGGCAAGATCCTAAGCTTGGGGATGCCCAAGGCACCCCAAGGTAAAATTGAAGGACAACCAAAAGCCTAAGCTTGGGGATGCTCCAGGAAGGCATCCCCTCTTTTGTCTACAAGATGGAGGAGAATAGCTCAACCAGCGAGCATGTGCTCAAATTGTTTGGGTACTACAATAAATTGAATCAAGTGGGAGTTAATCTTACAGATAAAATAGTAATTGACAAAGTTCTCTAGTCACCATCACCAAGTTAGTAGAACTTCATGACAAACTATAATATGCAGGGGATGACGAAAGTAATTCCCGAGCTCTTCGTAATGCTGAAATCAGCGAAGGTAGAAATCAAGAAAGAGCATCAAGTGTTGATGGTTAACAAGACCACTTGTTTCACGTAAAGGGCAAAGGGATAGAAGGGGAACTTTAAGAAGAATGACAAGCAAGTTGTCACTCCCGTGAAGAAACCCAAAGCTAAACTCAACCCTGAAACTAAGTGCTTCTACTGCAAAGAAAATGGTCACTCGAAGCGCAACTGCCCTAGATAGTTGTTGATAAGAAGGATGGCAAAGTGAACAAAGATATAATTGATATAGAGATTATTGATGTGTCCTTTACTAGTGTTCATAGCGACCCTTGGGTATTTGATACCGGTTCAGTTGCTAAAATTAGTAACTCGAAACGAGAGTTGCAGAATGAACAGAGACTAGTTAAAGGTGAAGTAATGATGTGTGTTGGAAGTGGTTCCATGATTGATATGATCATCATCGCACACTCCCTATACTTTGGGGATTAGAGTAGAACCTAAATAAATGTTATTTGGCATTTGCGTTGAGCATGAATATGATTTGATCATGTTTGTTGCAATACGGTTATTCATTTAAAAACATAGAATAATTGTTATTCTGTTTACATGAGTAAAACCTTCGATGGTCATACACCCAATGAAAATAGTTTGTTGGATCTCGATCGTAGTAATACACATATTCAAAATATTGAAGCCAAAAGATGCAAAGTTTATAATGATAGTGCAACTTATTTGTGGCACTGCCGTTTATGTCATATTGGTGTAAAGCGCATGAAGAAACTCCATAATGATGGGCTTTTGGAATCACTTGATTATGAATCACTTGGTGCTTGCAAACCATGCCTCGTGGGCAAGATGACTAAAACTCCGTTCTTCGGAACAATGGAGCGAGCAACTGATTTGTTGGAAATCATACATACTGATGTATGTGGACCGATGAGTGTTGAGGCTCGCGGCGGGTATCGTTATTTTCTGACCTTCACAGATGATTTGAGCAGATATGGGTATATCTACTTGATGAAGCACAAGACTAAAACATTTGAAAATTTCAAAGAATTTCAGAGTGAAGTAGAGAATCATCGTAACAAGAAAATTAAGTTTCTACGATCTGATCGCGGAGGCGAATATTTGAGTTATGAGGTTGGTCTTCGTTTAAAACAATGTGGAATAGTTTCACAACTCACGCCACCCGGAATACCACAGCGTACTGGTGTGTCCGAACATCGTAACCGTAATTTATTAGATATGGTGCGATCTATGGTGTTTCTTACCGATTTACCGTTTTGGGTTATGCATTAGAGACAGATGCGTTCACGTTAAATATGGGCAGCATCTAAATCTGTTGAGACGACGCCTTATGAACCGTGGTTTGGCAAGAAACCAAAGTTGTCGTTTCTTAAAGTTTGGAGCTGCGACGTTTATGTGAAAAAGCTTCAAACTGATAAGCCCAAACCCAAGTCGGAGAAATGTGTCTTCATAGGATACCCAAAGTAGACTGTTGGGTACACCTTTTATCACAGATCCGAAAGCAAGATATTCGTTGCGAAGAATGGATCCTTTCTAGAGAAGGAGTTTCTTTCGAAAGAAGTGAGTGGGAGGAAAGTGGAACTTGATGAGGTAATTGTACCTGGTCCCGAATTGGAAAGTAGTACATGACAGAAACTAGTTCCAGTGATTCCTACACCAATTAGTGAGGAAGCTAATGATGATAATCATGAAACTTCAGATCAAGTTATTGCTGAACCTCGTAGGTGAACCAGAGATTGTTCCACGCCAGAGTGGTACGGTAACCCGGTTCTGGAAGTCATGTTACTAAACCATGATGAACCTACGAACTATGAGGAAGTGATGATGAGCCTAGATTCCGCAAAATGGCTTGAGGCCATAAAATCTGAGATGGGATCCATGTATGAGTACAAAGTGTGGACTTTGGTTGACTTGCCCGATGATAAGCACGCCATTGAAAATAAATGGATCTTTAAGGGGAAGACTGACGGCGATGGTAATGTTACTGTCTAAGAAGCTTGACTTGTTGCGAAAGGTTTTTTTGGCAAGTTCAAGGTGTTGACGACAATGAGATTTTCTCACTCGTAGAGATGCTTAAGTCTTTCTGAATCATGTTAACAATTGCCACATTTTATTAAATATGGCAAATGGATAATAAAACTGCATTCCTTATTGAATTTATTAAAGAAGAGTTGTATATGATGCAACTAGAATGTTTTGTCAATCCTAAAGGTGCTAACAAAATATGCAAGCTCCAGTGATCCATCTATGGACTGGTGCAAGCATCTTGGAGTTGGAATATACGCTTTGATAAGTTGATCAAAGCATATAGTTTTATACAGACTTGAAGTGAAGCCTGTATCTACAAGGAAGTGAGTGGGAGCACTACAACTTTTTCTAATAAGTATATGTGAATGACATATTGTCGATCGGAAATGATGTAGAACTTTCTGGAAGGAGTGTTTGAAAGGAGTTTTTCAAAGAATGACCTCGGTGAAGCTGCTTACATATTGAGCATCAAGATCTATAGAGGTAGATCAAGATGTTTGATAAGTTTTCTTTCAATGAGAACATACCTTGACAAGTTTTTGAAGTAGTTCAAAATGGAACTGTCAAAGAAAGAGTTCTCGACTCTGTTGTAAGGTATGCAGTTGAGTAAGACTCAAAACCTGGCCACGACAGAAGATAGAGAAAGAATGAAAGTCATTCCCTATGTCTCAGCCATAGGTTCTATAAAGTATGACATGCGGTATACCAGACCTATTGTATGCCTTGCCCAGAGTTTGGCATGAGAGTACAATTTTGATATAGGTGTAGATAATTGGACATCGGTCAAAATTATCCTTAGAGGACTAAGGAAATATTTCTCGATTATGGAGGTGATAAAGAGTTCGTCCTAAAGAGTTACGCCAATGCAAGCTTTGACACAAATCCATATGACTCTAAGTATCAATCCGGATGTGTATTGAAAGTGGGAGCAATTAGCTAGAGTAGCTCCATGAAGAGCATTGTAGACATAGAAATTTGCGAAATACACACGGATCTGAATTTCACAGACCCACTGACTAAATTTCTCTCACGAAGCAAAACATGATCACACCTTACTACTCTATGGGTGTTAATCACATGGCGATGTGAACTAGATTATTGACTCTAGTAAACCCTTTGGGTGTTGGTCGCATGGCGATGTGAAGTTTGGGTATTATTCACATAACGATGTGAACTATCGATATTAAATCACATGGCGATGTGAACTAGATTATTGACTCTAGTCCAAGAGAGAGACTCAAGGAAATATGCCCTAGAGGCAATAATAAGGTTGATATTTATATTTCCTTATATCATGATAAATGTTTATTATTCATGCTAGAATTGTATTAACCTGAAACTTATACATGTGTGAATACATAGATAAAACAGAGTGTCCCCAGGATGCCTCTACTAGACTAGCTCATTGATCAAAGATGGTTATGTTTCATAGCCATAGACATGAATTGCCATTTGATGTTATGGACAAGACACATCCGTTAGCTTAGCAACTTGATCATTTAGTTTTACTGCTATTGCTTTCTTCATGACTTATACATGTTCCTATGACTATGAGATTATGCAACTCCCGAATATCGGAAGAACACTTTGTGTGCTACCAAACGTCACAACGTAACTGGGTGATTATAATGGTGCTCTACAGGTGTCTACGATGGTACTTGTTGAGTTGGCATAAATCAAGATTAGGATTTATCACTCCGATTGTCGGAGAGGTATCTCTGGGCCCTCTCGGTAATGCACATCACTATAAGCCTGGCAAGCATTGTAACTAATGAGTTAGTTGTGGGATGATGCATTATGGAACGAGTAAAGAGACTTGCCAGTAACGAGATTAAACTAGGTATTGAGATACCGACAATCAAATCTCGGGCAAGTAACATACCGATGACAAAGGGAACAACGTATGTTGTTATGCAGTTTGACCGATAAAGATCTTCATAGAATATGTAGGAACCAATATGAGCATCCAGGTTACGCTATTGGTTATTGACCGGAGATGAGTCTCGGTCATGTCTACATAGTTCTCGAACCCGTAGAGTTCGGTGACGATCGGTATTATGAGTTTATGTGTTTTGATGTACCGAATGTACTTCGGAGTCCCGGATGAGATCGGGGACATGATTAGGAGTCTCGAAATGGTCGAGACGTAAAGATCGATATATTGGACGACTATATTCGAACATCGGCATGGTTCCGAGTGATTTGGGTATTTTTCACAGTACCGGAGAGTTACGGGAATTCGCCGGGGAGTATACGGGCCTTATTGGGCTTTAGGGGAAAGAGAGAGGGGAGGCTGCGCACCCCCTAAGGCTTAGTCCGAATTGGACTAGGGGGAGGGGCTACCCCGTCCTTCCTTCTCTTCTCTTTTCCCTTTCCTTTTCTCCTACTCCTACTACTTGGAAGAGCTCCTAGTTCTACTAGGAAAGGGGTAATTGATAACCCTCAACCGTAAGGGATCGAGATAGTCTTCGCGGGTAAGAATAACCCAATTTATTGATTCGACACACGGGGAGCCAAAGAGTATTTATAAGCTTTGACAGTTGAGTTGTCAATTCAACCGCACCTGAAATATACTTACTTGCAACAAAAGATAAGCGGTAACAGTGATATGATAGTGATGATAGTAATAGTAAAAGTAAACAGCAAAAGTAAATAGCAGTAGTAAATGGCAAAAGTAGCAACTAGTGACAAGCAGGATTTAAAACACTGTAGGCTAGGGAGATGGATGGTTGGGCGCTGCATGGATGAGATAGATTTAACTTGGGTCACGGCACACGGAAAAGTAATGATCATCTAGGCAAATATCGAACATTAGGCATGTATCCCGTAGGTAGTTGTACGTGCTTGCAATAAGAACTTGCACAACATCTTTTGTCCTAACATCCCGCTACGAACGGGGCCAAAAGGAACTTATGGATATTAAGGTGCTCCTATCAAAGAGCACCGGAACAAAGCAATGAACTCAATGGATACATGTAATCCTCAAACTACGGATCATCCCCTTTGGTGCCCCAAGCTGTCACTTTTGGGATCGCCGGTTCCGAACCGTAACAGGTGCAAACAACTCATAGATAGGATCACGAACACAAATATATTCATACAAACACATATGGTTCAGATCTGAAATCATGGCACTCGGGCCCTAAGTGTCAAGCATTAAGAATAACAAGTTGTAGCAAAGATGATAAACACCATAGTAGATGATAGGCAACATGCCCCCAACAATCTGACGAACTATTACATGATCTAACTCATCCAATCCCTACCATCCCCTTCGCCTACAGCAGGGGAATTACTCACACATGGAGGGAGAAGTCATGGAGGGATGATGGAGTGGTGATGATGATGACGATGGCGACGATCTCCCCTCTCCGGAGGCCAAATCAGCCTCCAGATTAGCCCTCCCGAGGAAGAACAGAGGGTGGCGGCGGCTCCGCGACAAAAAACTGCGAAAGAACTTCTGATCTGGGGTTTCTGCGTCAGGAGTAAAAATACGAGGTGAAGTAGGGCACCAGGGGGTGTGGGGCCCACCCAGGCGCCCCCTCGGCGCGGCCCAGGGGGGGGGGCGCCCACAGGGCGCCTGGGCACCCCCTGGCCCCCCTCTGGTCCCACTTCTGGCACCTGGTTCCTTCGGGTGCGTGGATTTTCTGTGATTTTTCGTGGATTTTTCTGAGATACTTAAAAATCCGTTTTCCTGCACACAAATAAACCATACAGGCAGCTCTGCTGAAAACAGCGTCAGTCCGGGTTAGTTTAGTCCAAATCATGCAAGAATGAGGTCAAAACAATATCAAAACTGTTTGGAAAAGTAGATACGTTTGAGACGTATCAACTCCCCCAAGCTTAGCATATTGCTTGTCCTCAAGCAATTTAGTTCAACGAACTGGACGCGACAAAGAAAACTTTGACAAACTCTTTTGCTTCATTAGATGTATATAAGCATGTACTACGAAAAGAGTTTAGCAAGTATTGAAACGGTACTTATGAGGACAATGCAAGGAGCAATCCTTCTTTCAAGTGACCAGTCACAAATACATAAAAGTAAATAATATATTACTGAAAATCAAGACAAGATTACATTGCACATAGCTTGAGCATATTAGGGTGGTATCTCGCTAGCCTCCATGAGTGAAGCAAAACATAAATGCAGAGACTCCTCCAGAGTTTTAAAGGAGACTAGAACTAAGAATTTCAGAATAAATCATATCACAAGTATGCAAAAGACAATGTAATACTTTGGGACAATGCACATTACACTCAGAATGACAATTATGCTTTCCTAGTCGGTGCTTTGAAGAAAGAAGGTGAGACTCTCGAACTGTGGCTTTTATTGGCAAGGTTGAAAACCCGTGATCGGAAACAAAAACTAAACATGTACCAGAGCTCTTGGTTTTAAAAAACAGAAGTAAATATGTTTTTGAGAGGTGCATATTTCGTCAACGAATGCTAGCAGATAACTCAATCACTTTTTAAGCTAGACAAGTCTCGAGGAATGGCTCCCGCATGAGGACGATCACATCCTCTTAATCTCCTTTGTTTATCACTGCCAAAGTTTTCTGATTTCTCATGAACAAAGCGTGAAGGAGGGTTTGTTTGTTATATTATCTTTTCGAGCCGGGCGCACTCAATGCCAGTTCCTTTTCATATTAGGGGTTTGCACATTATACATGCAATCCAGGGGTGAAACTTGTCCAACTTAAAGAGATCATGAGTTAACTACTACTTCCTCATGAGCTAAAACATAGGCACAAAAAGAGAAATGCTTTTGATTAATTTCGAGATGGTACATGAAAGTCTTCGTTAGGAATGGCAGGTAAATACCATGTATAGGAAGGTATAGTGGACTCATACGGCATAACTGGTTTTAAGGATTTGGATGCACAAGCAGTCAGTCCACTTAGTACAGGTGGAGGTTTAGCAAAAGACTGGGAAGCGACCAACTAGAGAGCAATAACGGTCATAATCATGTAGAGCGACAAAGCAACATTGAATCGGGCATGAAAGTGATATAACTATTCTAAAACTCAAAGATCATCAAGGCAAAGTAGACTTTTTAGTCTTAAACATGTGTAAGCATGTGCCAAGTCAATCCAAAAATTCTCTAAAGGGAAATACCACCTTAGTATACCAGACTATCAACAGTGCAATGCATGTAGATCATTTCAATAACACATTATACACTCTAGTTATTCAGGACTAGCCACTAGGAAAGCATGAACCATTGGAAGAGCATTGTAAACATAGCACTATGTCGCTACAAGCTGGTCTCTAGATCATAAGTACACGCATATGTACAAAAGTAGAAACAATAAGAGTTCATACCGGTCTACCTTGTTGCTTCCTTTCAGTCGATCTTCGTCATTACTGCTTGTCACTTGCACGATCGAACGTAGGAAATATAATCAAATGCCATCATGGACTCGAGCTGATCTCTGAAAACAAAGCAAACTAAAGAGAGAAAGGAAATCTTTTTGGGGTTTTCAAAGGTTGAATAAAAGCAAAAGAAAGAGAAAATCTTTTTGTTGTTTTTGCAAAGTGAGAAACAAAGAAGAATGGGCAAAAACTTCGAAAAGATCAAAGCGAATAAAACGGATAATACAATGGAAAAGTGAGAAGGGCGCGTACTCCCCCAAGCTTAGGCTTTTGGCCTAAGTTGGTAGCAGCTACTGCCCCCAGGAGCCTCCTGCTCCGGGGGTGTGGTGGTGAGTCCACGGGTCGTAGAAGGATGCTGGCGCGTACACCGAACTCCTCGGAGTCTCCCACGAGGAAGGTTCCGAACGCCAAACAAAGGAAGACCCTTCACCAAACTCGGTGGCGGTCTCTTCCTGAAAATGTGGTATTTCACCGTGCCTCTCCTCGTCGGGCACAACCCCCTCCATGGGGTTATGAAACTGATGTTGGACCATGAACTCATCGAACTGAACGACATCAAAGGACCATCCGTTCCTGCGAGAAAAATCAAACAAAAGAGGTGCAGGTAGACGGATCTCGCGTTCCGCGGCAGTTCCGAAACGCAAGATATAGATAAGATTATTAAGTTCAGAACCCATGGTAACAAACTTATGCCTTTTCATAGCAGCAAGATCAAAGCTTAAATAAGTAAAAGGAGTATCATCAGGGTGTGGGGTGCCTCCAAGATGCTCTAAGATAAGTGTGGCGTAAACGCCACCATATAAGTCCCCCTTGTTACCGTTCATAGCAAGGCGTCGAGCAATTAAGGTACCCAGATTATAATCAGACCTCCCTGAGAGGGCTGCTGCCAGGATAGCGATATCCGGAGCAGAAATGCTGCTCGTGTTGTCACGAGCTAACACCCCTCTAGCAATATAATATGCAAAATACCTGAGGTGAGGAAACAAGATGCTGGAGATCTTCGACCGACGAATATCCCTCGTACCCATGCTGCAGAGGGAGTTGATGACGGTTTTCAGCTCGGAGGGCTGAGTGGCCATCCTTGCCGTCCTCCCAACGTTCGGCACACCTATTATTTCACAAAAATTTCCCAAAGTCATGGTGATAAGATCATTGTAAATTTTAAACTCAATAGCACCTGAATCAGGATTATATCTAAAACTGTTAATGAAACTGGAGGTGAGTTTTTGATACTGAGTAACACGGCTCGTGACGAGTCGTGTCAAACCTGCATTAGCACAAAGATTATAAAACTCATCCTTGATTCCCGCAGCTTCCATGAATTCATAACATGGAAATGTCATCGCACGTGCTGGACTTGTATCTTCCAACAACTCCAGGGGCACATGATCTTCATTATAGCTCACCCTAGCAGTCGACGGTGAAGCTGCGGCTCTAGTAACTCGATCGGAATGCGCGGGCCTCCTCTTCTCAAGCCACCCTTTTGCCCTTCCTAACAAACTCATTTCTGAAATTTTTTACAATTTACAAAAACGAGGATTGAAACAAAGTGAGCTAAGGCAAACTATTCAACTCACTTGCCCAAGGCATAGACTTGCATCAAAACTTGGAAAATAACTTTCTACACATGCATGCAAGCTCATCTCTACAGCACCAAGAACTACTAAATACTCACAAATGAAGCCACCAATCAAAAATCTAATTGGAGGGGTGGAGGAGTCACATACCAGGGAGTATTTGCTCAAAATTTCAGCTCAAATGAGGGGTTGTAGAGAGAGATCGGAAAATATCCTCCAAGAACAGCAAGAACACAAGAACAACAGCAGAACTCGCGTTTTTGGAGAAAGAAGGAGAGGAAGGAAGAAGACATATCTGGAGGGGGGTCCCGTGGGCCCCAGGCGCCCTGTGGGCGCGGCTAGGGGCTGGGCCGCGCCAGCTGGCCGCCTGGGCCACTGGTGGCCCCTCCTGGCTGGCCCCAGGACTTTCTGGGTCTCTCCCGTTGTGGAAATTTTTATTATAATTTTTCTGGAATTTTTCTGAAAACTTCACTGTTGAAATTTTTTCGAAGTTCAAAAAGCTGCGAAACTCTCTAAAAACTTGAAGCAGTTAGTAGTATTGTGAAGCTTCAAAAACATAATTACTTGGTACAGCAAGTAGGACAAAACTAAAAACAAATGAAAACATAATAAGCTCAACTTTTTATCCATATAAAACATGTTCACTAGTAAGGTTGATCAAGTCTTACCAACAAACAAGCGATATATAGAGCAAAAAGTCTCACCTCTTACGAAGTAATCACTGAACTTTTACTTTGATGGACATTGTCCCCACCATGATAGTTTTGTATTTGTGAGGCACATGTAGTGGACAATCCCATTCTCCAATTTTCACGGTCTCGATATTCTCTATGGAGTTGAGGGCATGCCTCCTGTCGGTCTTCTTCGGAAAATATACCGTGTGTTCTTTATCATTCACATGGAAGGTAACCTTCCCTTTATTGCAGTTAATAATAGCACCTGCGGTGTTAAGGAATGGTCTACCAAGAATAATGGACATGCTCCCATCCTCGGGCATGTCAAGCACAACAAAATCAGTAAGAATTAAACAATTAGCAACTTCTACGGGAACATCCTCACAAATACCTATCGGAACAGCGGTTGACTTGTCAGCCATCTGAAGGGACATATCTGTAGGAATTAGTTTCTCTAAACAAAGCCTCTCGTAAAGAGAGAGAGGCATAACACTCACTCCTGCCCCAAGATCACATAAAGCAGTTTTGACATAATTATTCTTTATGGAGCAAGGAATGGTGGGTATACCTGGATCACCGAGCTTCTCAGGAATATTGCCACTGAAAGAGTAGTTAGCAAGCATAGTAGATATTGCATCATTAGGAACTTTTCTTTTATTAGTGACAATATCTTTCATATATTTTGAATAAGGAAGTAACTTAATAGCATCAGTCAAAGGGATTTGAAGAAAAAGAGGTTTAATCCACTCACAAAACTTATTATAATGCTCTTCTTCTTTAGATTTGATTGACTTACCTGGAAAGGGCATGGGTTTCTGTACCCATGGTTCTCTTTTCTTCCCATGTTTTCTTGCGATGAAGTCTTCTTTAGTGTACCTCTTACGTTTGTCAGGTGCTTCTTCTTCTCGAACTTCAGGCGGATCATTATTCTCATTATTATTACCTTCAGGTTCAGCACCGTCTTCAGTCTCAGCATCGGAGATAGATACACTGTTGGGATCAATAGCTGGTTCTTCATCTGCAATAGGATCATTAGAATTGTCAGTCTCCTTATGTTTCTTCTTTTTCTTTGGAGAGCCAACAATTTCTTCTTCCTGCATTTGAGAATCCTGCTCGATTCTCTTCGGATGCCCCTCTGGATAAAGAGGATCTTGAGTGCTAGTTCCTCCTCGGGTCTTAATCCTGAAAGCCTGCAAATTATCTTGTTTGGCATTATTAGCAAGCAAATCTCTTTGCACATTAGAAATTTGATCAAGCTGAGTTTGAACCATATGAAAATGCTTCACAAGACATTGAACATCATTAACTGTTCTATCTAAAACATCAAGCAGTCTTTCGATAGCAAGGGAATTATCATGCAACTGACTTTCTATCCTCTCATTAAAATGATTCTGTTTCATAATAAAATTATCAAACTCATCTAAACATTGATCAGGAGGCTTACCATGAGGGATATCACTTGCGTTGAAATCTAAAAGAGAGTGTACCTCTACCATAGGAGGGTGAGTGGTAGGCTCACACAGCTTCTCAATAGGGGGTAGATTTTTCACGTCTTCAGCTTTAATACCTTTCTCTTTAATAGACTTCTTTGCTTCTCGCATATCCTCGGGGCTCAGAACAAACATATCCCTCTTCTTTGTTGGTGGAGGTGGTTCAGGGACGGACCAATCTTCATGGTTTTTGGCAATCCTGCCCATTAAATCTTCAGCATCGTCCGGTGTTCTTTTCCTGAAAACACAACCAGCACAACTGTCCAAATAGGACCTGGATTCATCAGTTAGACCAGCATAGAATATATCGATTAATTCATTCTTAGGGATTTCATGTCCTGGTCTAGCCCGAATCAGACCGCAGTACCTCCTCCAAGCTTTAGGAAGGGACTCATCCTGCAACTGTTTAAAGTTATAAATTCTTTGTAAAGCAGCATGTTGCATGTGAGCAGGAAAGTACTTATCAACAAAAGAGTGAGCTAAGTCCTGAGGACTCTTAATGGAACCGCATGGGAGTGAATCATACCATGCTTTAGCACCCTCCTTCAAGGAGAAAGGAAGAAGCTTGGTCACATAAAAGTATCGTATCTTTTCATTTGTGGTAAACAGGCTACCTAGCTCACCAAGTTTAGTTAGGTGTGCAATAGCATCATCATTTTCTCTGCCATAAAAGGGGTCAGCTTCAACCATAGGTATAAGTGAAAGATCAACAGAGAAATCAAAATCAGGATCATCAATGCATATAGGAGATGTAGCAAATTCAGGATTAGGAACGATTTTGTTTTTCAAAGAGTGTTTTTCAAACAGTTTCTTAATAGCTTCAGGGTCAGAGCCGGAAAACTCTGTCAGTTCCCTGCATAATTCTTCATCAAGTATATAGTAATCATCATCAAGGAGCCTCTCTTTGAGTTTACTCAAATTAGGATAATCATAAGTTTCACCAATAGGGTAGCGAGAAACAGGAAGTTCAATTCCAGACTTTTTAGCAGCAGCAGCAATTTGTTTCTCAAGAGCATAACCAAGCGAACTAATCTCATCAAAAGTAGTAGAAGCATCATCAAGAGTATCAGACATAGTAAAAGATTCAGTAGGAGCATCATGTGGTGGTGGTGAGGCAAACTTACTCATAACGGAAGGTGAATCAAGTGTAGCACTAGTGCTTAAAGCAGTACCTCTTCTTGTAGTGGATAGTAAGATCGGAACCTTGGGGTCTCCTTTCTTACCCATAGTGATAAAGTGCAGCAGGTAGGATACCTCAAGTAGACTTGTAAATATTGCTATGCTCCCCGGCAATGGCGCCAGAAAACGGTACTTGATAACCCTCAACCGTAAGGGATCGAGATAGTCTTCGCGGGTAAGAATAACCCAATTTATTCATTCGACACACGGGGAGCCAAAGAGTAATTATAAGCTTTGACAGTTGAGTTGTCAATTCAACCGCACCTGAAATATACTTACTTGCAACAAAAGATAAGTGGTAACAGTGATATGATAGTGATGATAGTAATAGTAAAAGTAAACAGCAAAAGTAAATAGCAGTAGTAAATGGCAAAAGTAGCAACTAGTGACAAGCAGGATTTAAAACACTGTAGGCTAGGGAGATGGATGGTTGGGCGCTGCATGGATGAGATAGATTTAACTTGGGGCACGGCACACGGAAAAGTAATGATCATCTAGGAAAATATCAAACATTAGGCATGTATCCCGTAGGTAGTTGTACGTGCTTGCAATAAGAACTTGCACAACATCTTTTGTCCTACCATCCCGCTACGAACGGGGCCAAAAGGAACTTATGGATATTAAGGTGCTCCTGTCAAAGAGCACCGGAATAAAGCAATGAACTCAATGGATACATGTAATCCTCAAACTACGGATCATCCCCTTTGGTGCCCCAAGCTGTCACTTTTGGGATCGCCGGTTCCGAACCATAACAGGTGCAAACAACTCATAGATAGGATCACGAACACAAATATATTCATACAAACACATATGGTTCAGATCTGAAATCATGGCACTCGGGCCCTAAGTGTCAAGCATTAAGAATAACAAGTTGTAGCAAAGATGATAAACACCATAGTAGATGATAGGCAACATGCCCCCAACAATCTGACGAACTATTACATGATCTAACTCATCCAATCCCTACCATCCCCTACGCCTACAGCAGGGGAATTACTCACACATGGAGGGAGAAGTCATGGAGGGATGATGGAGTGGTGATGATGATGACGATGGCGACGATCTCCCCTCTCCGGAGGCCAAATCAGCCTCCAGATTAGCCCTCCCGAGGAAGAACAGAGGGTGGCGGCGGCTCCGCGACGAAAAACTGCGAAAGAACATCTGATCTGGGGTTTCTGTGTCAGGAGTAAAAATACGAGGTGAAGTAGGGCACCAGGGGGTGTGGGCCCCACCCAGGCGCCCCCCGGCGCGGCCCAGGGGGGGGGCGCCCACAGGGCGCCTGGGCACCCCCTGGGCCCCCTCTGGTCCCACTTCTGGGACCTGGTTCCTTCAGGTGCGTGGATTTTCTATGATTTTTCGTGGATTTTTTTGAGATACTTAAAAATCCGTTTTCCTGCACACAAATAAACCATACAGGCAGCTTTGCTGAAAACAGCGTCAGTCCGGGTTAGTTTAGTCCAAATCATGCAAGAATGAGGTCAAAACAATATCAAAAGTGTTTGGAAAAGTAGATACGTTTGAGACGTATCAGGAATCCTACTCCTGGTGGGAGTAGGACTCCCCTAGGGCGCGCCATAGAGAGGGCCGGCCCTCCCCCTCCTCCACTCCTTTATATACGGGGTTGAGGGCACCCCATGGACACACAAGTTGATCATTGATCTTTTAGCCGTGTGCGGTGCCCCCATCCACAGAATTACACCTCAGTCATATTGTTGCGGTGCTTAGGCGAAGCCCTGCGTCGGTAACTTCATCATCACCGTCATCACGCCGTCGTGCTGACGGAACCCTCCCTCGAAGCTCTACTGGATCGTGAGTTCGTGGGACGTCACCGAGCTGAACGTGTGCAGATCGCGGAGGTGTCGTACATTCGGTACTAGATCGGTCGATCGTGAAGACGTACGACTACATCAACCGCATTCTCATAACGCTTCCGCTTACTGTCTACGAGGGTACCTGGACGACACTCTGCCCTCTCGTTGCTATACATTACCATGTTCTTGCGTGTGCGTAGGGATTTTTTTTTTGAAATACTACGTTCCCCAATAGTGGAATCATGAGCCAGGTTTATGCGTAAATTTTATATGCACAAGTAGAATACAAGTGAGTTGTGGACGATACTAATCATACTGCGTACCAGCATGTTATACTTTGATTCTGCAGTATTGATGGATGAAGTGGCTGATACGTCTCCAACGTATATATAATTTTTTATTGTTCCATGCTATTATATATGGTGTTTTGGATGTTTAATGGGCATTATCACTCACTTTTATATTATTTTTGGGCCTAACCTATTAACCCGAAGGCCCAGTGCAGATTGCTGTTTTTTAGCCTATTTCAGGGTTTCGCAGAAAAGGAATATCAAACGGAGTCCAAACGGAATGAAACCTTCGCGAGAGTTATTTTTGGAACGATATCAACACAGAAGACTTGGAGTACACGCGAGGGAACGAAAGAGGCGGCCACGAGGGTCCAGGGCACGCCCCACCCTCGTGGGCCCCTCTGGCACCCCCGATGCCCTCCTTCCTCCTATATATACCCATATACCCTGAAAACATCGAGGCAACAGAGAAAACCCTAATTCCACCACCGCAACCTTCTGTTCCCATGAGATCCCATCTTGGGGCCTGTTCCGGAGCTTCGCCGAAGGGAGGATCTTCCACGGAGTGCTTCTACAGCAACACCATTGCCTCACCATGAGTTGTGAGTAGTTTACCACAGACCTTCAGGTCCATAGTTATTAACTAGATGGCTTCTTCTCTCTTTTTGGATCTCAATACCAAGTTCTACTCGGTCTTCGAGGAGATCTATTCGATGTAATCTTTTTGCGGTGTGTTTGTCGAGATCTTATGAATTGTGGGTTTATGATCAAGATTATCTTTGAGAAATATTTGGTTCTTTTCTGAATTCTTTTATGTATGATTATAATATCCTTGCAAGTCTCTTCAAATTATCGGTTTGGTTTGGCCTACTAGATCTATAGTTCTTGCAACGGGAGAAGTGCTTGGCTTTGGGTTCAATCTTGCGGTGTCCTTTCCCAGTGACAGCAGGGGCAGCAAGGCACATATTGTATTGTTTCCATCGAGGATAAAAAGATGGGGTTTTATCATATTGCTTGAGTTTATCCCTCTACATCATGTCATCTTGCTTAAAGCATTACTCTGTTCTTATGAACTTAATAATCTAGATGCATGCTGGATAGCGGTTGATGTGTGGAGTAATAGTAGTAGATGTAGAATCGTTTCTGTCTACTTGTCACGGACATGATGCCTATATATAATGATCATGCCTAGATATTCTCATAATTATTCACTTTTCTATCAATTGCTCGACAGTAATTTGCTCACCCACCGTAGAATTCTGCTATCATGAGAGAAGCCACTAGTGAAACCTATGGCCCCTGGGTCTATTCTCAACATATCAATCTACAATCTACTTTACTTTGTTGTTTTTACTTTCTGTTCTTATATCCAAAAATACAAAAAATATCAAACTATCCTATCTATCATATCTCACTTTCGTAAGTGGCCGTAAAGGGATTGACAACCCCTTATCGCATTGGCTGCAAAGTTCTTATTTGTTTGTGCAGGTGCGAGGGACTCGTGCGTGGTCTCCTACTGGATTGATACCTTGGTTCTCAAAAACCGAGTGAAATACTTACGCTACTGTGCTGCATCACCCTTTCCTCTTCGAGGGAATACAACGCAAGCCCGAGAAGTAGCAAGAAGAATTTCTGGCGCCGTTGCCGGGGAGGCTTACGCAAAAGTCATATACCAAGTACCTATCACAAACCCTTATCCTTCACATTACATTTATTTGCCTCTCGTTTTCCCCTCCCCCACTTCACCCTTGCCGTTTTATTTGCCTTTTTTCCGTTCGCCTTTCTGTTTGCTTGTGCTGCCATGTGCCCTCTATTAGCTTGCATCTTTGCTTGCTAAATTTTGTATCCTCATCCACTTGCTAATCTCTTTAAGAGATCCAACTATGATGATCCAATTGCTAGTGAGTTTAGTGCACTAGATTATCTTTATGAGGTTTTGCTTGATATTTATGAATCTAAAAATTGTGATGAAGTATTGAAAGAAAATTATAAAGTGATTCACGATAGCTCCTTCAGTAAAAAGCATGATTGCAATAATGTTATTACAAATTCTATTGATGTCAATTGTGTTAATGATATGCAAAACCCTAAGATTGGGGTTGCTAGTATTGCGATGTCCACTACTTGTTGCAATGATCATGATTGGGGTGATTCTTCTTATGATCTTGAAAATTTATTTAAGCCCCATAATGAATATTAGATTGATTATAATGTTTGCAATAATATTGAAAGTGGGTTTAGAAGAGTGCCAACTTTAGATCCCACATATTTGGATAATGTTCAATCTTATGATTTTTTTTTGTAAAAGTGGGTTTGGAGAGGTCATGACTTTAGTTAATGTTGATCCCACTATTTTGGAAGAGTGTCTACTTTGTATGCATGTGGATCGTGTTGAGAATATGATAGCTATATTGTTGAATATGCTTATGATTATACATGCAATTATTATGAGAGAGGAAAATATGGTTGTAGAAATCTTCATGTTACTAAATTACCTCTCTTCATGTTGAGATTGATCTTGTTTCTTTCTTCTTCCTTGCATATGTTAGATCTTGCTTGTCTTGCTAATTTGTTTTCATATAAAATGCCTATGCATAGGAAGTATTTTAGACTTAGATGTGATTTTCACATGCTATATGATGCTCTCTTTGTGCTTTAATTCTTATCTTTCATGTGAGCATCATTGAATTCTCAAGCCAATCTTAATGGCTATAAAGAAAGAGCTTGTTGGGAGGCGACCCCATTTTATTTTCTTTGTTTTTGCTTCTATTTAGGAATAAATATTACATCTAGCTTCTGTTTAGATGTGGTTTTTTGCTTTAATTAGTGTTTGTGCGAAGTAGAACCTTTGGGAAAACTTGTGTGAAGTTTATATGATCATGCTGTAAAAAACAGAAACTTTAGCGCTCATGAGATTAGCTACCATATTTTACTGGAGAGTGATATTTAGTTGATTCTTTTTGCAGACGATTAATAGACAAATTCCTCATGTCTACCAAAAAAATCAATTTGTTTGGAGTTACAAAAGTATTCGAAAGTTACAGATTACAACAGACTGTTCTGTTTTTGATAGATTCTATTTCCCGTGTGTTGTTTGCTTATTTTGATGAATCTATGAGTAGTATTGGAGAGTATGAATCATAGAGAAGTTGGAATACAGTAGGTTTAACACCAATATAAACAAAGAATGATTTCATTACAGTACCTTTGAGTGGTGGTTTGTTTTCTTATACTAACGGAGCTCACGAGATTTTTGGCTAAGTTTTGTGTTGTGAAGTTTTCAAGTTTTGAGTATGGCTTTGATGGACTATGGAACAAAGAGTGGCAAGAGCCTAAGCTTGGGATGGCCAAGGCACCCCAAGGTAAAATTCAAGGACAACCAAAAGCCTAAGCTTGGGGATGCCCCGGGAAGGCATCCCTCTTTTGTCTTCATCTATCAGTAATTATACTCGAGACTATATTTTTATTCGCCACATGATATGTGTTTTGCTTGGAGCATCATGTATGATTTGAGTCTTTGCTTGTTAGTTTGCCACAATCATCCTTGCTGGAAACACAATTTCTGAGAGAGATAAATATGGTCTAGTATTTGTTAGAACACTCTATGTGCTTCACTTATATCTTTTGAGCTAAATAGTTTTGCTCTAGTGCTTCACTTATGTCTTTTAGAGCACGGTGGTGATTTTATTTTGTAGAAATTATTGATCTCTCATGCTTCACTTATATCCTTTTGAGAGTCTTTTAGAACAGCATGGTAATGTGCTTTGGTTATAAAACTAGTCCTAATATGATAGGCATCCAAGATGAATGTAGTAAAAACTTTCATACAAAGTGCATTGAATATGATGAGAAGTTTGATACTTGATGATTGTTTTGAGATATGAGGATGGTGATATTAGAGTCATGCCAGTGGAGTAATTATGAATTTGAGAAATACTTGTGTTAAAGTTTGTTATTCCCGTAGCATGCACGTATGGTGAACCGCTATGTGACGAAGTTAGAGCATGAGGTATTTTTTGAGTGCCATCCTTTATGTGGAGGTCGGGGGCGCGCGATGGTTAACTCCTACCAACCTCCCCCCTAGGAGCATGCGTTGATTGCTTTGTTTTGATGACACACAAATTTTTGCAATAAGTATATGAGTTCTTTATGACTAATGTTGAGTCCATGGATTATACGCACTCTCACCCTTCCACCATTGCTAGCCTCTCTTGTACCGCACAACTTTCGCCGGTACCATACACCCACCATATACCTTCCTCAAAACAACCACCATACGTACCTATCATGGCATTTCCATAGCCATTTCGAGATATGTTGCCATGCAACTTTCCATCGCTCTGTTCATATGACACGCTTCATATTGTCATATTGCCATGCATAATCATGTAGTTGACATTGTATTCGTGGCTAGGCCACCATGCATAATTTTTCATACATCTCACTCTTGATTCATAGCACATCCCGGTACACCGCCGGAGGCATTCATATAGAGTCATACTTTGTTCTAGTATCGAGTTGTAATATCGAGTTGTAAATCAATATAAGTGTGATGATCATCAATATTAGAGCATTGTCCCAAAGAAAAAAAGAAGGAAAAAAAAGAAGGAAAGGCCAAGAAAAAGAAAGGCCCAAAAAAAGGGACAATGCTACTATCTTTTTCCACACTTGTGCTTCAAAGTAGCACCATGTTCTTCATGATAGAGAGTCTCTTGTTTAGTCACTTTCATATACTAGTGGGAATTTTCATTATAGACTTGGCTTGTATATTCCAAAGATGGGCTTCCTCAAATGCCCTAGGTCTTCATGAGCAAGCAAGTTGGATGCACACCCACTAGTTTCTTTTGTTGAGCTTCATACATTTATAGCTCTAATGCATCCGTTGCATGGCAATCCCTACTCACTCACATTGATATCTATTGATGGGCATCTCCATATCCCGTTGATACGCCTATTCGATGTGAGACTATCTTCCTCCGTTTTGTCTTCTCCACAACCACTACTCTATTCCACCTATAGTGCTATATCCATGGCTCACGCTCATGTATTGTGTGAAAGTTGAAAGGTTTGAAAATTTTGAGTATGAAAACAAGTGATTGGCTGAAAACGGGGTTGTGCATGATATGAATATTTTGTGTGATGAAGAGGGAGCATAGCCAGACTATATGATTTTGTAGGGATAACTTTCTTGGCCATGTTATTTTGAGAAGACATGATTGCTTTGTTAGTATGCTTGAAGTATTTATATTTCTTATGTCAATATAGACTTTTGTCTTGAATCTTTCGTATCTGAACATTCATGCCATAATAAATAGAATAACATTGAAAATTATGTTGGTTAGCGTTCCACATCAAAAATTCTGTTTTTATCATTTACCTACTCGAGGACGAGCATGAATTAAGCTTGGGGATGCTTGATACGTCTCCAACGTATTTATAATTTTTCATTGTTCCATGCTATTACATATGATGTTTTGGATGTTTAATGGGCTTTATCATACACTTTTATATTATTTTTGGGACTTACCTATTAACCCAAAGGCCTAGTGCAGATTGCTGTTTTTTGCCTATTTCAGGGTTTCGCAGAAAAGGAATATCAAACGAAGTTCAAAAAGAATGAAACCTTCGCGGGAGTTATTTTTGGAACGATATCAACACAGAAGACTTGGAGTACACGCGAGGGAACGAAGAAGGCGGCCACGAGGGTCCAGGCGTGCCTCCTCCTACAGGGCGCACCCCCCACCCTCGTGGACCCCCGATGCCCTCCTTCCTCCTATATATACCCATATACCATGAAAACATCGAGGCAACAGAGAAAACCCTAATTCCACCGCCGCAACCTTCTGTTCCCGTGAGATCCCATCTTGGGGCCTGTTCTGGAGCTCCGCCGGAGGGGGGATCTTCCACAAAGTGCTTCTACATCAACACCATTGCCTCACCATGAGTTGTGAGTAGTTTACCACAGACCTTCGGGTCCATAGTTATTAACTAGATGGCTTCTTCTCTCTTTTTAGATCTCAATACCAAGTTCTCCTCGGTCTTCGAGGAGATCTATTCTATGTAGTCTTTTTACGGTGTGTTTGTCGAGATCCGATGAATTGTGGGTTTATGATCAAGATTATCTATGAGAAATATTTGGTTCTTTTCTGAATTCTTTTATTTATGATTATAATATCCTTGCAAGTCTCTTCTAATTATCGGTTTGGTTTGGCCTACTAGATCTATAGTTCTTGCAATGGAAGAAGGGCTTGGCTTTGGGTTCAATCTTGCGGTGTCCTTTGCAAGTGACAGTAGGGGCGGCAAGGCACGTATTGTATTGTTGCCATCGAGGATAAAAATATGGGGTTTATATCATATTGCTTCAGTTTATCCCTCTACATCATGTCATCTTGATTAAAGCATTACCCTGTTCTTATGAACTTAATACTCTAGATGCATGCTGGATAGCGGTCGATGTGTGGAGTAATAGTAGTAGATGCAGAATTGTTTTGGTCTACTTGTCACGGACGTGATGCCTATATATATTGATCATGCCTAGATATTCTCAAATTATTTACTTTTCTATCAATTGCTCGACAGTAATTTGTTCAGCCACCATAGAATTCTCTATCATGAAGGAAGCCACTAGTAAAACCTATGGCCCCCGGGTCTATTCTCAACATATCAATCGACAATCTACTTTACTTTGTTGTTTTTACTTTCTGTTCCTATATCCAAAAATACCAAAAATGTCAAACTATCCTATCTATCAGATCTCACTTTCGTAAGTGACCGTAAAGGGATTGACAACCCTTATCGCGTTGGCTGCGAAGTTCTTATTTATTTGTGCAGGTGCGAGGGACTCGCGCATGGTCTCCTACTAGATTGATACCTTGGTTCTCAAAAAACTGAGGAAAATACTTACGCTAATGTGCTGCATCATTGTTTCCTCTTCGAGGGAATACATTGCAAGCTCCAGAAGTAGCAAGAAGAATTTTTGGCGCCCTTGCCGGGGATGCTTATGCAAAAGTCATATACCAAGTACCTATCACAAACCCTTATCCTTCACATTACATTTATTTGCCTCTCGTTTTTCTCTCCCCCACTTCACCCTTGCCGTTTTATTTGCCTTTTTCTGTTCTCCTTTCTGTTTGCTTGTGCTAACATGTGCCCTCTATTATCTTGCATCTTTGCTTGCTAAATTATGGATCCTCATCCACTTGCTAATCTCTTTAAGAGATCCAACTATGATAAAACAATTACTACTGAGTTTAGTGCACTAGATTATCTTTATGAGGTTTTGCTTGAAATTTATGAATCTGAAAATTGTGATGAAGTATTGAAAGAAAATTATAAAGTGATTCGCGATAGCTCATTCAGTAAAAAGCATGATTGCAATAATGTTATTATAAATTCTATTGATGTCAACTGTGTAAATGATATGCAAAACCCTAAGCTTGGGGATGCTAGTATTGATTTGTTCACTACTTGTTTCAATGATCATGTTTGGGTTGATTCTTCTTATGATCTTGAAAATTTATTTAAGCCCCATAATGAATATGAGATCGATAATAATATTTGCAATAATATTGAAACTGGGTTTGGAAGATTGTCAACTTTAGATCCCACACATTTGGAGAATGTTCAATCTTATGATTTTTTTTGATAAAAGTGGGTTTTGAGAGGTCATGACTTTAGTTAATGTTGATCCCACTATTTTGGAAGAGTGTCAACTTCGTATGCATGTGGATCATATTGAGAATATGTTTTGTGATAGCTATATTGTTGAATTTGCTTATGATCGTACATGCAATTATTATGAGAGAGGAAAATATGGTTGTAGAAATCTTCATGTTACTAAATTACCTCTCTTCTTCTTGAGATTAATCTTGTGTCTTTCTTCTTCCTTGCATATGTTAGATCTTGCTTGTCTTGCTAATTTGTTTTCATATAATATGCCTATGTATAGGAAGTATGTTAGACTTAGATGTGATTTTCACATGCTATATGATGCTCTCTTTGTGATTTAATTCTTATCTTTCATGTGAGCATCATTGAATTCTCAAGCCTATCTTAATGGCTATAAAGAAAGAGCTTGTTGGGAGGCAACCCCATTTTATTTTCTTTGGTTCTGCTTCCGTTTAGGAATAAATATTGCATCTAGCTTCTGTTTAGATGTGGTTTTGTGTTTTAATTAGTGTTTGTGCCAAGTAAAACCTTTGGGAAGACTTGCGTGAAGTTTATATGATCATGATGTAAAAAACAAAAACTTTAGCGCTCACCCGATTAGCTACCATATTTTACTGGAGAGTGCTATTTAGTTGATTCTTTTTGCAGACGATTAATAGAAAAGTTCCTCACGTTTACCAATTTATTTCAATTTTTTGGAGTTACAAAAGTATTTGAAAGTTTCTGATTACTACACACTGTTCTGTTATTGACAGATTCCGTTTTCCGTGTGTTGTTTGCTTATTTTGATGAATCTATGAGTAGTATTGGTGAGTATGAATCATAGATAAGTTGGAATACAGTAGGTTTAACACCAATATAAAATAAGAATGAGTTCATTACAGTACCTTTGAGTGGTGGTTTGTTTTCTTATACTAACGGAGCTCACTAGATTTTTGGCCAATATTTTGTGTTGTGAAGTTTTCAAGTTTTGAGTATGGCTTTGATGGACTATGGAACAAAGAGTGGAAGGAGCCTAAGCTTGGGTATGCCCAAGGCACCCCAAGGTAAATTTCAAGGACAACCAAAAGCCTAAGCTTGGGGATGCCCCGGGAAGGCATCCCCTCTTTTGTCTACAAGATGGAGGAGAATAGCTCAACCAGTGAGCATGTGCTCAAATTGTTTGGGTACTACAATTGCTTGAATCAAGTGGGAGTTAATCTTACAAATAATATAGTAATTTACAAAGTTCTCTAGTCACCATCACCAAGTTAGTAGAACTTCGTGACGAACTATAATATGCAAGGGATGGTGAAAATAATTCCCTAGCTCTTCGTAATGCTGAAATCAGCGAAGGTAGAAATCAAGAAAGAGCATCAAGTGTTGATGGTTAACAAGACCACTTGTTTCAAGTAAAGGGCAAAGGGATAGAAGGGGAACTTTAAGAAGAATGACAAGCAAGTTGTCACTCCCGTAAAGAAACCCAAAGCTAAACTCAAGCCTGAAACTAAGTGCTTCTACTGCAAAGGAAATGGTCACTGGAAGCGGAACTGCCTGAGATACTTGTTGATAAGAAGGATGGCAAAGTGAACAAAGATATATTTGATATACAGATTATTGATGTGTACTTTACTAGTGTTCATAGAAACCCTTGGGTATTTGATACCTGTTCAGCTGCTAAAATTAGTAACTCGAAACGAGAGTTGCAGAATGAACAGACACTAGTTAAAGGTGAAGTGACGATGTGTGTTGGAAGTGATTCCAAGATTGATATGATCATCATCGCACACTCCCTATACATTCGGGATTAGTGTAGAACCAAAATAAATGTTATTTGGCATTTGCGTTGAGCATGAATATGATTTGATCATGTTTGTTGCAATACAGTTATTCATTTAAAAACATAGAATAATTGTTATTCTATTTACATGAATAAAAGCTTTGATGGTCATACACCCAATGAAAATAGTTTGTTGGATCTCGATCGTAGTAATACACATATTCATAATATTGAAGCCAAAAGATGCAAAGTTGATAATGATAGTGCAACTTATTTGTGGCACTACCGTTTAGGTCAGATTGGTGTAAAGCGCATGAAGAAACTCCATAATGATGGTCTTTTGGAATCACTTGATTATGAATCACTTGGTGCTTGCGAACCATGCCTCATGGGCAAGATGACTAAAACTCCGTTCTCCGGAACAATGGAGCGAGCAACTGATTTGTTGGAAATCATACATACTGATGTATGTGGACCGATGAGTGTTGAGGCTCGCGGCGGGTATCGTTATTTTCTGACCTTCACTGATGATTTGAGTAGATATGGGTATATCTACTTGATGATGCACAAGACTAAAACATTTGAAAAGTTCAAAGAATTTCAGTGTGAAGTAGAGAATCATCATAACAAGAGAATTAAGTTTTTACGATCTGATCGCGGAGGCGAATATTTGAGTTACGAGTTTGGTCTTCGTTTAAAATAATGTGGAATAGTTTCACAACTCACGCCACCCGGAACACCACAACGTAATGGTGTGTCCGAATATCGTAACCGTACTTTATTAGATATGGTGCTATCTATGATGTTTCTTACCGATTTACTGTTTTTGGGTTATGCATTAGAGACAGATGCATTCACGTTAAATAAGGGCACCATATAAATCCGTTGAGACGACGTCTTATGAATGGTGGATTGGCAAGAAAACAAAGTTGTCGTTGCTTAAAGTTTGGGACTGCGATGCTTATGTGAAAAACTTTCAAACTGATAAACTCAAACCCAAGTCGGAGAAATGTGTCTTCATAGGATACCCAAAGGAGACTGTTGGGTACACCTTCTATAACAGATCCGAAAGCAAGATATTCGTTGCTAAGAATGGATCCTTTCCAGAGAAGGAGTTTCTCTCCAAAGAAGTGAGTGGGAGGAAAGTGGAACTTGATGAGGTAATTGTACCTTCTCCCGAATTAGAAAGTAGTACATCACAGAAACTAGTTCCAGTGATTCCTACACCAATTACTGAGGAAGCTAATGATGATAATCATGAAACTTCAGATCAAGTTACTGCTGAACCTCATAGGTGAACCAGAGGTTGTTCCGCGCCTGAGTGGTACAATAAACCAGTTCTAGAAGTCATGTTACTAGACCATGATGAACCTACGAACTATGAGGAAGCGATGATGAGCCCAGATTCCGCAAAATCGCTTGAGGCCATAAAATCTGAGATGAGATCCATGTATGAGTACAAAGTGTGGACTTTGGTTGACTTGCCCGATGATCAGCAAGCCATTGAAAATAAATGGATCTTTAAGAGGAAGACTGACACTGATGGTAATGTTACTATATAAAAAGCTCAACTTGTTGCGAAAGGGTTTCTCGACAAGTTCAAGGTGTTGACGACGATGAGATTTTCTCACTCGTAGAGATGCTTAAGTATGTCCGAATCATGTTAGCAATTGCCGCATTTTATGAAATCTGGCTAATGGATAACAAAATTGCATTCCTTAATGAATTTATTAAAGAAGAGTTGTATATGATGCAACTAGAATGTTTTGTCAATCCTAAAGGTGCTAACAAAATATGCAAGCTCCAGCGATCCATCTATGGACTGGTGCAAGCATCTCGGAGTTGGAATATATGCTTTG
This sequence comes from Secale cereale, assembly GCA_902687465.1. Taxonomy (NCBI): domain Eukaryota; kingdom Viridiplantae; phylum Streptophyta; class Magnoliopsida; order Poales; family Poaceae; genus Secale; species Secale cereale. The sequence continues at coordinate 588,280,792 of LR738709.1, read as the reverse complement.
ATAAGTTGATCAAAGCATATAGTTTTATACAGACTTGCGGTGAAGCCTGTATTTACAAGGAAGTGAGTGGGAGCACTACAGCCTTTTCTGATAAGTATATGTGAATGACATATTGTCGATCGGAAATGATGTAGAATTTTCTGGAAAGCATAAAGGATTGTTTGAAAGGAGTTTTTGAAAGAATGACATCGGTGAAGCTGCTTACAAATTGAGCATCAAGATCTATAGAGATAGATCAAGATGTTTGATAAGTTTTTTTCAATGAGAACATACGTTGACAAGTTTTTGAACTAGTTCAAAATGGAACAGTCAAAGAAAGAGTTCTTGACTGTGTTGTAAGGTATGAGGTTGAGTAAGACTCAAAACCCGACCACGGCAGAAGATAGAGAAAGAATGAAAATCATTCCCTATGTCTCAGCCATAGGTTCTATAAAGTATGCCATGCAGTATACCAGACCTATTTTATGCCCTGCCCTGAGTTTGGCAAGGGAGTACAATTTTGATCTAGGTGTAGATAACTGGACAGCGGTCAAAAGTATCCTTAGAGGACTAAGGAAATATTTCTCGATTATGGAGGTGATAAAGAGTTCGTCGTAAAGAGTTACACCCATGCAAGCTTTGACACTAATCCAGATGACTCTAAGTATCAATCCGGATGCATATTGAAAGTGGGAGCAATTAACTAGAGTATCTCCATGCAGAGCATTGTAGACATAAAAATATGCGAAATACATACGGATCTGAATGTGACAGACCCGCGGACTAAACTTCTCTCACAAAGCAAAAGATGACCACACCTTAGTACTCTTTGGGTGTTAATCACATGGCGATGTGAACTAAATTATTGACTCTAGTAAACCCTTTGGGTATTGGTCACATGGCGATGTGAACTTTGGGTGTTATTCACATAACGATGTGAGCTATTGATATTAAATCACATGGCGATGTGACCTAGATTATTAACTCTAGTGCAAGTGGGAGACTCAAGGAAATATGCCCTAGAGGCAATAATAAAGGTGTTATTTATATTTCCTTATATCATGATAAATGTTTATTATTCATGCTAGAATTGTATTAACCGGAAACTTATACATGTGTGAATACATAGGCAAAACAGAGTGTCCCTAGTATGCCTGTACTTGACTAGCTCATTGATCAAAGATGGTTATGTTTCCTAGCCTAGACATGAGTTGTCATTTGATCAACGGGATCACATCATTAGGAGAATGATGTGATGGACAAGACCTATCCGTTAGCTTAGCAACTTGATCGTTTAGTTTTACTGCTATTGCTTTCTTCATAACTTATACATGTTCCTATGACTATGGGATTATGCAACCCTCGAATACCGGAGGAACACTTTGTGTGCTACCAAATGTCACAACGTAACTGGGTGATTATAATGGTGCTCTACAGGTTTCTCCGATGGTACTTCTTGAGTTGGCATAAATCGAGATTAGGAATTGTCACTCCAATTGTCGGAGAGGTATCTCTGGGCCCTCTCGGTAATGCACATCACTATAAGCCTTGCAAGCATTGTAACTAATGAGTTAGTTGCGGGATGATGCATTACGGAACGAGTAAAGAGACTTGCTGGTAACGAGATTAAACTAGGTATTCAGATACTGACGATCGAATCTCGGGTAAATAACATACTGATGACAAAGGGAACAACGTATGTTATTATGCGGTTTGACCGATAAAGATCTTTGTAGAATATGTAGGAACCAATATGAGCATCCAGGTTCTCGAACCCGTAGGGTTTGCACGCTTAACGTTCGGTGACTATCGGTATTATGAATTTATGTGTTTTGATGTACCGAAGGTAGTTTGGAGTCCCGGATGAGATCGGGGACATGACGAGGAGTTTCGAAATGGTCGAGACGTATAGATTGATATATTGGACGACTATATTCGGACATCGGAAAGGTTCCGAGTGATTCGGGTATTTTTCGGAGTACTCGAGAGTTACGGGAATTCGCGGGGGAGTATATGGGCCTTTTTGGGCTTTAGGGGAAAGAGAGACGGGAGGTTGCGCGCCCCCCAAGGCTTAGTCCCAATTGGACTAGGGTGAGGCGCGGCGCCCCCTCCTTCGTTCTCTTCTCTTTTCCCTTTCCTTGTCTCCAACTCCTACTACTTGGAAGAGCTCCTAGTTCTACTAGGAAAGGGGGAATCCTACTCCCAGTGGGAGTAGGACTCCCCTAGGGTGTGCCATAGAGAGGGCCGGCCTCCCCCTCCTCCACTCCTTTATATACGGGGTTGGGGGCACCCCATGGACACATAAGTTGATCATTGATCTTTTAGCCGTGTGCGGTGCCCCCATCCACAGAAACACACCTCAGTCACATCGTTGCGGTGCATAGGCGAAGCCCTGTGTCGGTAACTTCATCATCACCGTCATCACGTCGTTGTGCTAATGGAACTCTCCCTCGAAGCTCTACTGGATCGTGAGTTCGTGGGACGTCACCGAGCTGAATGTGTGCAGATCGCGGAGGTGCCGTACGTTCGGTACTAGGATCGGTCGATTGTGAAGACGTACGACTACATCAACCATGTTGACATAACACTTCTGCTTATGGACTATGAGGGTACGTGGAGGACACTCTCCCCTCTCGTTGCTATACATCACCATGATCTTGCGTGTGCGTATGGAATTTTTTTGAAATACTACATTCCCCAATAGCATCACCCCCACGAATGCCTCGCAGTAGAAGGCGAAGATGGACAGAAGAAGGACAGAGTTGGGACGAAGTTGAAGAGCATGAAGATTATAATGGCGAAGGATGGCGAAGAAGAAGTCAGAGAAAGGCGGAACAAGCCCCGCGAGGATGTTGTGCATGAAGAAAGGGTAAAAAGTGCCGCCTAGGGGCTCCGACATGGCGGAGCCCGCCCGGAGCTCAAGCTCCCTCCCCTCGTCGCCGCCACCCTCCGCCATCAGGTGCGCAGTGGCGAGCTTCTTCTTTGAGACAGTCGGCACGCTCAACGTAGGCTCGAACCAGGAGGGCGAGCGAGCGGCTTTCACCTTGTCCGATGCCATCGACTATGGGCTCAAGGGAGAAAACATGCGGATCTGGAGACTCTTGGGGCAGGAGGGAGAAGGGGATCTGGAGCAAGGCGAAGGAAGGTAAGGAAAACCCAACAGCGCTCGCCAGCCTTTAGACAGATTGGGCAGTTGCCGAGGCAGTGTGGGAAAACAGGGACACCCACATCCAATCAATTCACCACTTGTCGACCAAGGCCGCATGCATTTGCAGCCCGCGGCGCTTCGCCCTTGCCCCTTTGGCTTCGCCTCAAAGCCAAGTCCACATGCACCTTGGGCCCGGAGGCTACTATCAGCGTCCTGGGAACGGGGGTACCCAGACTTGCCTGCCTGCGGCCCGTGACGCGGCTCCATCAGCGGCCTGGTGCGGCCCAACTTCGGCAACTACAACTCAAGACCCTCGCGAGGGGCCAAGCCTCACAAGGCGGGCAACATCAAGACCTCCCTGGGGACAGTCTCTCTAGGCTAGCTCCCTAGGAGCGGAGATATCTATGCAAGGTGCACCTCGCGAGGTTCACGTGACGTGAGCATTGACGACTAAGGCCAGGCAGGCGCCAGCGGGCGCAGTGTACTAGTTTCCTCTTTGGTGCTAAGAGGACAAGCGCAGGCGTGGAGTCCCGAGGGATCTGGCAAAGGTTTCCATATCAGTGCAACAAGACCAAGGACCGTCAGGGCTGCAGAACGGAGGTCATCATGGAGCTTGGTGCGGCGTCACAACAAGAGCCTTTGGCAGGCGAAGACTACTTTTGTCAGGATAACTTGTACTAGTTGTTGATACGTCCAAAACGTATCTATAATTTCTGCTTGCTCCATGCCTCTTTTGTGTGATATTGCTATGATATTTATGCACTTCCATACACTTTTGATCATATTTGGACTAACCTATTAACTCAGTGCACCCCAGTGCCAGTTTCTGTTTTCTGCTGTTTTTGTATTGCAGGTTTTCCCATTACTTAAATTGCCAGAAAAATTCCGGGAAAAATATATAAAAAATCAGTGCTCCAGAAGCTTCCATGCGGCCGAAGTAGGGCTAGAGGGGGGCCACAGGGGCTACAGGCGCCCTGAGGGGGCGGCCCCCCTCCTGGCCGCCGCGTCAGGCCGCCTGGGCCCCCCTTACCTCTTCTGGTGACCCCCTTTGGCATATATTTACACCGCGTCCCGAAACCCTCGAGGACGGAACCCTTTTTCGCGATCTCATGTCTGTTCCGCCGCCGCCGCACTTCCAAGATCGGGAGCACCAGGAGAACTCTTCCCGGCACCCTGCCGGAGGGGAGAACCACCACCGGGAGCCTCTCCACCACCATGGACGCCTCCCGGATGAGTTGTGAGTAGTCCCCCTTGGACCATGGGTCCATGACCAGTAGCTATGTGATGTTCTCCTCCCCTCTTTGTTCTTCATCGATTAGACCTCGTGAGCTGCCCTACATGATCGAGGCACATATGTAATCCTTATGCAGTTGCTATGATGAGTTTGCTGGGATCCGATGGATTATGAGATTATGTTCAGATTGTGTGTGAGTAATATATTTGATTCACCTCTTTTATATTTATGTTCTTGAGTAATTCTTGCATGTTCTCCGTTGCTATTTATTGCTTTGGCCAAGTACTAGGTAGTAACTCCAAGAGGGAACGTTATGCTTGATTGTGGGTTCATGCCCCTCGATGACTAGTTTGAGTGACAGAAACATGAGTCTAGGGGATGTGCTGTTGCCACAAGGGGGAAAACAACGGTGCTTGTACTTGCGGGTGCAAGGATTGTTTACTTTACGCAAAGTTCTTTTAATGCAGTTGTCTGTTGCTTTGAGTTTACACTTTGGGTGGGACTCGCAACTTAATACCAGCGAGATGTTCTGGATAGATATCTCAAGGTGGATGATTAGTAGTAGATGCAGATGGATTTCGGTCTACTTGCCTTGGCGTACCACCCATGCTTTTGAGCCTCTACCTTTCTTACAGCATAGTTAGCATTGGTTTGCGCACATAATCCTGTCAATTGCCCAGCTGTAATTCGTTTACATCGCTTAGCTGTTTTATCGTCTTTTGGGAGAGAGACATCACTAGTGAACATCATGGGACCCCGGTCCATATTACCATCACTGATCACACCCATTATTTACTTCCTGTTCTTATTTACTAGTTGCAGTCATACCTATCACTATTATCTCTTGCATTTGATCCTTTGTAAATGACAAGGCCGGAATGATTGACAACCTCTCTGTACTCGTTGGGAGCAAAGTTATTTGTATCTGTGTGCAGGTCCTGTCAGCCGCTAAGTATCTGGCGCCGTTAGCTGTTGCCACCTTCTTGTTGACCCTCGGAGTCTCACGGGATTCGATCCTTGGTATCTTTGCCAAGGGAAAACTACCGCTACGCTACATCTGAAAGCTTCCAGTTGGGGTAACCAACGAGGGGCGAGAAGCCATCAGTTGTTCCCCTTCAAATTTGGCCGTTGTGGGATCCCTTCCCACTGATATTTGGGAAGAGGACCAAGGCCACTATAAATAGGACCTAGCCACCACCATAGAGGGCATCTCATCTGGATCCAACAGAGAGCTCGCCTAGTAGAAGAGACACCACAAGCTCATCCGAGCCTAAGAACACCTCTCCTCCAGAGGTTGTTCATCCCTTGTACTAGTTTCTTCCTTAACCATACAAGGCAATCCACCACACATACTGGAGTAGGGTATTACACCATAGGGTGGCCCGAACCAGTATAATCCTTTGTGTCCCTTGTTCTTTGAGTTTGTCGAGCTAGGCCTTGGAATCGCAGGGTGAGCGCGTTGGGGAGAGAGTGTTCTTCGTGCGTGATACGTCCATTTTGCATCATGCTTTTATATTGATGTTTATTGCATTACGGGTTGTTATTACACATTATGTCACAATACTTATGCCTTTTCTCTCTTATTTTACAAGGTTTACATAAAGAGGGAGAATGCCGACATCTCGAATTCTGGGCTGGAAAAGGAGCAAATACTAGAGACCTATTCGGCACAACTCAAAAAGCCATCAAACTCAACGAAAGTCGGTTTTGGAATATATAAAAAATATCGGGCGAAGAAAGCACCAGAGGGGGGCCACCCACCGTCCACGAGGGTGGGGGCATGCCCTACCCCCTGTCTCATGGGCCACATGGCAGCCCCCCGATGCCCATCTTCTGGAATAAGGTATATTCTACCCTAGAAAAAATCATAAGGAGGCTTTCGGGATGAAGCGCCGCCGTCTCGAGGCGGAACCAATCTAGGGCTCCGACGGAGGTATTCTGCTGGGGAAACATCCCTCCGAGAGGGGGAAATCGTCACCATCGTCATCACCATCGATCCTCTCATCGGGAGGGGGTCAATCTTCATCAACATCTTCATCAGCACCGTCTCCTCTCAAAAACTAGTTCATGTCTTGTATCCAATCTTTGTATCGAAACCTCAGATTGGTACTTGTGGGTTACTAGTAGTGCTGATTACTCCTTGTAGTTGATGCTAGTTGGTTTATCCCGTGGAAGATCATATGTTCAGATCCTTTATGCATATTATTACCCCTCTGATTATGAACATGAATATGATTTGTGAGTAGTTACGTTTGTTCCTGAGGACATGGGAGACGTCTTGCTATAAGTAGTCATGTGAATTTGGTATTCGTTCGATATTTTGATGAGATGTATGTTGTCTTTCCTCTAGTGGTGTTATGTGAACGTCGACTACATGACACTTAAACATTGTTTGGGCCTAGAGGAAGGCATTGGGAAGTAATAAGTAGATGATGGGTTGCTAGAGTGACAGAAGCTTAAACCCTAGTTTATGCGTTGCTTCGTAAGGGGCTGATTTGGATCCATATGTTTCATGCTATGGTTAGGTTTACCTTAATACTTCTTTTGTAGTTGTGGGTGATTGCCATAGAGGTTAATCATAAGTGGGATGCTTGTCCAAGTAAGGGCAGTAACCGAGCACCGGTCCATCTACATATTAAATTATCAAAGTAACGAACGCGAATCATATGAGCGTGATGAAAACTAGCTTGAAGATAATTCCCATGTGTCCTCGGGAGCGCTTTCCTTTATATAAGAGTTTGTCCAGGCTTGTCCTTTGCTACAAAAAGGATTGGGCCATATTGCTACACCTTATTTACTTTTACCACTTGTTACTTGGTACCAATTACCTTATCACAAAACTATCTTGTCACAGCCTGAATTTTGGCCCTTTCTTTTTCTTTTGTTTTTTTGAGGTTTTTGCTTGAGATTTCTTTTTCCGTGGCTTTGTGGTCTGGAAACTGAAGAAGATGCCCTCTTCTTCCTTTCCAGAGTGGCTTGCCATACCCAAATCATTCCCTAGACCTTTCCATTTCCACCTTGGACCAAATCCCAATATTCTTTTTACTCAGAATATTCCTTTTTCTATTAAAGGAATAGCCGTGTCTGCCCTAGGTTGTGAAGCAACCTATATTTCCATCACTAAAAAATTCCCAAATAATTCTCATAAATTGTTTGGGTCATATCTTCATCAAATATGGCAAAACCTTTCCTTGCCATGTTCAAAAATAATCCTCCAACATTCCTTTTCCTATTCTGCCCTAAATGGCACTTTGTGAAGCAAGTGCTATTTATTTTTGCCCAACTGCCCCAAAATCTTTGAAAGTCCAAATAATTTCCTCATGCCAAAATACAACTTCATTTGCCTAGTAAATATTCCTGAGCAATTTTTCGAATTTCGGTCAGACAGTGGCCATTGTGAAGGAAGTACAAGCTAGGAATATCAAAATGAGTTGAAATTTTTGTATGACCTCTATATCATCAAATAATGGCCCTGCACCAAATTTGAGCTCATTCCTTGGATCCATGTGGGCACACCTTCAAATCTTTGTTTCTATCCAAATTTTCAGTTTGTGAAGCAAGTATATTTTATCTTGCTCCATTATGGCTAAAAAAATTTCTGGACCTTTTCCCACCCATAGAACCTACCTCCACAAATTTTGGGCACATTTTATGTAGCCATTTTCCCTCAGGATTTTTCCTAAGTTTCTGGTCAGTGGATATGTTTGTGAAACAAGTACCATTTTGGTGAATCCAATTGGTATAAAACTTTTACAGCATCTTTATATGATCAAATCACTAAGCCTTGCCAAAATTCAGCTCAAGTGGGTACCCCAAGTGAGTGCTACTTCATAATCTTGTTTCTAGTCCAATTTATGCAGTTGCAAAGCAACTATATTACTCCTTGGTCCAAATCTTTTCAAAGTTACCAGGATGAAAGTCCTTCTTACCATAAACCTCGCAGACAACTATATTGCTCCCAATCTCCTTCCTGTTGATCAGCAGTATTCTGCCAAGTTTACTGCAGTAAAATTCAGATCTTAGTTACCATTTAACCATAGCACCCCAGATCAAGCCATGGCATCATAAATGCTCCAGTTTGGAAGTACTATCAGCTAGACAACGTTTTGGGTGTTGTAGAGCATTGAATGCCCCTATTCACATGGTGACTACGACGACGGCGTGCCTGTGTACGCACTCTATGTGCAGTGGCCGCGTCCAGAGCACCGTTTCTGCTTCGTCTGCTCCCCTCTCGTCGTCTTCGCGTGCGTGAGCGTGTCCCTTTGCTTCACCTCATCATAGCCGTTCCCCTGGACCCCTCTCCCCCTCCGGAAGCTTCCTCACTGATGCTCACCGAGGCAAGCCGCCGTGCGCCCACGGGAAAATAGTGGTGGTTTGGCTCGGAGCTCGTCGGCTCTTCCTCCCTGCGGCTCCTTTGGCCTTCTCCTCCCCGTGAGAACCTCCACTGTGCCTCCCTCGTCGCTTGCCTCCGACCTCGCGAGCATGGGCACACGTCCGCGGCGCCGGCCACACATCCGTGGCGACGCCAGCACGGCTCCCCCTCCCCTCGGCTATTTAAGCAGCCCCGAGGCCTCCTGAACGCGTCAAGCTCTTCACCTCACTCCCTTAGTCCTCCTACACCCCTCAAGCAAGCCCCAAGATGCCTCCTTCCCCTCCACGGTCGCCATTGCCACCGGTGGCCTCCTCTCAAATTAGCGCCAACCGGAGCTGTTCTCCTCCTTCCACCTCCAGTAGACCACCTGGAGCACCCCGAGCCTCCCCAAATCTTCGCTTTCTTGTCTGGTGGCCATTTGCCATGATTCCGCCGGCGCCCGTAGCCGCCGCCCGCCCTTACCCTCTGTTGTCGTAGGCCACGGCAACCCTGCTCCTCTCTGGCGTGAGTGCAGCGCCTGAATTGACGCAGCGCGTCACCCTGAGCTCGCCGGTACCCTCGCCTCGGCAAGAGATGGCCGGAGTTGGCCGGGCCCGTCGCCCGGGTCCGCCACCACTGCTCTATGCCCCCGCGCGGCGTCGCTCCTCCCCGGTGGCTGCTGCTGCTCCAGGCGGGAGCAGCACCTCATCCCGCGCCCACCGGTGGTGTCACAATTGCCGGAGGTGGCCGGAGCCGCCGGGAGCTGTCGCCGGCCGAGCCCCGCCCCGCCTCTCCTCTGTCTCCGTTGGGCGCGAGAAAGATGCCAGGAGAGAAGAGATAAAGAGAGAGATGGATAAGGTAGGCCCGACCTGTAAGCCTCTAAGCCGCCCGGTCTCGCCTTGCCACGCTGGATAAGTGGAGGCGTATTCCTCGGAATACGTCTTCCAAGCTGGAAAGCGCACATTCCTTCGCTTTCAGCTCAGAATGCGTTGTCCCTATTCTGAAGGCATAATCTGAAGAATGCGCTTTCTATTTTTCAGCTAAGGGGCCTGTTTGTAGAAATCTTTTCATAGATTGGTCCCTGAACTTCATATGGCTATATCTTATTGCTCGTAACTCCAAACGAGGTGAATCCAAAGCCCATTTCTTCGTATCGTTGAGCCCGTTTTGTTGGTATCATTTTCATGATGTTGTCACATTCTGAAAATGACCATTTTGCCCTTGCCCCTAATCAGCCCCCTCCAAGGGAGGATCTTTTCCGGTGAATCTTTCTGTGGCTTCACCGCACTTCTTCCCGGTGTATCCTTCATCCCCAGGCAAGCCACAATACCCACTTGCATGATAGTCATGCAGTAGCCATGGTTTTCAACTTGAATATTTATTAAATGTTTGTTTGTTAAAAATATGATTATCGTTGTTTCGGTAATGCTTCGGAGTTAATGCTTACTTTCTTGCTATGTTGTTATGCACCTGGTTATCATGCCCTACTAGTTGCTAGTATTCCTTTCATATGTTTATGCTTGCTAGTAGTACATGTTGATGTTGGTGATGGTCTTTGGTGCATGACTGCCGTCTGTCCCGAGTACCATTGTTATGCATGTTCCTTTGTATCCAGTTAGTTAAATGCTTGCATGATGGCATCGTTGATATGTTCTTGCATGATATTTATTGGATGCTAGTGGTCATGCTATGTTTCGGAGAAGTGTGTACTTATAATGTTCATGCTAGTCAGTATGCCATGCCTACGATTCATTGTTGATATGGTGGATAGTTATGTGGTTCTCTCTTGATTATGTTGATATTCATGCTCATGCATTGTAATTGCATCATGTATTTTATCATGGCTCGGCATATTTGCATTCAAGTTTAACCAGATTAAATTGAACTTGAACAAATGTTTGGCCGAGTCATGGTACCACCATATCGAACTGGCCATTTCAACCACGCTTACCTTTATGGGAAGGTCCTAACAGGGTCTATTGTCGTGCCTCTCACCGGTGCCTCCAACGAGGGAAGGTTATGGGCGTGCGATACCCTGGCCTGGTAAGCAGACATAACCTTGTGTGCTCGTTGTTGTTGTTATGGATCTGGGTCCTCGTGTGGGACCATTTATGTTTGGCCACGATGGTGGTTGTTGTGTCTTTGGTAGACACGGGGCCACCCAGGACTAGCCCAATGGGGAGTGAGTCGGAGTGGCCGGGAGAGTGTCATGGCAGTAGATCGGTTTTGTCGGAACGCCGTTGGTCCACCCGAATGGGAGTGCGAGGCCATGGGTTCCGTAGTCTGGGTACAGTGCTCTACCTCTACAGAGAGTGTGTGTTAAATCTATCAATAGCCGTGCCCGCGGATAAGGGCCCAGTTCTTGTCGGTCACACTATGAGTCAACAGTGATAATAAAAATGTGCTTAATAACAACACCGGTTCGATGATGAGATAAGTTGGTTGTGATTGCCGGAAAGATCACCCTTTGAGACCAAGTGTTGGTCATGGTTGTGATCGCCAGAATGATCACCGTGGTATCGAGGATACCAAGTTGTTGGATATTCGTGATGATGTGCGAGAATCGTGGGTAAAGATCAAGCTCGTTGTGGTCATTTGATGATTACTATGGTATTATTTATACCAAGCTTGATATGATCCTGAGATGATCGTGTAATGTCCGCGGTTGGTAAGTGATGCATGTGGTGGTTACGAGGTAACCCGAACGGAATAAATGGTGCATGTAATGTCATCATGTTGCATTCTACTATCATCAGATCTATATGTTCATGCCATGATCATATATTGTCCTAGTGATATTATGTTCATGTTGTTCATGCCATGTTATCCTGATGATCTCATGATAATTCCTGATTAACCTGTAATTGCCATGCTGTTGTTTCTCTTGAATGCTTCTGGTTATTGTGAGCTTGAAAGTACATTCAATGTACTGACCTGGCGTGTCATGCCAGCTTGCAGGTCGTACCTGGATTGCTTGCTTGTTTGGTGTTGTTCCCGTGTTCGCGAGCTAGGATAAACGTTCCAGCCAGAGTCCCTGCGGATTGGAGTCAATCATCGCCGTTCCTTGTTCCGCTGCGAGTAGTTGTTCTGCAGCTTTGAGTTGTTATGCTGCTTTCTAAGAGCAACCGTGGTTGGCGTAGTGTCGTTGTACCGATGTTATTCATTGTAATATCGGAACCCTTGTATTCATATCCGTGTTATAATAGAGAGCTGGTTTGTTCTATACTAAGCAGTGTCGTATTCCAGAAGACTTCACCTCGATCTCTGGGCTGGAATACGGGGTGTTCCGGTTTTCTATGAGCCGGTGTGCCTCATATCTGTTACCGATAATTTTAGTGCTTGCAAAGAATACATTACTAAAAACTCCCTATCATTTCCTTCTGCTCTCGTTGGGTTCAACACTCTTACTTGTTGAAAGGACTACGATAGATCCCCTACACTTGTGGGTCATCAAGACTCTTTTCTGGCACCGTTGTCGAGGAGTGAAGCGCCATTGGTAAGTGGAATTTGGTAAGGAAAAATTTATATAGTGTGCTGAAATTTACTGTCACTTGTTACTATGGAACATAATCCTTTGAGGGGCTTGTTCGGGGTATCTTCACCCCGACCAGTAGAGCAAAGAGTTGCTCCTCAACCTACTGAACCTACTGCAAATGTTTACTTTTAAATTCCTCCGGGTATGATAGAGAAATTGCTCGCTAATCCCTTTACGGGAGATGGAACATTGCATCCCGACTTGCACCTAATCTATGTGGATGAAGTTTGTGGATTATTTGAGCTTGCAGGTATGCCCAAGGATGTGATCAAGAAGAAGGTATTCCCTTTATCTTTGAAGTGAAAGGCATTGACATGGTTTAGACTATGCGATGATATTGGATCCTGGAACTACAACCGGTTGAAATTGGAATTTCATCAGAAGTTTTATCCTATGCATCAGGTTCATCGTGATCGTAATTATATATATAATTTTTGGCCTCGCGAAGGAGAAAGTATCGCTCAAGCTTGGGGGAGTGTTAAGTCAATATTATATTCATGCTCGAATCATGAGCTCTCAAGAGAAATTATTATTCAAATTTTTTATGCTCGGCTTTCTCTCGATAATCGCTCCATGCTCGATACTTGTTGCACTGGTTCTTTTATGATGAAGACTATTGAATTCAGATGGGATTTATTGGAAAGAATTAAATGCAACTCTGAAGATTGGGATCTCGACGAAGGTAAGGAGTCAGGTATAACACCTAAGTTTGATTGTGTTAAATCTTTTATGGATACCGATGTCTTCCGTTAATTTAGCACTAAATATGGACTTGACTCTAAGATAGTAGCTTCTTTCTGTGAATCATTTGCTACTCATGTTGATCTCCCTAAGGAGAAGTGGTTTGAATATCATCCTCCCATTGAAGTAAAAGTAGTTGAACCTGTTAAAGTTGAAGAAAAGACTATTACTTATAATGTTGATCCAATTGTTCCTACTGCTTATATTGAGAAACCACCCTTCCCTGCTAGAATAAAGGATCATGCTAATGCTTCAACTATGGTTCGTAAGAGTAATACTAGAACACCTACACCCTCTGAGAAAATTAAAGTTGAACCTAGTGTTGCTATGGTTAAGGATCTCTTGGTAGATGATATTGATGGGCATGTTATTTACTTCTATGATGAAGCTGCTAGAATTGCTAGACTCGATACTAAAAATAAACATAGACCTATTGTAGGCTTGCCTGCTATTTCTGTTAAAATTGGAGATCATTGCTATCATGGCTTATGTGACATGGGTGCTAGTGCTAGTGCAATACCTCATTCCTTATACGAAGAAATTATGCACGATATTGCACCTGCTGAGCTAGAAGGTATTGATGTTACTATTAAGCTTGCCAATAGTGACACTATTTCACCAGTTGGGATTGTTAGAGATGTTGAAGTCTTGTGTGGGAATGTTAAATACCCTACTGATTTTCTTGCTCTTGGTTCCCCACAATATGACTTTTGCCCCATTATATTTGGTAGACCCTTCTTGAATACTATTAATGCTAAGATAGACTGCAAAAAGGATGTTGTTACTATTGGTTTAGGGGATATGTCTCATGATTTTAACTTTGGTAAATTTCGTAGATAACCCCATGATAAAGAATTGCCTAGTAAGGATGAAATTATTGGTCTTGCTTCTATTGCCGTCCCTCCTAATGACCCTTTAGAACAATATCTAATAGACCATGAAAATGATATGTATATGAATGAGAGAGGGGAAATATATGAAATATTCTTTAAACAGGGACCTTTATTGAAACACAACTTGCATGTTGAAATTCTGGGGGATCCTCCTCCACCCAAGGGTGATCCCGTGTTTGAGCTCAAACCATGACCTGATACTCTTAAGTATGCTTATCTTGATGTAAAGAAGATATATCCTGTTATTATTAGTGCTAACCTTTCAGAGCAGGAAGAAGAGAAATTATTGAAAACTCTAAAGAAGCACCGTGCTGCTATTGGATATACTCTTGATGATCTTAAGGGCATTAGTCCCACTCTATGTCAACATAAAATAAAGTTGGAGAAAGACGCTAAATCGGTTGTTGATCAGGCTGGCAATGGGGATTACCCAGGCGGGTATTGGACTCCCATCCCCGTCCCCGCGATAGCCACCCCATGCCCGTTCCCATCCCCATACCCGCCCATGGGGAACAAAAGTTTCACATCCCCATCCCCGTCGGGTTTTTCCTCCCCATGGGGAAACCCATACATGCAATCAACAATCACCTCTAGCAGTGTTTAAGTAGAAAAAACAACATTTCAACACAATAAACAATATGTTGTGGCTAGATTAGCAATTTCTTTGGGCTTTTTGGGCCAAAGGGGTGGGATTAGTGGAAATTTGGGTCGGTATAGCTGGGAATTACCTGGGTCTACCAATTTTGGGCCCAAATGTAAGGCACTCACGGGTAAGGTGGGTAACGAGCATGGGTAATGTTATTCCATCCCCATCCCCATCTTATGCGCTGGGTAAGATATTTGACCCACCAGCTTCCCCGTGGGCAAAAAACCTGGCACATCCCCGTCCCCTAATAGAGTAATTACCCACGTGTACATGGGTAACGGTTAACCATTGCCAGCTTGAGTTGTGGATCACCAATGATGGTTAAATCCTAGGATGAAAGAAGTCGTAAGGAAAGAAATACTAAAGCTTCTAGAGGCAGGTATAATTTATCCAGTTGCTGATAGTCAGTGGGTAAGTCCTGTCCATTGTGTTCTTAAGAAGGGAGGTATTACTGTTGTTCCTGATGATAAAGTTGAATTGATCCCACAAAGAATTCTCACAAGCTATAGAATAGTAATTGATTTCCGCAAATTAAATAAAGCTACTAAAAAGGATCATTACCCTCTACCTTTTATAGACCAAATGCTAGAAAGATTATCAAAACATACTCATTTTTGCTTTCTAGATGGCTATTCTGGTTTCTCTCAAATACCTGTGTCAAAAGAGGATCAGGAAAAGACCACTTTTACTTGCCCTTTCGGTACCTTTACTTATGGATGTATGCCTTTCGGTTTATGTAATGCACCTACTACCTGCCAAAGATGCATTATGGCTATATTCTCTGTTTTTTTGAAAAGATTGTTGAGGTTTTCATGGATGATTTTTCCATTTATGGAACTTCTTTTGATGATTGCTTGAGCAACCTTGATCGAGTTTTACAGAGATTTGAAGAAACCAATCTTGTCTTGAATTGGGAGAAGTGCCACTTTATGGTTAGTGAAGGTATTGTATTGGGGCATAAAATTTCTGAAAGATGTATTGAAGTTGATAAAGCTAAAGTTGATGCTATTAAAAAGATGTCGTGTCCCAAGGACATCAAAGGTATAAGAAGTTTCCTTGGTGATGACGGGTTTTATAGGAGGTTCATTAAGGACTTCTCAAAAATCTCGAGGCCTCTGACAAACCTCTTACAAAAAGATGTTCCTTTTGTTTTTGATGAATATTGTGTAGAAGCATTTGAAATACTTAAGAAAGCATTGATTTCTGCACCTATTGTCCAGCCTCCTGACTCGAATTTACCCTTTGAAATTATGTGCAATGCTAGTGATTATGATGTAGGTGCTGTTCTAGGATAAAGAGTTGATAAGAAATTAAATGTTATCCAATATGCTAGTAAAACTCTAGAGAGTGTCTAGAGAAATTATGCTACTACTGAAAAAGAATTTTTAGCAGTTGTATTTGCCTGTGATAAGTTCAGACCTTATATTGTTGATTCTAAAGTAAATGTTCACACTGATCATGCTGCTATTAAATATTATATGGAAAAGAAAGATGCTAAACCTAGACTTATTAGATGGGTTCTCTTGCTACAAGAATTTGATTTGCATATTACTGATAGAAAGGGAGTTGAGAACCCCGTTGCAGAGAACTTGTCTAGGTTAGAGAATGTTCTTGATGACCCACTACCTATTGATGATAGTTTTCCTGATGAACAATTAGCTATCATAAATGCTTCTTGTACTGCTCCATGGTATGTTGATTATGCTAATTACATTGTTGCTAAATTTATACCACCTAGTTTCACATACCAGCAAAAGAAAAAGTTTTCCTATGATTTAAGACATTACTTCTGGGATGACCCACACCTTTATAAAGAAGGAGTAGATGGTATTATTAGACGTTGTGTACCTCAGCATGAACAGGAACAGATCCTACGCAAGTGTCACTCCGAGGCTTATCGAGGACACCATGCTGGAGATAGAACTGCACATAAGGTACTCCAACCTGGTTTTTATTCGCCTACTCTCTTCAAGGATGCCCGTAAGTTTGTCTTGTCTTGTGATGAATGTCAAAGAATTGGTAATATTAGTAGACGTCAAGAAATGCCTATGAACTATTGACTTGTCATTGAACCATTTGATATATGGGGCTTTGATTATATGGGACCGTTTCCTTCCTCTAATGTGTATACACATATCTTAGTTGTTGTTGATTACGTTACGAAGTGGGTAGAAGCTATTCCAACAAGTAGTGTTGATCCCAACACCTCTATTAAGATGCTTAGAGAAGTTATTTTTCCGAGGTTTGGAGTACCTAGATACGTAATGACTTATGGTGGTTCACATTTTATTCATGGTGCTTTCCGCAAAATGCTTGCTAAGTATGATGTTAATCATAGAATTGCATCCCCTTACCACCCACAGTCTAGTGGTAAAGTAGAACCGAGTAACAGAGAGCTAAAATTAAACTTGCAAAAGACTGTTAATAGATCTAGAAAGAATTGGTCCAAGAAACTTGATGATGCATTATGGGCTTATAGAACTGCATGTAAAAATCCTATGGGCATGTCTCCGTATAAAATTTATTATGGAAAAGCATGTCACTTACCTCTCGAACTAGAACATAAGGCATATTGGGCCATTAAAGAGCTCAATTATGATTTCAAACTTGCCGGTGAGAAGAGATTATTTGACATTAGCTCGCTTGATGAATGGAGAACCCAAGCCTATGAAAATGCCAAACTGTTTAAAGAAAAAGTTAAAAGATGGCATGACAAAAGGATTCAAAAGCATGAGTTTAACGTGGGTGATTGATACGTCCAAAACGTATCTATAATTTCTGCTTGCTTGATGGCTTCTCGCCCCTCGTTGCTTACCCCAAGTGGAAGGTTTGAGATGTAGCGTAGCAAAAAGTTTCCCTTGGCAAAGGTACCAAGGATCGAATCCCGTGAGACTCCGAGGGTCGACAAGAAGGTGTCAACGGCGCCAGAAACTTAGCGGTTGACAGGACCTGCACACAGATACACATAACTTTGCTCCCAACAAGTACAGAGAGGTTGTCAATCCCTTCGGCCTTGTCATTTACAAAGGATCAAACACAAGAGATAATAGTGATAGGTATGACTGCAACTAGGAAATAAGAACAGGAAGTAAATAGCGGGTGTGATCAGTGATGGTAATATGGACCGGGGTTCCATGATGTTCACTAGTGATGTCACTCTCCCAAAAGACGATAAAACAGCAAAGCGAGGTAAACAAATTACAGCTGGGCAATTGACAGGATTATGTGCGCAAACCAATGCTAACTATGCTGTAAAGAAAGGTAGAGGCTCAAAAGCATGGGCGGTACGCCAAGGCAAGTAGACCGAAATCCATCTGCATCTACTACTAATCATCCACCTTGAGATATCTATCCAGAACATCTCGCTGGTATTAAGTTGCGAATCCCACCCAAAGTGTAGACTCAAAACAACAGACAACTGCATTAAAAGAACTTTGCGTAAAGTAAACAATCCTTGCACCCGCAAGTACAAGCACCGTTGTTTTCCCCCTTGTGGCAATAGCACATCCCCTAGACTCATGTTTCTGTCACTCAAGCTAGTCATCAAGGGGCATGAACCCACAATCAAGCATAACACTCCCTCTTGGAGTTACTACCTACTACTCGGACAAAGCAATAAACAGCAACGGAGAACATGCAAGAATTACTCAAGAACATAAATATAAAAGAGGTGAATCAAATATATTACTCACACACAATCTGAACATAATCTCATAATCCATCGTATCCCAGCAAACTCAGCAGAGTAACAGCATAAAGATTACATATGTGCCTCGATCATGTAGGATCACTCAAGCTTGGGGGAGGCTTAACTCAATGTTATATTCATGCTCCATGATACGTCCAAAACGTATCTATAATTTCTGCTTGCTCCATGCCTCTTTTGGGTGATATTGCTATGATATTTATACACTTCCATACACTTTTGATCATATTTGGACTAACCTATTAACTCAGTGCACCCCAGTGTCAGTTTCTGTTTTCTGCTGTTTTTGTATTTCAGGTTTTCCCATCACGTAAACTGCCAGAAAAATCTCGGAAAAAATATATAAAAAATCAGCATTCCGGAAGCTTCCACACGGTTGAAGTAGGGCCGGAGGGGGGCCACCAGGGCTCCAGGCGCCCTGGTGGCGCGGCCCCCCTCCTGACCGCGCCGGCGGGGGGGCGCCTGGGCCCCCCAGGCCTCCGCTGATGCCCCCCTTTGGCATATATTTAACACGCGTCCCGAAACCCTCGAGACGGGAACCCTTTTTCGCGATCTCATCTCTGTTCCGCCACCGCCGCGCTTCCAAGATCGGGAGCACCAGGAGAACTCTTCCCGGCACCCTGTCGGAGGGGAGGATCACCACCATGGACGCCTCTCGGATGAGTTGTGAGTAGTCTCCCTTGGACCATGGGTCCATGACCAGTAGCTATGTGATGTTCTCCTCCCCTTCTTGTGCTTCACTAATTAGACCTCGTGAGCTGCCCTACATGATCGAGGCACATATGTAATCCTTATGCTGTTGCTATGTTGAGTTTGCTGGGATCCGACGGATTGTGAGATTATGTTCAGATTGTGTTTGAGTAATATATTTGACTTACCTCTTTTATATTTATGTTCTTAAGTAATTCTTGCATGTTCTCGGTTGCTATTTATTGCTTTGGCCAAGTAGTAGGTAGTGACTCCAAGAGGGAGCGTTATGCTCGATTGTGGGTTCATGCCCCTCGATGACTAGCTTCAGTGACAGAAACGTGAGTCTAGGGGATGTGCTGTTGCCACAAGGGGGAAAACAACGGTGCTTGTGCCCGCGGGTGCAAGGATTGTTTACTTTACGCAAAGTTCTTTTAATGCAGTTGTCTGTTGCTTTGAGTTTACACTATGGGTGGGACTCGCAACTTAATACCAGCGAGATGTTCTGGATAGATATCTCAAGGTGGATGATTAGTAGTAGATGCAGATGGATTTCGGTCTACTTGCCTTGGCGTACCGCCCATGCTTTGAACCTCTACCTTTCTTGCAACATAGTTAGCATTGGTTTGCGCACATAATTCTGTCAATTGCCTAGTTGTAATTCGTTCACCTCACATAGCTGTTTTATCGTCTTTTGGGAGAGAGACGTCACTAGTGAACATCATGGGACCCCGGTCCATATTACCATCACTGATCACATCCGCTATTTACTTTCGGCTTTTACTTACTATTTGCAATTATACCTATCACTATTATCTCTTGCGTTTGATCCTTTGTAAACGACAAGGCCAGAGGGATTGACAACCTCTCTGTACTCGTTGGGAGCATAGTTATTTGTATCTATGTGCAGGTCCACGTTGATTGCTAATATCTGGCGCCGTTAGCAGTTGACACAATCTTGTTGAAACTGGGAGTCTCAGGGGAAATCGATCCTTGGTATCTTTGCCAAGGTAAAACTACCGCTACACTGCATCTCAAACCTTCCACTTGGGGTAACCAACGAGGGGCGAGAAGCCATCAAGCAAAGTTTTCTGGCGCCGTCGCTGGGGACTCCACTCTTCAAGATAGGGGAGTTGCACGCTATCTTTTACCTTTGCTTTTAGTCTTGTTAGTTTACCTTTCAGTTTTTTGCTTTAGTATCCTTTATCGAAAATCACAAAAATAGTTATCTTGCTTGCTTGCTGCTATGGGTTCCACCGAGAACACCAAGTTGTGTGACTTCACTAGTCATAACAACGATGACTTTATCTGCACGCCTATCACTACACCTGCCACTTCAGCACCTTCGTATGAAATTAAACCAAAAGATCAATTCTCCGGTGCTGGAGATGATGCTGCTTTACACTTGAACAACTTTGTTGAACTTTGTGATATGCAAAAGTACACTGAAATAGATGGTAATATTGTTAAGCTTAAGCTTTTTCCTTTCTCCTTGAGAGGAGGAGATAAAATTTGGTTTCAATCTTTGCCTAGAAATAGCATAGATTCATGGGACAAGTGCAAAGATGCTTTTATTGGAAAATACTATCCACCTGCTAAAATTATCCAACTAAGGAGTAACATAATGAATTTTAAACAATTGGATAATGAACACGTTGCCCAAGCTTGGGAACGCATGAAATCTCTTATCAAGAACTGCCCTACTCATGGTTTGACTACTTAGATGGTTATCCAAACTTTTTATGCAGGCTTGAACTTTACCTCGCGGAACTTGTTAGATTCGGCCACGGGAGGAACCTTTATGTCAACTACACTTGGTGCTGCCATGAAGCTTCTCGATGAGATGATGACCAACTATTCCCAATGGCACACCGAACGCGCTCCAACAGGTAGGAAGGTAAACTCTGTCGAGGAGATTTCCTCCTTAAATGAATAAGTTGACTTGATCATGTCTCTACTTTCGAAGCAATCTTCTGCTGATCCTCGTGATGTTCCTTTAAATTCTTTGATTGCTCAAGAACAAGTAGATGTGAACTTTATCTCTAGAAACAATTTTAATAACAATGCTTATAGGAGTAATTTTGGTAGCAATCCTAGACCGTTCCCCTCTAATTCCTATGGGAACAACAATGCTTACCCTAGCACCAAGAACTCCACCCAAAAAGATAGAGACTTGCCTGGTTATGAGAAACTTCTAGAAATAGAGAAGGCCACTAAGAATTACATGCACACCCAATATGAACAAAACAAAACCTTCTCGAGGCAATTAAATGAGCATACTGCTATCTTGCAAGACATTAGTAGACAATTAGAGAGCCTAAATATTGAGATTTCTAACCTCCAGACTAGGCTCACTATCACTGAGACCCAAGTTTCCAATATGTCCCACACACAAGCCACTTTGATAAACCAAATGGCAGCTAAAACCGAAGTGGTTGCACCCCTAAAGGAGGAAGAAGATAGATTTAAGAGCCTTCCTACCCACCACACTGTCGCTACTATCCAAGTTGTTGAGGATATCCAAACTCTTAGCACCCAATGCACTCCTGGTCCCATTGGACCTATTAATGGTGATGCTATGACTATAGAAACTACCAGACAAGTGAACCTAAAGGACACCACTACCACTTTACTTGATAGTAGTGACCTTGATTTTGATAATTGCACTCTTACCGAAGTTATTGATTTCCTTCACAAGATGTCTAGAGATCCCCGCACTAGCACGCTTAACCTTGCCTTCACAGAGCATATCACTAATGCTCTCATCAAAGCTAGGGAGGAGAAACTTAGAGTAGAAGCCTTCATACCTAGAAAGCTAGAAGATGGTTGGGATCCTATGATTAAAATTAAGTTGAATAACTTCTCTTGCTATGCATTATGTGATGTTGCAGCTAGTACCTCCGTTATGCCCAAAAGAATATATGATATGCTTAAACTGAAACCTTTTGATTCTTGTTCTTTTGGTGTTCGTCTCGTTGATTCTTCCATAAAGAAACCTTTGGGGAGGATCGAAGATGTTCTTATCATTGTCAATGACAATTATGTTCCCGTTGATTTTACTATTATGGATATTGAATGTGAACCTTGTCTAATTATTTTGGGACGTCCTTTTCTACGCACCATTGGTGCTATCATTGACATGAAAGAGGGGAATATAAAATTCCAATTTCCTCTCAAGAAAGGGATGGAACACTTCCCTCGAAAGAAGATTAAATTACCTTTTGAGTCCGTTATACGGGCTAGCTATTCTTTTACTCTTGATAAAACTTGATCTCTATGCATTATGCCTAGCTTAAAGGCATAAAAGAAAGCGCTTTTGGGAGGCAGCCCACATAAATAAATTTTATTTTGCTTTTGTTGTTTCTTGATGTTGTTACTACAGTAGCATCATCATTGTATCTTAGCTTTTCAACTTTGTGCCAAGTGTAGCCTCTGATAGCAAGAAAGTTCAAAAGTTGTGACGTGCTGTCCAGGAAACAGATTATGTCCTTGGATAGAAAAATTCGTATAAAATCACCAGATCATCTTTTTGGTCTGAATTTTTTCGACAGCGTTCTCTATACAATTGTCTTTCGGGCATCTGTTCTGAGTTTTTTGATTAGAGTTGCAGAAGTGCCCCGAAAAAATCATTTACTACCTGTTGTTCTGTTTTTCACAGATTCTGTCATGTTTTGCCTTTCCTTCATTTTGCAAACCTTGAGCTTGCTTTTTCTTTGCAAAAACCTTTTGGCAATCTTGACAAACAGTAGAACTTCAAGAATATTCTTATTTTCAGCAAGGAACAATTATTTTATTATGGGTACTAACCTCGCTAATCAGATTATGATGAGTTATGTATGAAGGGAGTTTTCAAGTGTGCGAGGGAAGATGATAAAAAGATTCAGGATTATCAAGCGCTCAAGCTTGGGGATGCCCCCATGCACCCCCAAGAAATATTCAAGGAGACTCAAGCGTCTAAGCTTGGGGATGCCCCCGTGCATCCCCTTCTCCATCAACATTATCAGTTCGTCTTTCGTTCCACTATATTTTTATCACTTCATGTGTTATGTGCTATGCTTGGAGCGTCTTGCTTTTAGTTTCCTTTTTAGCTTTGCTTGCTTTTCATAACGAGTCGGAACTCAGCTTTCTTTGTGTGGGAGAGAAACACGCTCCACTTCAACCTAGAACATAACATAGAATTTTCATGTCTATCTTTGCTGTGTGTGTTCTTTGTCTTTCAATAGCTACTATCATGTTCAGCTCTTAGTATTCATGCTTATCTTTTTAAAGAGCTTTTGTTTAGTTGGTTGCTTGAACTCTCTTTAGTTATCATGCTTATCTTATTAAGAGAGTTTGCTTCTGTTGCATTAGTCGATATGTCTATGATAAAAATGCTACGTGCATAATGGTGCTTAGTAGTTCATGTTTTCTTATGGTTAGTCTCGAATAGCTGGGGGGTTCTCAATGTGTTATTGGAGTACCAACATGATTTGTTTGCCTATGATATGGTATGGTTTAGTAATATCTTCCTTCAAGAATTTATTTTGATTGACTTGGCGTATGCTCACGCATATTTAAGACTGTAAAGAAAGTCTGTCAAGCCTTGATGATCTTTTGTTTCTGAGTAGCGATATAACTTCCATGCCTGATTCAATGTTGCTTTGTCGCTCTGCATGATTATGACCGTCATTGCTCTTTTAGTTGGTCGCTCCCAGTCTTTTGCTAACCTCCACCTGTACTAAGCGGACTGACTGCTTGTGCATCCAAAATCCTTTAAACCTGTTATGCCATATGAGTCCACCATACCTTCCTATACATGGTATTTACCTGCCATTCCTAACGAAGACTTTCATGTACCATCTTGAAATTATTCAAAAAAAAAGGCATTCCTATTTTGTGCCTCTGTTCTAGTTCATGAGGAAGTAGTAGTTAATTCATGATCTTTTTAAGTTGGACAAGCTTCACCCCGGGATTGCATGTCTAATGTGCAAACCCATAATACGAGAAGGAACTGGCAAAGAGTGCGCCCGGCTCAAAAATAATATAACAAACAAACCCTCCTTCACGCTTTGTTCATGAGAAATCAGAAAACTTTGGCAGTGATAAACAAAGGAGATTAAGAGGATGTGATCATCCTCATTCGGGAGCCGTTCCTTGAAACTTGTCCATCTCGAGAAGTGATTGAGTTATCTGCTAGCATTCGTTGACGAAACATGCATAATCTAAAAAAATAATTTTTACTTCTTTTTTTAAAACCAAGAGCTCTGGTACATGCTTTGTCTTTGTTTCCGACTACGGGTTTTCAACCTTGCCAACAAAAGCCACGGTTCGAGAGTCTCCACCTTCTTTTAAAGCACCAACTATTAAGAGCATGATTGTCATTCTAAGTGTAATGTGCATTGTCCCAAAGTAGCATTGTCTTTTGCATGATTGTGATATCGTTTATTCTGAAATCATTGTATCTAGTCATCACTTAAACCTTGGAGGTGCCCCTGCATTTAGGTTTTGCTTCACTAAAGGGGGCAAGCGAGATATCACTTTATCATATTTGCACACCATGCTCATTACAAATCTATTTGATGTTTCAGTATCATGTTGTAAAACTTTCAGTTCTTTGTGATTTTCTCATGAGGCAACTTAATTAATACAGATTCATTGTCTCAGTAAGCTTTTGTCATATGACTATGAAAAGTCCTATATGGTTAATAGCATGTCACCACAGAAATTATTCTTGTTATCATTTACCTACTCGAGGACGAGCAGGAATTAAGCTTGGGGATGTTGATACGTCCAAAACGTATCTATAATTTATGCTTGCTCCATGCCTCTTTTGGGTGATATTTCTATGATATTTATACACTTCCATACACTTTTGATCATATTTGGACTAACCTATTAACTCAGTGCACCCCAGTGCCAGTTTCTTTTTTCTGCTGTTTTTGTATTTCAGGTTTTCCCATCACGTAAACTGCCAGAAAAATCCCGGAAAAATTATATAAAAAATCAGCGTTCGGGAAGCTTCCACACGGTCGAAGTAGGGCCGGAGGGGGGCCACCAGGGCTCCAGGTGTCCTGGTGGCGCGGCCCCCCTCCTGGCCGCGCCGGGG
>LR738709.1:588193388-588255663 GCA_902687465.1 Secale cereale | reverse complement strand
GGGGGGGCGCCTGGGCCCCCCAGGCCTCCGCTGATGCCCCCCTTTGGCATATATTTAACATGCGTACCGAAACTCTCGAGACGGGAACCCTTTTTCGTGATCTCATCTCTGTTCCGCTGCCGTCGCGCTTCCAAGATCGGGAGCACCAGGAGAACTCTTCCCGGCACCCTGCCGGAGGGGAGGATCACCACCGGGAGCCTCTCCACCATCATGGACGCCTCCCGGATGAGTTGTGAGTAGTCTCCCTTGGACCATGGGTCCATGACCAGTAGCTATGTGATGTTCTCCTCCCCTTCTTGTGCTTCACTAATTAGACCTCGTGAGCTGCCCTACATGATCGAGGCACATATGTAATCCTTATGCTGTTGCTATGTTGAGTTTGCTGGGATCCGATGGATTGTGAGATTATGTTCAGATTGTGTTTGAGTAATATATTTGATTTACCTCTTTTATATTTATGTTCTTAAGTAATTTTTGCATGTTCTCCGTTGCTATTTATTGCTTTGGCCAAGTAGTAGGTAGTGACTCCAAGAGGGAACGTTATGCTCGATTGTGGGTCCATGCCCCTCGATGACTAGCTTCAGTGACAGAAACATGAGTCTAGGGATGTGCTGTTGCCACAAGGGGGAAAACAACGGTGCTTGTGCCCGCGGGTGCAAGGATTGTTTACTTTACGCAAAGTTCTTTTAATGCAGTTGTCTGTTGCTTTGAGTTTACACTATGGGTGGGACTCGCAACTTAATACCAGCGAGATGTTCTGGATAGATATCTCAAGGTGGATGATTAGTAGTAGATGCAGATGGATTTCGGTCTACTTGCCTTGGCGTACTGCCCATGCTTTGAACCTCTACCTTTCTTGCAACATAGTTAGCATTGGTTTGCGCACATAATTCTGTCAATTGCCCAGCTGTAATTCGTTCACCTCACATAGCTGTTTTATCGTCTTTTGGGAGAGAGACATCACTAGTGAACATCATGGGACCCCGGTCCATATTACCATCACTGATCACATCCGCTATTTACTTTCTGCTTTTACTTACTATTTGCAATTATACCTATCACTATTATCTCTTGCGTTTGATCCTTTGTAAACGACAAGGCCGGAGGGATTGACAACCTCTCTGTACTCGTTGGGAGCAAAGTTATTTGTATATGTGTGCAGGTCCACGTTGATTGCTAATATCTGGCGCCGTTAGCAGTTGACACCTTCTTGTTGAAACTGGGAGTCTCAGGGGAAATCGATCCTTGGTATCATTGCCAAGGGAAAACTACCGCTACACTGCATCTCAAACCTTCCACTTAGGGTAACCAAAGAGGGGCGAGAAGCCATCACTCCAATCATGATCTCTCAAGAGAAATGATTATTCGGAATTTTTATGCTCGGCTTTCTCTCAATAATCGCTCCATGCTCGATACTTCTTGTACTAGTTCTTTAATGATGAAGACTATTGAATTCAAATGGGATTTATTGGAAAGAATAAAATGCAACTCTGAAGATTGGGATCTCGACGAAGGTAAGGAGTCAGGTATAACACCTAAGTTTGATTGTGTTAAATCTTTTACGGATACCGATGTTTTCCATGAATTTAGCACTAAATATGGACTTGACTCTGAGATAGTAGCTTCTTTCCATGAATCATTTGCTACTCATATTGATCTCCCTAAGGAGAAGTGGTTTAAATAAAATCCTCCCATTGATGTAAAAGTAGTTGAACCTGTTAAAGTGGAAGAAAATACTATCACTTATAATGTTGATCCTATTGTTCCTACTGCTTATATTGAGAAACCACCATTCCCTGTTAGAATAAAGGTTCATGCTAAAGCTTCAACTATGGTTCGTAAGAGTAATGCTAGAACACCTACACCCTCTGGGGAAATTAAAGTTGAACCTAGTGTTCCTATGGTTAAGGATCTCTTGGTCGATAATATAGATGGGCATGTTATTTACCTCCATGAGGAAGCTGCTAGAATCGCTAAACCCGATACCAGGAATAAACATAGACTTGTTGTAGGCATACCTGTTATTTCTGTTAAAAATAGGAGATGATTGCTGTCATGGTTTATGTGACGTAGGTGTTAGTGCGAGTGTAATACCCATTTCCATATATGAAGAAAGTATGCATGATATTGCACCTGTTGAGCTAGAAGGTATTGATGTTACTATTAAGCTTGCCAATAGAGACAGGATACGTCTCCAACGTATCTATAATTTTTGATTGTTCCATGCTATTATATATTCTGTTTTGGATGTTTAATGGGCTTTATTATACACTTTTATATTATTTTTGAGACTAACCTACTAACCCAAGGCCCAGTGCAAATTGCTGTTTTTTGCCTATTTCAGTGTTTCGCAGAAAAGGAATATCAAACGGAGTCCAAACGGAATGAAACCTTCGGGAGAGTTATTTTTGGAACCGTATCTTCACAAAAGACTTGGAGTACATGCGAGGGAATGAGAGAGGTGGCCCCGAGGGGGCAGGGCGCGCCCCCACCCTCGTGGCCCCCCTATGGCTCACCTGATGCCCTCCTTCCTCCTATATATATCCAGATACCCTGAAAACATCGAGGCAATAGAGAAAACCCTAATTCCCTTGCCGCAACCTTCTGTTCCCGTGAGATCCCATCTTGGGGCCTGTTCTGGAGCTCCATCAAAGGGGGGATTGATCACGGAGTGCTTCTACATCGACACCATAGCCTCACCAATGAGTTGTGAGTAGTTTACCACAGACCTTCGGGTCCATAGTTATTAGCTAGATGTCTTCTTCTCTCTTTTTGGATCTCAATACAAAGTTCTCCTCGATCTTCAAGGAGATCTATTTGATGTAATCTTTTTGCGGTGTGTTTGTCGAGATCCTATGAATTGTGGGTTTATGATCAAGATTATCTATGAACAATATTTGATTCTTTTCTGAAATATTTTATGTATGATTATAATATCCTTGCAAGTCTCTTTGAATTATTGTTTTGGTTTGGCCTACTAGATCTATAGTTCTTGCAATGAGAGAAGTGCTTGGCTTTGGGTTCAATCTTGTGGTGTCCTTTCCCAGTGACAGTAGGGGCAGCAAGGCACGTATTGTATTGTTGCCATCGAGGATTAAAAGATGGGGTTTATATCATAATGCTTGAATTTATCCCTCTACATCATGTCATCATGCTTAAGGCGTTACTCTGTTCTTATGAACTTAATACTCTAGATGCATGCTGGATAGCGGTCGACATGTGGAGTACTAGTAGTAGATGTAGAATCGTTTCGGTCTACTTGTTACGGACGTGATGCCTATATATAATGATCATGCCTAGATATTCTCATAACTATGCACTTTTCTATCAATTGCTCGACAGTAATTTGTTCACCCACCGTAGAATTCTGCTTTCATGAGAGAAGCCACTAGTGAAACCTATGGCCCCCGGGTCTATCTTTATCATAATACTTTCCCTTTAATTTCTATTGGTGTTGCTTATTTACTTTCTTTACTTTCTGTTCTTATACCAAAAATACCAAAAATACTATCCTAACGTATCTATCAGATCTCACTTTCGTAAGTGACCATAAAAGGATTGACAACCCCTTATCATGTTGGCTGCGAAGTTCTTATTTGTTTGTGCAGGTGTGAGGGACTCGCATGTGGTCTCCTACTGGATTGATACCTTGGTTCTCAAAATTGAGGGAAATACTTACGCTACTATGCTGCATCACCCTTTCCTCTTCGAGGGAATACAACGCAAGCTTGAGAAGTAGCAAGAAGAATTTCTAGCGTCGTTGCCGGGGAGATCTACGCAAAAGTCATATACCAAGTACCTATCACAAA
Organism: Secale cereale; assembly: GCA_902687465.1. Taxonomy (NCBI): domain Eukaryota; kingdom Viridiplantae; phylum Streptophyta; class Magnoliopsida; order Poales; family Poaceae; genus Secale; species Secale cereale. The sequence continues at coordinate 588,251,854 of LR738709.1, read as the reverse complement.
CCGTTATCCCTCGCATTACATTTATTTGCCTCTCTTTTTCCTCTCCCCCACTTCACCCTTGCCGTTTTATTTGCCCGTTTTTTCGTTCGCCTTTCTGTTTGCTTATGTTGCTTTGTGCCCTCTATTATCTTGCATCTTCGCTTGCTAAATTATGGATCCTCATCCACTTGCTAATCTTTTTAAGAGATCCAATTATGATGAACCAATTGCTAGTGAGCTACTTGCACTAGATTATCTTTATGAGGTTTTGCTTGAAATTCGTGAGTCAGAAAATTGTGATGAAGTGTTGAAAGAAGAAAATTATGAAGTGATTCATGATAGCTCTTTTAATGAAAAACATGATTGCAATGATACTATTGTAGTTTCTATTAATGTCAATTGTGTTAATGATATGCAAAACCCTAATCTTGGGGATGCTAGTATTGCTATGTCCACTACTTGTTGCAATAATCATGATTGGGGTGATTCTTCTTATGACCTGGAAAACTTATTTAAGCCCCATGATGAATATGAGATTGATAATACTGTTTGCAATAATATTGAAAGTGGTTTTGGGAGAGTGTCAACTTTAGATCCCACATATTTGGAGTACGATCAATCTTATGATTTATTTTTGATAAAAGTGGGCTTGGAGAGGTCATGACTTTAGTTAATGTTGATCGCACTATTTTGGAAGAATGTCAACTTCGTATGCATGTGGATCATGTTGACAATATGTTTTGTGAAAGCTATATTGTTGAGTTTGAATATGATCCTACATGCAATTATTATGAGAGGGTTAAATATGGTTGTAGAAATTTTCATGTTCCTAAATTACCTCTCGTTATGTTGAGATTGCTATCGTTCCTTTCTGCTTCCTTGCATATGCTAGTTTTTGCTTTCCTTTCTAATTTGATTGCTTATAATATGCCTATGCATAGGGAGTATGTTAGACTTAGATGTGTTTTTCACATGCTATGTGATGCTCTCTTCGTGTTTCAATTGCTATCCTTCATGTGAGCATCATCGAAATTATCCTACCTAGCTAGGGCCGTTAAACGATAGCGCTTGTTGGGAGGCAACCCAATTTTATTTTCTTTGTTTTTGCTTCTGTTTAGGAATAAATATTGCATCTAGCTTCTTTTCAGATGTGGTTTTGTGTTTTAATTAGTGTTTGTGCCAAGTAGAACCTTTGGGAAGACTTGTGTGAAGTTTATGTGATCATGCTGTAAAAAACAGAAACTTTAGCGCTCACGAGATTGGCTATCATTTATTTACTAGAGAGTGATTTTTAGTTAATTCTTTTTTGGATGATTAATAGACAAATTTCTCACGTCCACCAATTTATTTCAATTTTTTTAGAGTTACAGAAGTATTCGAAAGTTACAGATTACTACAAAATATTCTGTTTTGACAGATTCTGTTTTTCGTGTGTTGTTTGCTTATTTTGATGAATATATGAGTAGTATCGGGGGGTATGAATCATGGAGAAGTTGGAATACAGTAGGTTTAACACCAATATAAACAAAGAATGAATTCATTACAGTACCTTTGAGTGCTGGTTTGTTTTCTTATACTAATGGAGCTAACGAGAGTTTTGGCTAAGTTTTGTGTTGTGAAGTTTTCAAGTTTTGAGTATGGCTTTGATGGACTATGGAACAAAGAGTGGAAAGAGCGTAAGCTTGGGGATGCCCAAGGCACCCCAAGGTAAAATTTAAGGACAACCAAAAGCCTAAGCTTGGGGATGCCCCGGGGAGGCATCCCCTCTTTCGTCTTCGTCTATCGGTAACTTTACTCGGGACTATATTTTTATTCATCACATGATATGTGTTTTGCTTGGAGCGTCATGTATGATTTGATTCTTTGCCTTTTAGTTTGCCACAATCATCCTTGCTGGACACACCTTTTGAGAGAGATAAATATGATTTAGAATTTATTAGAATACTCTATGTGCTTCACTTATATCTTTTGTGCTAGATAGTTTTGCTCTAGTGCTTCACTTATATCTTTTAGAGCACGATGGTGGTTTTATTTTGTAGAAATTGTTGATCTCTCATGCTTCACTTATATCCTTTTGAGAGTCTTTTAGAACAGAATAGTAATGTGCTTTGGTTATACAACTAGTCCTAATATGATAGGCATCCAAGATGAGTATAGTAAAAACTTTCATATAAGTGCATTGAATGATAGGAGAAGTTTGATACTTGATGATTGTTTTGAGATATGAGGATGATGATAATAGAGTCATGCTATTGGAGTAATTGTGAATTTTAGAAACACTTGTGTTAAAGTTTGTGATTCCCGTAGCATGCACGTAGGGTGAACCGTTATGTGACGAAGTTGGAGCATGATTTATTTATTGAGTGTCATCCTTTGTGTGGAGGTCGGGATCGCGCGATGGTTAACTCCTACCAACCCTTACCCTAGGAGCATGCGTTGAATACTTTGTTTTTATAACTCGTAGATTTTTGCAATAAGTATATGAGTTCTTTATGACGAATGTTGAGTCCATGGATTATACGCACTCTCACCCTTCCACCATTGCTAGCCTCTTTTGTGCCACACAACTTTCGCCGGTACCATACACCCACCATATACCTTCCTCAAAACAAACACCATACCTACCTATCATGGCATTTCCATAGCCATTCCTAGATATATTGCCATGCAACTTTCCACCGTTCCGTTCATATGACATGCTTCATCATCATTCACATAGAGTCATATTTTGTTCTAGCTTCGAGTTGTAAGTCAATAAAAGTGTGATGATCTTCATTATTAGAGCATTGTCCTATGTGAGGAAAGGCCAAATAAAAAAATGGCCCAAAAAATATAGAGATGGGCTAAAAAAAGAGAAATCCCCTCCAAAAAACAAGAGAAAAGAGAGAAGGGACAATGCTACTATCCTTTTCCACACTTGTGTTTCAGAATAGCACCATGATCTCCATGATAGATATTCTCTTGTTTTGTCACTTTCATATACTAGTGGGAATTTTCATTATAGAACTTGGCTTGTATATTCCAACGATGGGCTTCCTCAAATGCCCTAGGTCTTCGTGAGCAAGCAAGTTGGATGCACACCGACTTTGTTTCTTTTGATGAGCTTTCATACACTTATAGCTCTAGTGCATCTGTTGCATGGCAATCCCTACTCACTCACATTGATATCTATTGATGGGCATCTCCATAGCCCATTGATATGCCTAGTTGGTGTCAGACTATCTTCCTCCTTTTTGTCTTCTCCACAACCACCATTCTATCCCACCTATAGTGCTATATCCATGGCTCACGCTCATGTATTGCGTGAAAGTCGAAAGGTTTGAAAAAATTTGAGTATGAAACAATTGCTTGGCTGAAACCGGGGTTGTGCATCATATGAATATTTTGTGTGATGAAGAGGGAGCATAGCCAGAATATATGATTTTGTAGGGATAACTTTCTTTGGCCATGTTATTTTGAGAAGACATGATTGCTTTGTAAGTATGCTTGAAGTATTACTATTCTTATGTCAATATAGACATTTATCTAGAAACTTTCTGATCTGAACATTCATGCCACAATAAAGAAAATTACATTGAGAATTATGTTGGTTAGCATTGCACATCAAAAATTCTGTTTTTATCATTTACCTAGTCGAGGACGAGTAGGAATTAAGCTTGGGGACGCTTGATACATCTCCAACGTATCTATAATTTTTTATTGTTCCATGCTATTATATATTCTGTTTTGGATGTTTAATGGGCTTTATTATACACTTTTATATTATTTTTGGGACTAACCTACCAACCCAAGGCCCAGTGCAAATTGCTGTTTTTTGCCTATTTCAGTGTTTCGCAGAAAAGGGATATCAAACGGAGTCCAAACGGAATGAAACCTTTAGGGGAGTTATTTTTGGAACCGTATCTTCACAGAAGACTTGGAGTACACGCGAGGGAATGAGAGAGGCGGCCATGAGGGGCCAGGGCGCGCCCAGGGGGGCAGGCGCGCCCCCACCCTCGTGGGCCCCCTCTGGCTCCTCCGATGCCCTCCTTCCTCCTATATATATCCACGTACCCTGAAAACATTGAGGCAACAGAGAAAACCCCAATTCCATCGCCACAAGCTTCTGTTCCCGTGAGATCCCATCTTGGGGCCTGTTCCGGATCTCCGCCGGAGGGGGGATCGATCACGGAGTGCTTCTACATCAACACCATAGCCTCACCAATGAGTTGTGAGTAGTTTATCACAGACCTTTGGGTCCATAGTTATTTGATAGATGGCTTATTCTCTTTTTTTGGATCTCAATACAAAGTTCTCCTCGTTCTTCGAGGAGATCTATTCGATGTAATCTTTTTGCGGTGTGTTTGTCGAGATCCGATGAATTGTGGATTTATGATCAAGATTATCTATGAACAATATTTGATTCTTTTCTGAAATCTTTTATGTATGATTGTAATATCCTTGCAAGTCTCTTCAAATTATTAGTTTCGTTTGGCCTACTAGATCTATAGTTCTTGCAATGGGAGAAGTGCTTTGCTTTGAGTTCAATCTTGCGGTGTCCTTTCCTAGTGACAGTAGGGGCAGCAAGGCACGTATTGTATTGTTGCCATCGAGGATAAAAAGATGGGGTTTATATCATATTGCTTGAGTTTATCCCTCTACATCATGTCATCTTTCTTAAGGCGTTACTCTGTTCTTATGAACTTAATACTTTAGATGCATGCTGGATAGCTGTCAATGTGTGGAGTAATAGTAGTAGATGCAGAATCGTTTTGGTCTACTTGTTACAGACATGATGCCTATATATAATGATCATGCCTAGATATTCTCATAACTATATATGCTCTTTTCTATCAATTGCTCGACAGTAATTTGTTCACCCATCGTAGAATTCTGCTTTCATGAGAGAAGCCACTAGTGAAACCTATGGCCCCCGGGTCTATCTTTATCATATTACTTTCCCTTCAATTTCTATTGTCATTGCTTATTTACTTTCTTTACTTTCTGTTCTTATACCAAAAATACTATCCTATCCTATCTATCAAATATCACTTTCGTAAGTGACTGTAAAGGGATTGACAACCCCTTATCGCGTTGGATGCGAAGTTCTTATTTGTTTGTGCAGGTGTGAGGGACTCGCGCGTGGTCTCCTACTGGATTGATACCTTGGTTCTCAAAACTAAGGGAAATACTTACGCTACTGTGCTGCATCACCCTTTCCTCTTCGAGGGAATACAACGCAAGCTCGAGAAGTACCAAGACACTATTTCACCAATAGGGACTATTAGAGATGTGGAAGTCTTGTGTGGGAAAGTTAAATACCCTGCTGATTTTCTTGTTCTTGGTTCCCCACAAGATGATTTTTGTCCCGTTATATTTGGTAGACCTTTCTTGAACACTGTTAATGCTAAGATAGACTGTGAAAAGGATATTGTTATTGTTGGATTAGGGGATATGTCTCATGATTTTAACTTTGCTAAATTTCGTAGACAACCCCATGATAAAGAATTGCCTAGTAAGGATGAAATTATTGGTCTTGCTTCTATTGTTGTACCTCCAAACGATCCCTTAGAACAATATCTGCTAGACCATGAAAATGATATGTACATGAATGAGAGAAGGGAAATAGATGAAATATTCTTTAAACATGGACCCTTATTGAAACACAACTTGCCTGTTGAAATTCTAGGGGATCCTCCTCCACCCAAGGCTGATCCCGTGTTTGAACTCAAACCATTACCTGATACTCTTAAGTATGTTTATCTTGATGAAAAGAAGATATATCCTGTTATTATTAGTGCTAACCTTTCAAAGCAGGAAGAAGAGAAATTATTGAAAACTCTGAAGAAGCAATGTGCTGCTATTGTATATACTCTTGATGATCTTAAGGGCATCAGTGCCACTCTATGCCAACACAAGATAAAATTGGAAAAGGATGCTATACCGGTTATTGGTCATCAACGACGGTTAAATCCTAGGATGAAATAAGTAGTAAGAAAAGAAATATTGAAGCTTCTAGAGGCAGGTATAATTTATCCAGTTGCTGATAGCCAGTGGGTAAGTCATGTGCATTGTGTCAGTAAGAAGGGAGGCATCACTGTTATTCCTAATGATAAAGATGAATTGATCCCGCAAAGAATTGTTACGGGTTATAGGATGGTAATTCATTTCCGCAAATTAAATAAAGCTACTAAGAAAGATCATTACCCTTTACCTTTTATAAATCAAATGCTAGAAAGGTTATCCAAACATATTCCCAAGGTCACGGAACCCGCAAGTTGATCACCAAAACATACATCTAGTGGATCACATGATATCCCATTGTCACCACAGATAAACATGTGCAACACATACATCAAGTGTTCTCAAATCCTTAAAGACTCAATCCGATAAGATAACCCCAAAGGGAAAACACAATCCATTACAAGAGAGTAGAGGGGGAGAAGCATCATAAGATCCAACTATAATAGCAAAGCTCGCGATACATCAAGATCGTGCCATCTCAAGAACACGAGAGAGAGAGAGAGAGAGAGAGAGAGAGAGGGAGAGAGAGAGAGAGAGAAAGATCAAACACATAGCTACTGATAAATACCCTTAGCCCCGAGGGTGGACTACTCCCTCCTCGTCATGGAGAGCACCGGGATGATGAAGATAGCCACCGGTGAGGGTTCCCCCCTCCGGCAGGGTGACAGAACAGGGTCTAGATTGGTTTTCGGTGGCTACAGAGGCTTTCGGCGGCGGAACTCCCGATCTAGGTTAATTTCCGAAGGTTTCAGTATTTATAGGATTTTTTGGCGTAGGGCACAAGTCAGGGGGACTTCTGGGCTGTCCACGAGATAGGAGGGCGTGCCCCCTGCCCAGGGCGCGCCCCCACCCTCGTGGGCAGCCCGTGGCTCTCCTGGCCCAACTCTTTTACTTCGTGGGCTTCTTTTGGTCCAGAAAAAATCATCAAAAATTGGCACGTCAATTGGACTCTGTTTGATATTCCTTTTCTGTAAAACCCTAAAACAGGAGAAAACAGAAACTGGCACTGGGCTCTGGGTTAATAGGTTAGTCCCAAAAATCATATAAAAGTGTATATAAAAGCCCATAAGACATCCTAGAAGGATAATAGAATAGCATGGAACAATCAAAACTTATAGATAGGTTGGAGACGTATCAGCATCCCCAAGCTTAATTCTTACTCGTCCTCGAGTAGGTAAATGATAAAAACAGAATTTTTGATGTGGAATACTAACCAACATAGTTTTTTCAATGTAATTCTGTTAATTGTGGCATGAATGTTCAGATCTGAAAGATTCAAGACAAAAGTCTATGTTGACATAAGAAATAATAATACTTCAAGCATACTAACAAAGCAATCATGTCTTCTCATAATACTATGGCTAAAGAAAGTTATCCCCAAAATCATATTGTTTGGCTATGCTCCCTCTTCATCGCACAAAATATTCATATCATGCACAACCCCGATTTCAGCCAAGCACTTGTTTTCATACTCTATTCTTCCAAACCTTTCAACTTTCATGCAATACATGAGAGTGAGCAATGGACATAGAACTATGGGTGGAATAGAGAGGTGGTTGTGGAGAAGACAAAAAGGAGGGAGATAGTCTCACATCAACTAGGCGTATCAACGGGCTATGGAGATGCCCATCAATAGAACTCACTATGAGTGAGTAGGGATTGCCATGCAACGGATGCACTGGAGCTAAAAATGTATGAAAGCTCAACAAAAGAAACTAGTGGGTGTGCATCCAACTTGCTTGCTCACGAAGACCTAGGGCACTTGAGGAATCCCATCGTTGGAATATACAAGCCAAGTTCTATAACGAAAATTCCCACTAGTATATAAAAGTGACTAAGCATGAGACTCGCTATCATGAAGAACATGGTGTTACTTTGAAGCACAAGTGTGGGAAAAAAAGATAGTAGCAATTGTCCCTTTTTCTTTTCTTTTTCTTTTTTTCTTTTTTTGGGCCTTTCTTTTTTTTCTTTGGTCGTTCTTTTTTTCTTTGGCCTTTCTTTGTTTTCTTTTTTTTGCGGAGGGGATTTATTGATTTAGCCTTTCCTCCCATGGGACAATGCTCTAATAATGATGATCATCACACTTTTCATTACAACTCGATATTCAACTCGATACTACAACAAAGCATGACTCTATATGAATGCCTCCGGCGGTGTACCGGGATGTGCAATGAAACAAGAGTGACATGTATGAAAAGTTATGCATGGTGGCCTTGCCACAAATACGATGTCAACCACATGATCATGCAAGGCAATATGACAATATGATGCGTGTCATATGAACGGAACGGTGGAAAGTTGCATGGCAATATATCTCGGAATGGCTATGGAAATGCCATGAAAGGTAGGTATGGTGGCTGTTTTGAGGAAAATATGGTGGCTCTTTTGAGGAACGATATATAGTGGGTGTATGGTACCGGCGAAAGTTGTGTGGTACAAGAGAGGCTAGCAATGGTGGAAGGGTGAGAGTGCCCATAATCAGTGGGCTCAACATTAGTCATAAGAACTCATATACTTATTGCAAAAATCTACAAGTCATCAAAAGAAAGCAATCAACGCATGCTCCTAGGGGGAGGTTGGTAGGAGTTAACCATCGCGCGCCCCCGACCTCCACACAAAGGTTGACACTTTACAAATACCTCATGCTCTAACTTCGTCACATAGCGGTTCACCATACGTGCATGCTACGGGAATCACTAACTTTAACACAAGTATTTCTCAATTTCATAATAACTCCACTGGCATGACTCTAATATCACTATCCTCATATCTCAAAACAATTATCAAGCATCCAACTTCTCATCATATTCAATGCACTTAGTGTGAAAGTTTTTACTACATTGATATTGGATGTCTATCATGTGAAGACTAGGTTTATAGCCAAAGAACATTACCATGTTGTTCTAATAGACTCTCAAAAGGATATAAGTGTAGCATGAGAGTTCATCTATTTCTTCAAAATAAAACCACCGCCGTGCTCTAAAAGATAGAAGTGAAGCACTAGAGCAATAACAAATTATTCCGAAGGATATAAGTGGAGATCATAGAGTGTTCTATCAATTCCTATGCCATATATAACTCTCTCAAATAGGTGTGTCCAGCAAGGATAATTGTGGCAAAATAACAAGCAAAGACTCAAATTATACAAGACGCTCCAAGCAAAACACATATCATGTGGTTAATAAAAATATAGCTCCAAGTATAGTTACCGATGGATGAAGACGAAAGAGGGGATGCCTTCCTGGGGCATCCCCAAGCTTAGGCTTTTTGGTTGTCCTTGAATTTTACCTTGGGGTGCCTTGAGAATCCCCAAGCTTAGGCCCTTGCTACCCTTTGTTCCATAGTCCATCAAAGCGATACTCAAAACTTGAAAACTTCACAACACAAAACTTAGACAAAAATCTTGTGAGCTCCGTTAGTATAAGAAAGAAAACTACTACTCAAAGATACTGCAATGAATTCATTCTTTGTTTATATTGGTGTTAAACCTACTGTATTCCAACTTCTCTATGGTTCATACTTCCCAATACTACTCATAGATGCATTGAAATAAGCAAACAACACACGAAAAACAGAATCTGTCAAAAACAGAACAGTCTGTAGTAACCTGCAGGTTTCGCACACTTCTGTAACTCCAAAAAATTCAAACTAAATTGGTAAACATGAGGAATATGTCTATTAATCATCTAAATAGCACACTCTAGTAAAATCTGATGACCATTCTAGCGAGCGCTAACGATTCTGTTTTTCACAGCAAGATCATATAAACTTCACACAAGTCTTCCCAAAGGTTCTACTTGGCACAAACACTAATTAAAACACAAAGCCACATCTAAACAGAAGCTAGATGCAATATTTATTCCTAAACAGAAGCAAAAGCAAAGAAAATAAAATAAAGTTGGGTTGCCTCCCAACAAGCGCTATCGTTTAACGCCCCTAGCTAGGCATGATGATTTCAATGATGCTCGCGCAAAAGATAAAACTGAAACATAAAGGGAGCATCATGAAGAATATGACTAGCACATTTAAGTCTAACTCACTTCCTATGCATAGGGATTTTGTGAGCAAACAACTTATGGGAACAATAATCAACTAGCATAGGAAAGCAAAACAAGCATAGCTTGAAAACTTCAAGCACATAGAGAGGAAACTTGATATTATTGCAATATGTAGAAGCATATGATCCTCTCTCATAATAATTTTCAGTAGCATAAAGAATGAATTCAACAATATAACCAGCACATAAATCATTCTTTTCATGATCCCCAAGCATATAAATTTTATTACTCTCCACATAAGCAAAATTCTTCTCATTCATAGTGGTGGGAGCAAACTCAACAAAATAACTATCATGTGAAGCATAATCCAATTAAAAACTAAAATCATGATGACAAGTTTCATGGTTATCTTTATTCTTTATAGCATACGTGTCATCACAATAATCATCATAGATAGCAACTTTGTTCTCATAATCAATTGGAACCTCTTCCGAAATAGTCGATTCATCACTAAATAAAGTCATGACCTCTCCAAATCCACTTTCATAAATATAATCATCATAAATAGCAGGCATGCTTTCATCACAATAAATTTGCTCATCAAAACTTGGGGGACTAAACATAGCATCGTCATCAAACATAGCTTCCCCAAGCTTGTGGCTTTGCATATCATTAGCATCACGTATATTCAAAGGATTCACACTAACAACATTGCAATCATGCTCATCATGCACATATTGTATGCCAAGCATTCTATGTAATTCTTCTTCTAGTACTTGAGCACAATTTTCCTTCCCATCATTTTCACGAAAGATATTAAAAAGATGAAGCATATGAGGTAACCTTAATTCCATTTTTTTTGTAGTTTTCTTTTATAAACTAAACTAGTGATAAAACAAGAAACAAAAAGATTCGATTGCAAGATCTAAAGATATACCTTCAAGCACTAACCTCCCCGGCAACGGCGCAAGAAAAGAGCTTGATGTCTACTGCACAAACTTCTTCTTGTAGACGTTGTTGGGCCTCCAACTGCAGAGGTTTGTAGGACAGTAGAAAAATTCCCTCAAGTGGATGACCTAAGGTTTATCAATCCGTGGGAGGCGTAGGATGAAGATGATCTCTATCAAACAACCCTGCAACCAAATATCAAAGAGTCTCTTGTGTCCCCAACACACCCAATACAATGGTAAATTGTATAGGTGCACTAGTTCGGCGAAGAGATGGTGATACAAGTGCAATATGGATGGTAGATATAGGTTTTTGTAAACTGAAAATATAAAAACAGCAAGGTAACAAGTGGTAAACGTGAGCATAAACGATGTTGCAATGATAGGAAACAAGGCCTAGGGTTCATACTTTCACTAGTGCAAGTTCTCTCAACAATAATAACATAACTGGATCATATAATTATCCCTCAACATGCAACAAAGAGTCACTCCAAAGTAACTAATAGCAGAGAACAAACAAAGAGATTATGGTAAGGTACGAAACCACCTCAAAGTTATTCTTTCTCATTGATCTATTCAAGAGTCCGTAGTAACGTTCAATCTATCATAGAGTTCCTACTAGAATAACACCTTAAGACACAAATCAACCAAAACCCTAATGTCACCTAGATACTCCATTGTCACCTCAAGTATCCGTGGGCATGATTATACGATATGCATCACACAATCTCAGAAACATCTATTAAACCAACACATAGAACTTCAAAGAGTGCCCCAAAGTTTCTACCGGAGAGTCAAGACGAAAACGTGTGCCAACCCCTATGCATAGATTCCCAAGGTCACGGAACCCGCAAGTTGATCACCAAAACATACATCAAGTGGATCACATGATATCCCTTTGTCACCACAGATAAGCACGTGCATGACATACATCAAGTGTTCTCAAATCCTTAAAGTCTCAATCCGATAAGATAACTCCACAAGGAAAACTCAATCCATTACAAGAGAGTAGAGGGGGAGAAGCATCATAAGATCCAACTATAATAGCAAAGCTCGCGATACATCAAGATCGTGCCATCTCAAGAACACGAGAGAGAGAGAGAGAGAGAGAGAGAGAGAGAGAGAGAGATCAAACACATAGCTACTCATACATACCCTCAGATCCGAGGGTGGACTACTCCCTCCTCAGCATGGAGAGCGCCAGGATGATGAAGATAGCCACCGGTGAGGGTTCCCCCCTCTAGCAGGGTGCCGGAACAGGGTCTAGATTGCTTTTCGATGGCTAGACAGGCTTTCGGCGGCGGAACTCCCGATCTAGCTTAATTTCCGAAGGTTTCAGTATTTATAGGATTTTTTGGCGTAGGGCACAAGTCAGGTGGGCTTCTGGGCTGTCCACGAGATAGGAGGGCACGCCCCCACCCTCGTGGGCAGCCTGTGGTTCTCCTGGCCCAACTCTTTTACTTCGGGGGCTTCTTTTGGTCCCAAAAAATCATCAAAAATTGGCACGTCAATTGGACTCCGTTTGATATTCCTTTTCTGTAAAACCCTAAAACGGGAGAAAAACATAAACTGGCACTAGGCTCTGGGTTAATAGGTTAGTCCCAAAAATCATATAAAACTATATATAAAAGCCCATAAGACATCCTAGAAGGATAATATAATAGCATGGAACAATAAAAAATTATAGATACGTTGGAGACGTATCATGGCTATATTCTCTGATTTTTGTGAAAAGATTGTTGAGGTTTTCATGGATGATTTTTCCATTTATGGAACTTCTTTTGATGATTGCTTGAGCAACCTTGATCGAGTTTTGCAGAGATGTGAAGAAACTAATATTTTCTTGAATTGGGAAAAGTGCCACTTTATGGTTAATGAAGGTATTGTCTTGGGGCATAAAATTTCCAAAAGAGGTATTGAAGTTGATAAAGCTAAAGTTGATGCCATTAAAAAGATGTCGTGTCCCAAGGACATCTAAGGTATAAGAAGTTTCCTTGGTCATGCCGGGTTTTATAGGAGGTTCATTCCGGACTTCTCCAAAATCTCTAGGCCTCTGACTAATCTCTTACAAAAATATGTTCCTTTTGTCTTTGATGATGATTGAGTAGAAGCATTTGAAGTACTTAAGAAAGCATTGATCTCTGCACCTATTGTCCAGCCTCCCGACTAGAATTTACCCTTCGAGATTATGTGTGATGCTAGTGATTATGTTGTAGGTGTTGTTCTAGGACAAAGAGTTGATAAGAAATTGAATGTTATCCAATATGCTAGTAAAACTCTAGAAAGTGCCCAGAGAAATTATGCTACTACTGAGAAGAATTTTTAGCAGTCGTATTTGCTTGTGATATGTTTAGACCTTATATTGTTGATTCTAAAGTAACTATTCACACTGATCATGCTGCTATCAAATACCTTATGGAAAGGAAAGATGCTAATCCTAGACTTATTAGGTGGGTTCTCCTGCTACAAAAATTTGATTTGCATATTACTGATAGAAAGGGAGCTGAGAACCCCGTTGCAGACAGCTTGCCTAGGTTAGAGAATATTCTTGATGACCGACTACCTATTGATGATAGCTTTCCTGATGAACAATTAGTTGTCATAAATGCTTCTCGTACTGCTCCATGGTATGCTGATTATGCTAATTACATTGTTGCTAAGTTTATACCACCTAGTTTCACATACCAGCAAAAGAAAAAGTTCTTCTATGATTTAAGACATTATTTCTGGGATGACCCACACCTTTATAAAGAAGGAGTGTATTATTATACGTTGTGTATCTGAGCATGAACAGGAACAGATCCTATGCAAGTGTCGCTCCGAAGCTTACGGAGGACACCATGCTGGAGATAGAACTGCACATAACGTACTGCAATCTAGTTTTTATTGGCCTACTCTCTTCAAGGATGCCCGTAAGTTTGTCTTATCTTGTGATGAATGCCAAAGAATTGGTAATATCAGTAGACGTCAAGAAATGCCTATGAATTATTCACTTGTTATTGAACCATTTGATGTCTCGGGCTTTGCTTATATGAGACCGTTTCCTTCCACTAATGGGTATACACATATTTTAGTTGCTATTGATTATGTTACTAAGTGGGTAGAAGATATTCCAACTAGTAGTGCTGATCACAACACTTCTATTAAGATGCTTAAAGAAGTAATTTTTCCGAGGTTTAGAGTCCCTAGATACTTAATGACTGATTGCGGTTCACACTTTATTCATGGTGCTTTTCGTAAAATGCTTGCTAAGTATGATGTGAATCATAGAATTGCATCCCCATACCACCCACAGTCTAGTGGTCAAGTAGAAATAAGTAACGGAGAGCTTAAATTAATTTTGCAAAAGATTGTTAATAGGACTAGAAAGAATTGGTCCAAGAAACTTGATGATGCATTATGGGCCTATAGAACTGCATATAAAAATCCTATGGGTATATCTCCGTATAAAATGGTCTATGGAAAAGCATGCCACTTACCTCTTGAACTAGAAAATAAGGCATATTGGGCTATTAAAGAGCTCAATTATGATTTTAAACATGCCGGTGAGAAGAGGTTATTTGACATCAACTCACTTGATGAGTGGAGAACCCAGGCCTATGAAAATGTCAAACTGTTTAAAGAAAAGGTTAAAAGATGGAATGACAAAAGATTACAAAAGCATGAGTTTAACGTAGGTTATTATGTCTTGCTATATAACTCTCGTTTAAGATTTTTTGCAGGAAAACTTCTCTCTAAATGGGAAGGTCCTTACGTTATCGAGGAGGTCTATCATTCCGGTGCCATAAAAACCAACAACTTTGAAGGCACAAATCCGAAGGTGGTGAACGGTTAAAGAATCAAACATTATATCTCAGGTAATCCTATAAATGTTGAAACCAATGTTATTGAAACAGTAACGCCAGAGGAATACATAAGGGACACTTTCCAGAATGATTCAGACTCCGAAAAGGAAGAGGTATGTGGTACGGTAAGTAAACCTACTCCAAAACAGCTCTAATGGCAATTTTTCTCCGTTTTGGAATATTTAGAAAAATAGAAAAATAAGAGGCAGTCCGGAAAGGACACGAGGCGTCCACTAGGGTGGAGGGCGCGCCCTACCCCCTGGGCGTGCCCGCCTACCTCGTGGGCATCTCGTGTGCCTCCCGGAATCCGTTTTCTTGCACCCTACTTCTTTTGGTTGGTAAAAATTCATTATATATTCTCCCGAAGGTTTTGACCACCGCACCACGCAAAAATCCTCTGTTTTTGTTTCGAGCTGTTTTCTGCCGGAGTTGACAAGGCCAAGCATCATGTCGTCCTCCTCCTCCAAAAACGAGGGCAACGATGCTTGGCTAATGAAGATAGAGCTGAAGAGGGAAGAACTCGGGGAGATCAACAAGGAGAATAGGATCAAGAAGGCTATGGAAGATCAGGCTCCGGCAGTAGAAGAAGAAGACATCCTTCAACCCCTTCCAAAACTTTTCACTTCAACTGAGATTGAAGCTTTCAAGATGATTGAGTTAGCTCAAATACAAAACAAGTATCTCACAAGTGAAAATATTTTGCTGAAGGAGCATATTGCCGCACTCAAGGGTATTATCCGGAAGTTGGAGGATCTCCTACGCTCGATGTATGATAATCCTTCATCACTGCTTCCAACACCATCATCACCACCTTCGAAGATGGAGACATAATAACATGGGTATGGGCACTACCCTTGGCAACTGCCAAGCTTGGGGGAGGTGCCACGGTATCGTATCACCATCACACTCCTATCTTTACCGTTTTTCTTAGTTCGATCCTTTTGGTAATATCTTGATCTAGTAGAATAAAGTTTAGTATGATCTAGTCGTGAGCCTTGCTTTATGATCTTTATCTTTGTAATCGAGTCCATGAGCTATATATATAAAAAATATTAGTTTTGAGTCAAGGGCTTGATTTTCTCGCTGTGATCATGAGAGAATAAAAGAAAATATAAAAAGTATCCATGAGATCATATTGCTCTTATGGAAAGTAATGACTTCACATAAAAAGAGTATGATGAATAAAAGTTGTTGATAGTTGACAAACAAAGTTTTGGTCATCATTGCATTTAATAGGAAGTAATAAGGAAAGAGAGGTTTTCACATACAAATATACTATCTTGGACATCTTTTATGATTGTGAACACTCATTAAAATATGACATGCTAAAGAGTTGATGTTGGACAAGGAAGACAACATAATGGGTTATGTCTTCTTATATAAAAAATAAAGTATGTTGCCATGGATCATCCAAAATGTTGAGCTTTCCCTTCACCCTGATGCTAGCCAAACTCCTTGCACCATGTAGAGATACTACTTGTGCTTACATATATCCTTAAACCCAGTCTTGCCATGAGAGTCCACCATACCTACCTATAGATTGAGAAAGATCCTTCAAGTAAGTTATCATTGTTGCAACCCTCTAAAATATGTATGATCTATCAATGTGGAGAAAATAAACTTTATACGATGTTGTGATATGGAAGCAATAAAAGCGATGAATTGCATAATAAAGGTCCATATCACAAGTGGCGATATAAAGTGACGTTCTTTTGCGCTAAGATTTTGTACATCCAACCATAAAAGCACTTGACAACCTCTGCTTCCCTCTGCGAAGGGCCTATCTATCGTTCTTACCTTATAAGAGTCATGGTGACCTTCACCTTTCCTTTTTTAAATTTTATCCTTTGGCAAGCACATTGTGTTGGAAAGATCTTGACATATATACCCAATTGGATGTAAGTTATCATGATGTATTACGGTTGACATTACCCTTGAGGTAAAAGGTTGGGAGGCAATACTATAAGCCCCTTTCTTTCTCTGTGTCCGATTAAAACTCTATACCCATAAGTATTGCGTGAGTGTGAGCAATTGTGAAAGACTAAATGATAGTTGAGTATGTGGACTTGCTGAAAAGCTCTTATTTTGACTCTTTCCGATGTTACGATAAATTGCAATTGCTTCAATGACTGAGATCATAGTTTGTTAGTTTTCAATGAAGTTTCTGATTCATACTTGACAATGTGAATGGATTGTTAGCATAAGAGTCATATGACAATATATATATATATGTGTTGTTGTCATAAGTTTGATCATGATGCCTCTATCTCTAAACATGTGGACATATTTTTTGATATCGGCTTTCGCTTGAGGACAAGCGAGGTCTAAGCTTGGGGGAGTTGATACGTCCATTTTGCATCATGCTTTTATGTTGATATTTATTGCACTATGGGCTATTATTACACATTATGTCACAATAATTATGCCTTTTCTCTCTTATTTTACAAGGTTTACATGAAGAGGGAGAATGTCGGCAGCTGGAATTCTGGGCTGGAAAAGGAGCAAACATTGGAGACCTATTCTAAACAACTCAAAAAGCGCTGAAACTCCACGAAACACCGTTTCAGAAAATATAAAAAATATCTGGCGAAAGAGATACGAGAGGGGGGGCACACACTGTATGCGAGGGTGGGGCGCCTCCCTGGGGGCGCCCCCTGCCTCGTGGTCCACCTGGTGACCCCCCCGATGCGCATCTTCTGCTATATGAGGTGTTTTGACCTGGAAAAAATCATAAGGAGGCTTTCGGGACGAAGCGTCGCCGTCTCGAGGCGGAACCTTGGCGGAACCAATCTAGGGCTCCAGCGGAGCTGTTCTGCCAGGGATACTTCCCACCTGGAGGGAGAAATCATCGCCATTGTCATCACCAACAACACTCCCATCTTGGGGAGGGTTATCTTCATCAACATCTTCAACAACACCATCTCCTCTCAAACCCTAGTTCATCTCTTGTATCCAATCTTTTTATCAAAACCTCAGATTGGTACTTGTAGGTTGCTATTAGTGTTGATTACTCCTTGTAGTTGATGCTAGTTGGTTTACTTGGTGGAAAATCATATGTCCAGATCTATTATGCATATTAATACTCCTCTGATTATGAACACGAATATGCTTCGTGAGTAGTTACGTTTGTTCCTGAGGACATGGGAGAAGTCTTGCTATAAGTAGTCATGTGAATTTGGTATTCGTTCGATATTTTGATGAGATGTATGTTGTCTTTCCTCTAGTGGTGTCATGTGAACATCGACTACATGACACTTCACCATTGTTTGGGCCTAGAGGAAGGCATTGGGAAGTAATAAGTAGATGATGGGTTACTAGAGTGACAGAAGCTTAAACCCTAGTTTATGTGTTGCTTCGGAAGGGGCTGATTTGGATCCATATGTTTCATGCTATGGTTAGGTTTACCTTACTACTTCTTTTGTAGTTGCGGATCCTTGCAATAGAGGTTACTCATAATTGGGATGCTTGTCCAAGTAAGGGCAGTACCCAGGCAACGGTTGATACGTCTCAAACGTATCTACTTTTCCAAACACTTTTGCTATTGTTTTGACCTCATTCTTGCATGATTTGAACTAAACTAACCCGGACTGACGCTGTTTTCAGCAGAGCTGCATGTATGGTTTTATTGTGTGCAAGAAAACGGATTTTTAGGTATCTCAGAAAATTCCAAGAAAAATCACAGAAAATCCACGCACCCGAAGGGCCATTGTGCCAGAAGTGGGGCCAGAGGGCAGCCAGGGGGGCCCCAGGCGCCCTGCTGGCGCGACCCCACCCCTGGCCGCGCTGGGAAGCCGCCTGGGAGGGTCCTCCCCCCTCTGGTGCCCTACTTTGACTCGTATTTATTCTCGTGACGAGAAAACCCCAGAACAGAAGTTGTTTTCCCAGTTTCCGTCGCGGAGCCGCCGCCACCCTCTGTTCTTCTTCGGGAGGGCTAATCTGGAGGCTGATTTGGCCTCCGGAGAGGGAAGATCGTCGCCATCGTCATCATCATCACCACTCCATCCTCCCTCCATGACTTCTCCTTCCATATGAGAGTAATTCCCTGCTGTAGGCAAAGGGGATGGTAGGGATTGGATGAGTTAGATCATGTAATAGTTTATCAGATTGTTGGGGGCATGTTGCCTATCATCTACTTTGGTGTTTATCATCTTTGCTTCAACTTGTTGCTCTTAATGCTTGTCACTTAGGGCCCGAGTGCCATGATTTCAGATCTGAACCATATGTGTTTGCATGAATATATTTTTGTTCTTGATCCTATCTATGAGTTGTTTGCACCTATTACGGTCCGGAACCGGCGATCCCAAAGGTGACAGGTTTGGACACCAAAGGGGATGGTCCATAATTTGAGGATTCCGTGTATCCATTGAGTTTATTGCTTTGTTCCGGTGCTCTTTGACAGGAGCACCTTAATCTCCATAAGTTCCTTTTGGCCCCGTTCGTAGCGGGATGGTAGGACAAAAGATGTTGTGCAAGTTCTTATTGCAAGCACGTACAACTACCTGTGGGATACATGCCTAATGTTTGATATTTGCCTAGATGATCATTACTTTTCCGTGTGCCTTGCCCCAAGTTAGATCCATGATGTATCTCATCCATGCAGCGCCCAACCATCCATCTCCCTAGCCTACAGTGTTTCAATCCTGCTGGTTATTAGTTGTTACTTTTGCTGTTTACTTTTGCTGTCACCACCATCACTATCATATCACCGTTACCACTTATCTTTTGTTGCAAGTAAGTATATTTCAGGTGCGGTTGAATTGACAACTCAACTGTCAAAGCTTATAAATACTCTTTGGCTCCCCGTGTGTCAAATCTATAAATTGGGTTATTCTTACCTGCTAGGTGGCTTCTCACCCCTCGTTGGTTACCCCAAGTGGAAGGTTTGAGATGCAGTGTAGCAGAAGTTTTCCCTTGGTAATACCAAGGATCGATTTCCCAGAGACTCCCAGTTTCAACAAGAAGGTGTCAACTGCTAACGGCGCCGGATATTAGCAATCAACGTGGACATGCACACAGATACAAATAACTTTGCTCCCAACGAGTACAGAGAGGTTGTCAATCCCTCCGGCCTTGTAGTTTACAAAGGATCAAACGCAAGTGATAATAGTGATAGGTATAATTGCAATAGTAAGTAAATAGCGGAAAAGTAAATAGCGGATGTGATTAATGATGGTAATATGGACCGGAGTCTCATGATGTTCACTAGTGATGTCTCTCTCCCAAAAGACGATAAAACAGCTATGTGAGGTAAACTAATTATAGCTGGGCAATTGACAGGACCATGTGCGCAAACCAATG
Organism: Secale cereale; assembly: GCA_902687465.1. Lineage (NCBI taxonomy): Eukaryota > Viridiplantae > Streptophyta > Magnoliopsida > Poales > Poaceae > Secale > Secale cereale. Next base: position 588,231,784 of record LR738709.1, on the reverse strand, counting down.
CTGACTACATTGCAAGAAAGGTTGAGGTTCAAAGCATGGGCGGTACGCCAAAGTAAGTAGACCGAAATCCATCAATATCTACTACTAATCATCCACCTTGAGATATCTATCCAGAACATCTCGCTGGTATTAAGTTGTGAGCCCCACCCATAGTGTAAACTCAATGCAACAGACAACTGCATTAAAAGAACTTTGCGTAAAGTAAACAATCCTTGCACCCACGGGCACAAGCACCGTTGTTTTCCCCCTTGTGGCAACAGCACATCCCCTAGACTCATGTTTCTGTCACTCAAGCTAGTCATCGAGGGGCATGAACCCACAATCGAGCATAACGTTCCCTCTTGGAGTCACTACCTACTACTTGGCCAAAGCAATAAATAACAACGGAGAACATGCAATAATTACTTACGAACATAAACATAAAAGAGGTGAATCAAATATATTACTCAAACACAATCTGAACATAATCTCATAATCCATCGGATCCCAGCAAACTCATCATAGCAACAACATAAGGATTACATATGTGCCTCGATCATGTAGGGCAGCTCACGAGGACTAATTAGTGAAGCACAAGAACGGGAGGAGAACATCACATAGCTACTGGTCATGGACTCATGGTCCAAGGGAGACTACTCACAACTCATCCGGGAGGCGTCCATGGTGGTGGAGAATCTCCCGGTGGTGATCCTCCCCTCCGGCAGGGTGCCGGGAAGAGTTCTCCTGGTGCTCCCGATCTTGGAAGCGGCGGCGGCGGCGGAACAGAGATGGGATCGTGAAAAGAGTTCCTGTTTCGAGGGTTTCGGGAGACGCTTTAAATATATGCCAAAGGGGGGCATCGGGGAAGCCTCGGGGGGCCCAGGCGCCCCCCGGGGCGGCCCAGGGGGGCGCGCCGCCAGGGCGCCTGGAGCCCTGGTGCCCCCCCCCCCCCCGGCTGTACTTCGGGCGCAAGGTAGGTTCTGGAACGCTGGTTTTTTATATAATTTTTCTGGATTTTTCCTGGCAGTTCCCGTAACGTGAAAACATGAAATACAAAAACAGCCGAAAACAGAAACTGGCACTGGGGTGCACTGAGTTAATAGGTTAGTCCAAATATGATCAAAAGTGTATGGAAGTGTATAAATATCATAGCAATATCACCCAAAAGAGGCATAGAGCAAGCAGAAATTATAGATACGTTTTGGACGTATCATTACCCGCAAAGACTATCTCGATCCCTTACGGTTGAGGGTTATCAAGTACCGTTTTCTGGCGCCGTTGCCGGGGAGCATAAAAATATTTACAAGTCTACGTGAAGTATCCTACCTGCTGCACTTCGTCCGCTATGGGTAAGAAAGGAGACCCCAAGGTTCCGATCATACTATCCACTACAAGGAGAGGTACTGTTCTGAACACTAGTGCTACACTTGATTCACCTTCTGTTATGAGTAAGTTTGCCTCACCACCACCGCATGATGCTTCTACTGAATCTGTTACTATGTCCGATACTTTTGATGATACTTCTACTACTCTTGATGATATTGGTTCACTTGGTTATGCTCTTGAGAAACAGATCGCTGCTGCTGCAAAAAAATCTGGAATTGAAATTCCTGTTACTCGCTACCCTATTGGTGGAACTTATGATTATCCTGATTTGAGTAAACTCAAGGAGAGACTCATTGATGATGATTACATTATGCTTGATGATGATTTATGCAGGGAACTGACAGAGTTTGCCGACTCTGACCCTGAAGCTATTAAGAAGCTGCTTGAAAAACACTCCTTGAAGAACAAGACTGTTCCTGATCCTGAATTTGCTACATCTCCTATATGCATCAATGATCCTGATTATGATTTCTCTGTTGATCTTTCACTTATATCTATGGTTGAAGCTGACCCCTTTTATGGCAGAGAAAATGATGATGCTATTGCACACCTGACCAAACTCACTGAGTTGGGTGGCTTGTTTACCACGAATGAAAAGATACGAAACTTTTATGTGACTAAGCTTCTTCCTTTCTCTTTGAAGGAAGGTGCTAAAACATGGTATGATGCACTACCATGTGGTTCCATTAAGAGTCCTCAAGACTTAACTCACTCTTTTGTTGATAAGTACTTTCCTGCTCATATGCAACATGCTGCTTTACAAAGAATTTATAACTTTAAACAGTTGCAGGATGAGCACCTCCCTAAAGCTTGGGGGAGGTACTGTAGTCTGATCCAGGCTAGACCAGGACATGGAGTCCCTAAGAATGAATTAATCGATATATTTTATGCTGGTCTAACTGATAAATCCAGGTCCTATTTGGATAGTTGTGCTGGTTGTGTTTTCAGGAAAAGAACACCGGACGATGCAGAAGAATTGATGGGCAGGATTGCCAAAAACCATGAAGATTGGTCCGTCCCTGAACCATCTCCACCACCAAAGAGGAGGGGCATGTTTGTTCTAAGACCCGAAGATATGTGAGAACAAAGAAGTCTATTAAAGAGAAGGGTATTAAAACTGAAGACGTGAAGAATCTACCCCCTATTGAGAAGTTGTGTGAGCCTACCACTCACCCTCCTATGGTAGAGGTACACTCTCTTTTAGATTTCAACGCAAGTGACATCCCTCATGGTAAGCCTCCTGATCAATGTTTAGATGAGCTTGATCATTTTATTATGAAGCAAAGTCATTTTAATGAGAGGATACAAAGTCAATTGCATGATAATTCCCTTGCTATCAAAAGTTTGCTTGATGTTCTAGGTAGAATAGTTAATGATGTTAAATGTCTTGTGAAGCATTTTCATATGGTTCAAACTCAGCTTGAACAAATTTCTAATGTGCAAAAAGATTTGCTTGCTAACAATGCCAAACAGGATGATTTACAGGCTTTCAGGATTAAGACCCGAGGAGGAACTAGCACTCAAGATCCTCTCTATGCAGAGGGGCATCCGAGGAGAATCGAGTAAGATTCTCAAATGCAGGAAGAAGAAATTGTTGGCTCTCCAAAGAAGAAGAAGAAGAAACACAAGGAGGCTGACAATTCCAATGATCCTATTATAAGTGAAGAGCCAGCTGTTGATCCCAACAGTATATCTACCTCCGATGCTGAAACTGAAGACGGTGCCGAACCTGAAGATAAGGATAAGGAGAAGAATGATCCGCCTGAAGTTCGAGAAGAAGAAGCACCTGACAAACGCAAGAAGTACACTAGAGAAGACTTCGTCGCAAGAAGACATGGGAAGGAAAGAGAACCATGGATACAGAAACCCATGCCCTTTCCAGGTAAGTCTCTCAAATCTAAAGAAGAAGAGCATTACAATAAGTTTTGTGAGTGGATGAAACCTCTTTTTCTTCAAATCCCTTTGACTGATGCTATTAAGTTACCTCCCTATTCAAAATATATGAAAGATATTGTTACTAATAAAAGAAAAGTTCCTAATGAAGCAATATCTACTATGCTTGCTAACTACTCTTTCAGTGGCGAGATTCCTGAGAAGCTTGGTGATCCAGGTATACCCACCATTCCTTGCTCCATAAAGAATAATTATGTCAAAACTGCTTTATGTGATCTTGGAGCAGGAGTGAGTGTTATGCCTCTCTCTCTTTACAAGAGGCTTTGTTTAGAGAAGCTAATCCCTACAGATATCTCTTTTCAGATGGCTGACAAGTCAACCGCCGTCCCGATAGGTATTTGTGAGGATGTTCCCGTAGAAGTTGCTAATTGTTTGATCCTTACTGATTTTGTCGTGCTTGACATGCCCGAGGATGGGAGCATGTCCATTATTCTTGGTAGACCTTTTCTTAACACCGCAGGTGCTATTATTGATTGCAATAAAGGAAAGGTTACCTTCAATGTGAATGATAAAGAACACACGGTGTATTTTCCAAAGAAGACCGACAAGAGGCATGGCCTCAACTCTGTAGAAAATGTCGAGACCGTGAAGATTGGAGAATGGGACTGTCCACTACATGAGCACCACAAATACAAAACTATTATGGTGGGGACAATGTCCATTAAAGTAAAAGTGCAATGATCACTTCGTAAGAGGTGGGACTTGTTGCTCTATATATCGCCGGTTTGTTGGTAAGACTTGATCAACCTTACTAGTGAGCATGTTTTATATAGGTAAAAAGTTGAGCTTGTTATGTTTTCATTTGTTTTAGCCTTTGTTCTCCTTGCTGTACCAAGTGTTTGTGTTTTTGAAGCTTCACAATACTAATCACTGCTTTAAGTTTTCAGAAAGTTTTGCAGCTTTTTGAACTTCGAAAAAAATTCAACAGTGAAGTTTTCAGAAAAATTCCAGAAAAATAAAAATAAAAATTTCCATGCTGGGAGTGACCCAAAGGCACCTGGGGCTGACCAGGGGGGCCACCAGTGGCCCAGGCGGCCAGCTGGCGCGACCTGCCCCCTGGCCGCGCCCATAGGGCGCCTGGGGCCCACAGGTCCCGCCTCTAGGTGAGTCTTCTTCCTTTCTCTCTCTTTCTCTCCAAAAACACGAGTTCTGCACTTGTTCTTGCGTTCTTGTTGTTCTTGGAGGCAATTTTCGATCTCTCTCTACAGCCTATCATTCGAGCTGAGATTTTGAACAAATACTCCCTGGTATGTAACTCCTCCACCCCTCCAATTAGATTTTTGGTTGGTGGCTTCATTTGTGAGTATTTAGTAGTTCTTGGTGCTGTGTAGATGAGCTTGCATGCATGTGTAGAAATTTATTTTCCAAGTTTTGATGCAAGTTTATGCCTTAGGTAAGTGAGTTGAGTAGTTTGCCTTAATCCACTTTGTTTAAATCCTTGTTTTTGTAATTTGTCAAAAATTTCAGAAATGAGTTTGTTAGGAAGGGCAAAGGGGTGGCTTGAGAAGAAGAAGCCCACGCGCTCCGATCGAGTTACTAGAGCCGCAGCTTCACCCTCGATTGATAGGGTGAGCTACAATGAAGATCATGTGCCCCTAGAGTTGTTGGAAGACACAAATCCAGCACGTGCGATGATGTTCCCATGTGATGAATTCCTTGAAGCTGCAGGAATTAAGGATGAGTTTTATAATCTTTGTGCTAATGCAGGTCTGACACGGCTCGTCACGTGCTGTGTTACTCAGTATCAAAAACTCACCTTCGGTTTCATTAACAGTTTTAGATATAACCTTGATACTGGTGCTATTGAGTTTAAAATTTACAATAATCTTTTGACCATGCCCTTGGAAAAGTTTTGTGAAATAATAGGTGCGCCAAACGTTGGGCGGACGGCGAAGATGACCTCTCAGCCCTCCGAGCTGAAAACCATCTTCAACTCTCTCTCTGCAGCATGGGTACGAGGGATATTCATCGGTCAAAAATCTCCAGCATCTTATTCCCTCACCTGAGGTATTTTGCGTATTATGTTGCTAGAGGGGTATTAGCTCGTGACAACACGAGCAACATTTCTGCGCCGGATATTGCTATCCTGGCAACCGCCCTCTCAGGGAGGTTTGATTATAATTTGGGTGCCTTAATTGCTCGACGCCTTGCTATGAATGGTAACAGGGGAGATTTATTTGGTGGCGTTTATGCCACACTTATCTTAGAGTATCTTAAAGGCACCCCACACCCTGATGATAAGCCTTTTACTTATTTAAGTTTTGATCTTGCTGCTATGAGAAGGCATAAGTTTGTTACCATGACTTCTGAGTTTGGTAACCTTGTTTATATCTTGCGTTTCGGAACTACTGCAGAACACAAGATCCGTCTACCTGCACCTCTTTTGTTTGATTTTTCTCGCAGGAACGGATGGTCCTTTGATGTTACCCAGTTCGATGAGTTCATGGTACATCATCAGTTTCATAACCCCATGGAGGGGGTTGTGCCCGACGAGGAGGAGCACGGTGAGTTACCACCTTTTCAGGGGGAGACCGTCACCCAGTTTGGTGAAGGGTCTTCCTCTGCTTGGAGTGCGGACCCTTCTTCATGGGAGGATCCAAGGACTTCGGTGTACGCGCCGGAATCCTTATACGACCCTTGGACTCACCAGTACCACCCCGGAGCAGGAGGCTCCTGGGGGCAGTAGCTACTACCAACTTAGGCCAAAAGCCTAAGCTTGGGGGAGTACGTGCCCTTCTCACTTTTCCATTGTATTATCCGTTTTATTTTTGTTCGCTTTGATCTTTTCGAAGTTTTTGCCAGTTCTTCTTTGTTTCTTTCTTTGCAAAAACAACAAAAAGATTTCCTTTCTCTCTTTAGTTTGCTTTGTTTTCAGAGTTCAGCTCGAGTCCGTGATGGCATTTAATTATATTTCCTATGTTCGATCGTGCAAGTGACAAGGCAGTAATGACGAAGATCGATGGAAGGGAAGCAACAAGGAAAACCGGTATGGACTCTTCTTGTTTCTACTTTTGTACATATGCCTGTACTTATGATCTAGAGACCAGCTTGTAGCGACATAGTGCTATGTTTTACAATGCTTTCCCAGTGGTTCATGCTTTCCTTGTGGCTAGTCTCAAATAGCTAGAGTATATAATGTGTTATTGAAATGATTTACATGCATTGCATTGTTCATAGTTTGGTATACTAAGGTGGTATTTCCTTTTGGAGAATTCTTGGATTGACTTGGCACATGTTTACACATGTTTAAGACTAAAAAGCCTGCTTTGCCTTGATGATCTTTGAGTTTCAGAATAGTTATATCACTTTCATGCCCAATTCAATGTTGCTTTGTCGCTCTGCATGATTATGACCGTTATTGCTCTCTAGTTGGTCGCTTCCCAGTCTCTTGCTAGCCATCGCTCGCACTAAGCGGTCTGACTGCTTGTGCATCCAAAATCCTTTCAAACCAGTTATTCCATATGAGTCCACCATACCTTCCTATGTGGTATTTACCTGCCATCCTAACGAAGACTTTCTTGTACCATCTCGAAATTATTGAAATTTACTCTTATTTTGTGCCCCTGTTTTAGCTCATGAGGAAGTAGTAGTTAATTCATGACCTTTTTAAGTTGGACAAGTTTTATCCCGGGATTGCATGTCTAATCTACAAACCCCTAATACGAGGAGGAACAGGCATGAGTGCGCCCGGCTCATAAAAGATAATACAACAACAAACCCCCCTTCACGCTTTGTTCATAAGAAATCAGAAAACTTTTGGCAGTGATAAACAAAGGAGATTAAGGGGATGTGATCGTCCCCGTGCGGGAGCCATTCCTCGAAACTTGTCCAGTTCGGGAAGTGATTGGGTTGTCTACTAACATTCGTTGACGAAATATGCACCCCCCAAAATCATTTTTACCTTTGTTTTCAAAACCAAGAGCTCTGGTACATGTTTAGTCTTTGCTTCCAACCATGGGTTTTCAACCTCGCCATCAAATTCCACGGTTCGAGAGTCTCCACCTTCTTTCTTCAAAGCACCAACTAGGAGAGCATAATTGTCATTCTGAGTGTAATGTGCATTGTCCCAAAGTATTACATTGTCTTCTGCATGCTTGCGGTATTATTTATTCTGAAATTCTTAGTTCTAGTCTCCTTTAAAACTCTGGAGGAGTTTTTGCATTTATGTTTTGCTTCACTCATGGAGGCTAGCGAGATACCACTCTAGTATGTTCAAGCTATGTGCAATGTAATCTTGTCTTGATTTTCAGTAGCATATTATTTACTTTCAGTTATTTGTGATTGGTCACTTGAAAGAAGGATTGCTTCGTGCATTGTCCTCATAGCATTGTTTCAATACTTGCTAGACTCTTTTCGTAGTACATGCTTATATACATGTCGGGGGAAACTGTCCGCCACGAACACCTATGGGACCGGAGCCCCTTGTCTGTGCGGTACGAGGGCGGAGGGAGCACAAAGAGCAGATCGTAGCGAGCACGCGGGCAGTTTTACCCAGGTTCGGGCCGCGGTAGACGCGTAAAACCCTACTCCTGCTTGGTTGTGTATTAAGTTTGAGCGCTCGGGAGCTTGAAGAAGCAGCTACACCCAGCGCGAAAGTGATCTAGGTTCTGAACCCCCTCCACGTTGTGCATGGGCCTCCTTTTATAGTGCAAGGGGTCACCGACAGGTGTCAACGTAGGAGAAAGGGGTAAAAATGTAAAAGAGGTGGTAGTTGTAACAGTGCGGGAACAGTGGAGCTACAGTACAGAACAGTGGTCTATACCTACTTTAACAGTGGGGGACAAGGGCATTTAATGCCCGTCGCCGTCGACCCCAAAAGTTCCCGCCTTAGCGTCTCCGTCCGCCACGGCGATGGATCCATCACCGTGGAGTGCCACCGTGTACCCCAGGCTGCACAGCCATCCGCCACGCGTCCCCGGACAGGCCCCAGGGCGACGCGTGGGCCGATGAGCTGGAGCGCGGGCACACAGCGCAGCCTTCCCGGCAAGCACCTTGCCGGGGCCTTGATCTTGCCGGGCCCGGGAGCTTGCCGCTCCCCGAGCCCCTTGTCGGGGCGCGTATAGCGCCGAGGCGTTGTCTTCTAGTCTTCCTGGCAAGCTCCTCTTGCCAGGGTCTTGTGTTAGCGGGACAGTCTTGAGCCTGGTACGGCCTTCCCGGCAAGCTCCTCTTGCCGGGGTCTTGGTCTCCTTCCTAGTATACTTTGTTTTTGAATGGTTTAATAGGGAGCAGGAAGGTCTCCGGCGAGCACGCAGTAAACCTTGCCGCGGGAAGCTGCAACTGCCCGTGCACAAGTTGGGGTACTGGGGTACCCCTACCTTAGTACACCGACAGGAGCCCCCGGGCCTGGGCCACACACGGTGCCGAGCGCTGTTGGGCCAGGCCCAAAACAGTGCACGGGCACCCGCGGCCCGCGGCGCGCCGAATCCACTTCCATATCCGCCGCACCCCACGGTAACGGCACGCGTCGATCGCGGCGCCGTGGGATGGGACGTGCCCACGATCTCTTAATGGAAAGGGCGAAACGCCCCCCACTCCCCCATAAAAGCAGAGGGAGCGGGCGCGGTTCCCCTCCTTGCACTCTCATTACGTCGTCTTCCTCCTCCAAAAGATTCCCTCTTGCGCTCTGCCTCCACATCTCCGCCGCCGCCGAGCTCTTCATTTCCCTCCTTCCACCGCGTCCGCCATGGCCCCAAAGACCGACAAGGCGAAGGCGGAGAAGGCCAAGCGGGAGAAATCGGAGCAAGCGGCCAAGCTCATCGCGTACCGGAAGCGGCACGTCGTCTTCCCGCCGAAGCTCGGCGTGCGGGAGCTCTGGAACAAGTATTACTTGTTCTGGTCCAAGGAGACCGACGCGCACCCCCGCACGCGAGCCTATCCGGCCGCCGCCAAGGACAGCTATCCCGGCGGGTACTACTTCTTTGCTGCCTTTTTCCATTGTGGTCTCTGTCCTCCTTTCTCGAACTTCTTCTGCGACGTCATGAACACATATGGCCTCCATCTGCTTGACTTCACCCCCAACGCCATTCTCACCATGGCCGTTTTCGCACACATGTGCGAAAACTTCATAGGAGTCCACCCCAATGTAGCCCTCTTTAGACACTTCTTCACTCCTAGAGCCGAGGCCGATGCCCCCCTCTCCGGAGGAATTTCTTGGGTCTTTCGTCTGAATAAAAAAGGGGCGTACTTGCCGGGGGAGCTCCGCGGCAAGTGGGAAGAATGGCGAGCGGAGTGGTGCTGGATCGTAGAAGACCAGCCGCAAGCCTTCACCGCGCCACGCACAACGCCCATTGTGCGCGGCAGGGACTGGAGTGAGCTGGACTCGGACGACGTCAAGCTCAACATTGCCCTCGTCCGGATTCTTCGTCTTCGGTTGGCCAATCTGTCAGTTGCTGAGGTGGGCGCAGATTTCCTCCGCCGGCGCATCGCCCCTCTCCAAGACCGGAAGAGGCCGGCCTGGGAGTACGGCGGCCCGGCAGACATCATGAGGCTGCGCCCCGGGCTCAATTTCAACTTCACCACGCTGGAGCTGCGGGGAATGGTACGGGAACTCTTCAAGTACGACCCGACGCACCCCGAGTGGTTCAGGACTCCCCGGGAAGTGGTGCCGCTCTGCAACAGCAGCGTCAGGGATCGGATCCTCGCCATGATGCCCATGTGTGACTCGCACGGCCTGGACCGCACGTGGATTGCTCCGAAGCCCATCGACGTCCTCAACTTCTACGACAACCTCGCAGAGGTGGAGAGGAACAAGGACGACCTCAAGCTGCACACACGGGCCACCACCGAGCAGGAGATCGCCTACATAGCTTCCCGGGCTGAGGAGGCCGCCGCAGCCGCGGCGGCAGGAATTTTCGGGTACTCGCCGGAACAGGCGGAGGCTGCGGACGCGTCTACCCAGGCGGAGGAAGCGGAGATCCGCAGGTTGCTGAATCTTCCTCCCGACACGCTTGCCGGGGTTCCCTCGTTGAGGCACTCCGGGATCAGCGGGATCGCGACCGAGGCCGCGGCAATGGAGGGTACCGCCGGAGGGAGCAGAGGCGCCGCGAGGGGCGGAGGCGCCAAGGGGAAGGGGGCCGTAGCGCAGGACGCTGGGCCCAGTGAGCCGGCCGGGGAAGAGGAGGAGGAGGAGGCCGCGGACTCCGGCGGATCCACGGAGTTGTACGCCGACGACCTCTCCTCGTCGGAGAGCTCCCCGCCCCCGGCAAGCCCGAGGCAGTCCCCGGCGAAACGTCTCCGCAAGGCGGCGACGGGGGAAAGGGCGCAGGTGCCCCGGCAACAGCCACCTCGCCGGGCAGCTCCCCGGGGGAGCCAAGCTGCGCCAAGGCCGACCGGCGCACCAGCCGCAGCAGAGGCGGCCCGTGCGCGGACCACGACGGAGGCGCCCTGCAGGCCGGCAGCGAGCCGGCAGGGGTCTTCTCGGAGCGGAGCAACGGCTCCGCCCGCCCCTCGGGCGCCGGCAACCACAGGGGCTGGGTCTTCGCAGCCCCCAGCCCCGGTGAACACCAAGCGCGCGAGGGAGTCTTCGTCTTCCGCTCCTCGCGCCGACGTGCCCACGGTGGAGCATGACTTCTCCGCCCTGAGCGAGGACGACGAGGAGGACCAGGAGTAAGAATCCAAGACCTTATATCTTCCTGATTTTTGTCTTGATTTTTTGTTGATGCTGACTCTATTTATTGCTCTGATTTCAGGACCCTGGCCCATCGCGCGGCGAAGAAGGCCAAGGCGCCTGAGGCCGAGGTCGCGGAAGGCTCAGCAGCGGCGGCAACAGGGGGTGTGCCGGAGCCGAGCCTGCCGGACTCGAGCGCTGCTCCGATGAGCAGCCCCCAGCGCAGCCCGCAGCGCAGCCCCCAGCGTAAGTCTGGGGATTCTCTCTTTTCGCTTGTCGGGGAACGCATGAGGATTTGGTTTTATCTTCATATCTTGACGTTTCTTGTCTTGTTCTGTGCAGAGGTGGAGCCCCAGCGGGAAGAGCGCCCGGAGACCACTGCTGAGGAGCCGCAGGCCCCGCCATCCCCGCCAAGGCAGAACTCTCCGGCAAGGGAGAGTGCTCCGCCCAGGGTGGGTACTCCGCCGAGGCAGAGTACCCCGCCTGGGGCGAGCAGCCCGGCGAGGGCGGCCACCCCGCCAAGGCCAAGCTCCCCGGCGAGGGTGACCACTCCGACAAGGCCGAGCTCCCCGGCGAGGGAGCCCGCCGCTGAGGACGTCCGCCAAGGTAAGCTTTGTGACTTGTCTTCTTGGCTTGTATCTTTTTTGGATATTTGCTTGAGTTTTGAACTTCTTTTTCTTCTTTTTAGATCTTCCTCCTCCTGCGCCTATGGAGACGGAGGTCATCGACCTTGAGGAGGAGGGCGCGCAGGGCGGCGGCGGCGACGCTCCTGTCGTCGAGGAGATGGCCGAGGCCGCCGAGCCGGCCGCGCAGGAGACTGCCCCAGCTGCGGACGCAGCGGCTGGGGAGGGGGACGGCAACCACACCGCCGGCCCGGAGGCGGCGGGAGCATCAGATGCTGCACCGGCTACCGGCCCCTCCGCCAGCAAGGAGCAGGGGTATTATCTCGAGGCCCCCAACGGCGTCTTCATCCAGATGCCTTGGGGGTCTTCATCGCGAGCTCCTGCGGAGGGCGAGGCGTTCGACGGAGAAGTCCTCGCCTCCGCAGGCCTGAAAATCGTCGAGGCGCCCGGCGGGAGTGAGGGGCCCGAGGAGGAGAACTTGTTCCACCAGCTCCTGGCCCTTTACCGGGCCAGGCAGGCGAAGCTGGCCTCCCGGGAGGCCCTTGCCGCCAAGGCCGCGGCGGAAATGGAGAAGCGTGCGGCGGAGCTCAGCGCCGCCAATCAGGCAGCCCTCCGCGAGGTGGCGGAGGAGCGGGAGCGTCTCGCCGGCGAGTACCAGGAATGGGTGCTCGAGAAAGCTGAAGCGGAAGAACAGCAGCGTCTCGCCGGAGTGGAGATGTCCCGGCGAGAAGGAGAGCTCGTGCAGCGGAAGGTCGAGCTGGACTCCCACGAAGAGGACCTTGCCGCTCGCGAGGCTGCCCTTGGCGGGGAGCTGAAGGAGGCGAAAGCCGCCGCGGTTGCCGCGGAAGACGCCAAGAAAGAGCTCGCCGCCAAGGTTGAACAGTTGGAGAAGGCGATGAAGGTGAGCGCCGAGAAGGTTGCCGCGCTCATCTTGGAGCGCGAGAAGGATGCTCACACAAACTCAGAGCTTCAGGTGAGTCTATCCAAGAGGGGCGACGAGCTGAAGGCCGCCAAGGACTCCATTGAGGACTTGGAGCTGAAGGTCACCACTCTGAAGGAATCGCTCGACGCTGCCCGGGCTCAGGAGACCAAGTTGAAGGATGAGCTCCGCAAGGAGCGGACCTTGGTGGAGAACGTCAACAAGGCGTCCGAGCTCTTCCGGCAGACTATTGAGGTGTGGACCGAAGACCTGGTTTCTTCTGCGTCCAATATTGACCAGGAGCTGCTGGCGTTGAAGGTCGAACATCTCATCTACTCGCCGGATCCGGATCTCCCGCACAGCGCCAGGCTCAGCCTCTTCTTCAGAGGGATCGCGCCGGCCCTTGCAAGTCTCCGGAACCGCATCCCCGCGCAGCTGGCCGAGGAGTCGCGCCTGCTCTGCGTGGGAACTCTGGAGCGGGTGCTGACGAAGATCGTGTACCGCAACCCGGGAATCAACCTCACGAACGTTCTTCGCAGCTTGCCGGCTGATGCAGACACGGAGGCCCTGAAGGAGCAGGTCGGCCACATCATCGCCAAGGTGGCAAAGCTTGGCAGGAAGGAAGGCGACCGCGTAGACTAGGGCTCCATTATCTTTATCTTTTTGTTGCTGCACATTATGTTATGAACTCATTAGTCCATCGCGACAAGTTTATCCCTTGTAAGATATTTACTTTATTTTGATCAATCAGTGCAATGTTATCTTCCTTGTCTCAATCTTCGACTTTGTATGTTTTTCACCCTACGCTCCCGGGGAGCTTGCCGGCAAGGGGCCTTTGCCGCGAGCGCTGAGTGCTGGACTCTGAGCAGCCTGCCGGCCAAGGTCCTCGCCGGCAAGCAACCTTGCCGCAGCTAGTCGCAGCGCACTTAGCTTGCTGAGCGTACTCGGAAACGAAGCAAGGGCGTGACACTTGTCGCAGCTCACTTAAATCGTTGAGTGAACTCGAAAACAAGATAAGGGTGCGGCAAACTACGGGTAGGTTCCTCCGCGCACAGGTTTTCCATACAAAATGTGATCGTTCAAGGAAGACAACTAAAATTTAAAATTTGAACTGGTCAAATTCTAGCAACTTATCTCTCGTATGCTGCTTGCTTATATTGCTTGCCTTCCGGTAAGACTTCTCTTTCTTGAACAGCACTTGGTTCCTCCTCCACCTCCTTCCCCCCGGCAAACTTGTGCGCGAGGAACGTTCCTTCTGCTTAAGAGGAAAGAAAAGGGAGAGGGAAACAAGTATATGGCCTTTCGGCGTGCTAATGCTTACCGTATACTTGAGTGTTGCATCAAATGCCAAACAGAACATGTAAATAGCAAAGAAAAGCATGCAAAAGGCGATTGATGCGAGAAACACGAAAAACTTTACTGATGCACGGGGTCTGCGCCCGGCTTTGTACAAAGGGTTACATGCAACAGCGGCAAAGCTTGTACAAAAGGTGGTTGCCGGAGCGGATCACGGCAACCGCGCCTTAGGGGTGAAACTTGCGAAGATGCTCTATGTTCCAGGAGTTGCTCACCGGTAAGCCTTCTTCGGTCTCGAGGCGGACAGCGCCGGGCCTCGTAACTTGTCTCACCCGATAAGGGCCTTCCCACTTCGGCGTCAACTTGTTGGAATTCTTGGCGGACTGAACACGCCGAAGAACAAGGTCGCCCTCCTCGAGACTCCTGGCCCTGACTTTGCGGCTATGGTAGCGGCGCAAAGCTTGCTGGTATCGAGCAGCTCGTACAGCAGCCTGGAGACATCCCTCCTCAAGGAGCAATGCGTCATCTTGCCGCAGTTGCTCTTGCTCGAGCTCATCGTAAGCGAGTACTCGAGGAGATCCGTATACGAGTTCCGTGGGGAGAATTGCCTCTGCTCCATAGACTAGAGCAAAAGGTGTCTGTCCGGTGGCTCGACTTGGTGTCGTTCTGATTGACCAAAGAGCCGCCGGGAGCTCCTCTATCCAATTTCTTCCGCACTTGCGCAGCCTGTCAAAGGTCCTTGTCTTGAGTCCGCGCAGCACTTCAGCATTTGCCCTCTCCGCTTGACCGTTGCTCCTCGGGTGAGCAACAGAAGCGAAACAGACCTTGGTGCCAAGGTCTTGGACGTACTGCATGAAGGTGCGACTAGTGAATTGCGTACCGTTGTCGGTGATGATCCTGTTAGGGATCCCGAAATGGCAAACAATCGACCTGAAGAACCTGACTGCTGACTGTGCTGTCACCTTCCTCACTGGCTCCACTTCTGGCCACTTTGTGAACTTGTCGATTGCCACGTACAAGTACTCAAAGCCCCCGACAGCTCGAGGGAAAGGGCCGAGGATGTCGAGCCCCCAGACCGAGAAGGGCCATGATAAAGGGATTGTTTGGAGAGCTTGAGCTGGCTGATGGATTTGCTTCGCATGGAACTGGCACGCTTCACACTTAGTTACTAGTGCAGTTGCATCTTGGAGGGCTTCTTGCCAAAAGAACCCTTGCCGGAAAGCTTTCCCGGCAAGCGCCCTTGCGCCAATGTGGTGGCCGCATATGCCTCCGTGTATTTCTGCCAACAGCTTCTGTCCATCTTCTCTGGAGATGCACTTCAACCTGACACTGTTGAGTCTTCTTCTGTACAGCTCGTTATCCACGAACTGATACATACTTGACTGCCTGGTTATCTTCTCTATTTCTTGAGGGTCGTCGGGAAGTTCTCCAGTTTGCAGAAAACGGACGATCTGCTGCGCCCATGCCGGAGCCCGAGGCTCGACGGCAAGGACTAAAGGTTCGAGGGCCGCTGCGGGAACCTCAGCTTCTACGGCGAGGACCTCTGGTTCTGCCGGAGCTGACGGTCCCCCGGCAAGCTCGCCGGGGCGAGGCTTGCCGGGAACTTTTGCTTCAACTGTACAAGCCCGAGGACTTGCAGGAGCAAACTGTTCCTCAGCGTTCTGGTTGTTGATCTTGGGGACCTTGGCGGCGGTTTCAGGAAGATCCGCCGGCAAGTAGTCGCCGGAGACCAACTTTCTCTTCTTGGGTTGCCCAACTGATGGTGTAACGGATGGCTGAGTCAGCTTGAGTAAGAAGGTCCCTGGTTCCACAGGTAACTTCATCGCGGCGCACTTTGAAAGGCCATCTGCAATTTCATTTTGAGCTCTCGGGACGTGCTCCATCTGCAAACCTTCAAAGTGTTCTTCAAGCTTTCTCACTTCATCGACATAAGCTTCCATCAAAGGGCTCTGATAGCTCTTGTTAACTTGTCGGACCACCAACTGAGAATCTCCCCGCACAATCAGCTTTCTGATCCCAAGTTCGGCCGCAATCCTGAGGCCGGCAAGCAAGCCTTCATATTCTGCAGTGTTGTTTGTTGCTTGCTCCCTGGGAAAGTGCATCTGGATAACATATTTGAGGTGCTCTCCGGTGGGTGCGATGAGTACCACGCCGGCACCGGCGCCTTGCAGCGAGAAGGCACCGTCAAAATACATTACCCATTCACTTGTCGCTTCTTGTACGGGTGCACTTGTTTCTTGAACTTCTTCATCTGGTGTCGGAGTCCACTCAGCTATGAATTCTGCCAAAGCTCGGCTCTGTATGGTTGAAGTACTTTCAAACTTGAGTCCAAAGCTTGACAGTTCCAGTGCCCACTCGACGATCCTGCCTGTTGCTTCTGGATTGTGCAATATCCTCTTCAACGGAAAGCGAGTGACCACTGTTATCTCGTGGGCTTGGAAGTAATGGCGCAGCTTTCTCGAGGCCATGAGGAGGCCGAAAAGCAACTTTTGCACACCAGAGTACCTTGATCTAGCCCCCTGGAGAAGGGAACTTACAAAATACACTGGGCGCTGCACCATCTTCTTCCGTACCCCTCCTTGCTCCTGCGCAGAGTCATCCTTGTCGGGGCCAGAGCTTGTCGGAGCAGCCCCCTGCTTGTCGCTGGATTCACTTGCCGGTGGTGCTGATTCCTCGTCGGACTCCCTCTCCGCTACTAACGCAGCACTAACCACTTGGTTGGTTGCCGCTAAGTATAGCAACAACTTTTCCTGTGGTCTAGGTGCGACAAGTATAGGAGTGGAAGACAGGTACCGTTTCAAATCCTGCAACGCCGCCTCCGCTTCCGGAGTCCACTTCATGGGACCTGCCTTCTTCAAGATTTTGAAGAAAGGTAGGGCGCGTTCTGCAGACTTTGAAATGAACCTACTGAGGGCAGCAACACAACCTGCAAGTCTTCTGACATCCTTGACGCGCTTCGGGGCCTCTATCTGCTCAATGGCTTTGATCTTGTCGGGGTTGGCTTCAATCCCCCTCTGTGATACAAAGAACCCGAGAAGCTTGCCGGAGGGGACTCCAAAGACGCACTTCTCGGGGTTCAACTTGAGCTGTATCCTGCGCAGGTTCTGAAACGTTTCTTCCAAATCTTGAATCAGGGTTTCTTTGCTCTTGCTCTTCACCACGATGTCATCCATGTAAGCTTCTACATTTCTGTGGATCTGTGGCTCAAAAGCAGTGTACACTACCCTTGCAAAGGTTGAGCCTGCATTCTTCAGTCCAAATGGCATGCGGATAAAGCAATAAGTGCCACATGGAGTGATAAATGCAGTCTTCTCTTCATCTTCCTTGGCCATGAAAATCTGATGATAGCCTGAGTATGCATCAAGAAAGCAGAGTAGCTCACATCCGGCAATGGAGTCAACGATCTGGTCAATGCGCGGCAAAGGGAATGGATCCTTGGGACATGCTTTATTGACATCGGTGAAGTCTATACACAGTCTCCACTTCCCGTTGGCCTTGCGCACGACGACTGGGTTCGCCAACCACGTCGGATGGATCACACCTCTAACTAGGCCTGCTGCCTCTAGCTTCTTGATTTCTTCGTTGATGAATTCTTGGCGCTCCACGGCTTGCTTCCTCACTTTTTGCTTGATAGGCCGCGCATGAGGACAGACGGCAAGCTTGTGCTCAATTACCTTCCTGGGAACACCGGGGATGTCGGATGGTTGCCAGGCAAACACATCGACATTCGCCCGCAGGAAGGCAACGAGCGCGCTTTCCTATTTGCTGTCAAGGGTGGCGCTGATGGTGAAGGTACCACCAGTGCCGTCCTCCTTTGCGGACACTTTCTTGGTTGCCGGAGGAGCTGCCATTCCTTTCTTACTCTTGCCGGTGGAGCTCGATGGAACGTCCTCGACGGCAGCGCAGCACTCCGAGGAGGTGCGGTTGCCGGAGTGGGTCCCAGAGCACTTGCCGGACTTGGTCTTCGTCTTCTTCCCCCCGGGAGCTTCAGCGGCAAGAGTATCCTTCTCGGCCGCAGCTGCCGCATCCCGGTAAATCTTGTCGGCGCAAATAAGCGCATCCTTCTTGTCGCTGTGGACAGTGATGACGCTTATCGGCCCCGGCATCTTCAGCACGTTGTAGGCATAGTGGGAAGCTGCCATGAACTTGGCGAGGGCAGGACGGCCAAGTATTCCATTGTAGGGCAATGGAATATCGGCGACGTCAAAGGTGATGCGCTCAGTCCTGAAGTTGAGCTCCCCGCCAAAGGTCACCGGCAGAGTGATTTTTCCCTTGGGCTTGCTCCTTCCCGGGTTGATTCCTTGGAATGAACCGGTCTCTTCGAGCTCGCCGTCTTGAATCTGGAGTTTCTTGATCACAGCAGAGGAGATCAAGTTCAGCCCGGCCCCGCCGTCAACCAACATTTTGGTGACCTTGAGGTTGCGGATGGTGGGAGAAACCAGCATCGGCAAGCACCCGACCGCGGTGGTGTGGTCAGGGTGATCCTCAAGGTCAAAAACGATGGGCGTGCTGGACCATTTGAGGAGCCTGCGCGACTCCACGGGCGGCTCCGCTGCGTTTACCTCACGCACCCACTGCTTGAGTTGGCGGTGAGAGGTATGCAGGGAGGCGCCACCGTCGACGCACAGGACCTCCGTGGCCTTCTGGAACTCCTGCTCGCTGTTCTCCTCGTCCTCCATGTCTTCGTCGTCGTCTTCATCGTCGTTGTCGCGGCCCCGGGGAGGTCGATCTCCTTGCCGCTGCTTAGCCTTGCCGCGGTGTCCTCCCCGGCCGTTGAACGGCCGCTTCTTGCTGGGCTCTTCCCCGCCACCTTGGGCCTTCTCCTTGTCGCGCCTCTCGTACTCAGCTTTCTGCTGCTCGACGAGGTACTCGACGCGCTTGCAGTTGGAGAGATCGTGACCCTTGGTGCGGTGAATCTTACAGTATTGCTTGTCGGAGCTACCCGGCTTGTCGGCCGCCGCTGCAGGGGCAGGCTCCTTGCCGGAGCCGCCAGCCTGCGCTTGCTTGGCGGGGGCCTCCTTGCCGGACTTCTCGACGGCAAGCACCTCCTTCTTGCCCTTCTTTCTGTTGTTCCGCCGCCGGCTCTTCTTTGCCGGGGCGGCGTCGTCGCTGTCGCTTCCTCCTGCGCCAGTATCCTCCCCGGGGAGTCTCCTCCCCTCTTCCGCGCGTGCGCACTTGTCAGCAAGAGCATAGAGCTCGCTGACATCCCGAATCTTCGTCATCGCCATCTCCTCACGCATGCGGCGGTTACGCACGTTCTGATGGAACGCGCTGATAACCGCGGCAGGGTGAACGTCAGGGATGTTGTGCTGCACCCGGCTGAAGCGCTGGATATACTTGCGCAGGGGTTCGCCTTCCTTCTGGGCCAAAATATGGAGATCGCTCTCCTGGCCGTGGGGTTTGTGGCCGCCGGTGAAGGCGCCAACAAACTGGTGGCAAAGGTCGGCCCAAGAAGAGATGGAACCTTCCGGCAAGTGCATGAGCCACGAACGGACGTTCGGCTTTAGCACGAGCGGGAAGTAATTCGCCAAGATCTTCTCGTCGCGCCCCCCGGCAGCTTGTACTGCGATGGTGTAGACGCTGAGAAATTCCGAGGGGTGCGTCTTGCCGTCGTACTTCTCCGGTACGTCGGGCTTGAAATTCTTCATGCTGGGCCACTGGACGCGCCGCAGCTCGCGGGTGAACGCAGGGCAGCCTGCCGCGTACGGCAAGTCGCCTGGTTCACCGGGCGCGTGCACGTCGACAGTGTTCCCAGCTCTCTTGTCGGATTGTCGCCGAGCTTCTCGGCGGCGCTCGATTGTGGTCCGAGCGTCTTCATCTCGCCGGTCGTCGAGGACTTGGTGCTGGTCCCGACGAGCCCGCGGGTCCGACGAGGCTGTGGAGCCGTCGTCGGGGTTGTTCCGGCGGGGCGGCGTCTTCTGCTTCTGCGGCGGGGAGTGCACGCTTGTCGCACCCCCGGCAGTCTTGTCGCCGATAGCATTCGTCTTCTCAGTTTGCCGCGGCCGTGAGGTCGATGGCTGCGGTGGAGAGTCGTTGTTGGCGAAGTCTATCAGGCTCCGGATGGTGGCCCTCCATTCTTCGGCCTTGTCGGCCGCTGGAGGAAAGTCGAGGAGCAGTTGCGCTCTTGCGAGCGCTTCCGCTGGAGTGGAAGGGAACGCGGGCGAGCGGTGCGAGGAGCGGGATACGCTCGGACTTCTAACAACGTTAGAAGGAGCGGGGTCCCGCGCCGGCGCCTTCGCTTTGCTTGCGCCCGGACGGGGGTCCGGGGCGTCCCGCGAGCCTCCGGTTTGGCCTTGCCCCAGCAAGCGGATACCACCTCCCGTGGAATGGCGCTGCTGGGTCGTCGTGTGCTGGGATGGACGCGGCGCGTCCACGGAGACCGAAGTTCGGTCGTCCGTCCTGTTCTTGGATCTGGTGGCGCCGTGAGTGTCCTCACCGGCAGCCACTCTTCCGACGGCATCTCCCCCGCCCACCGTTGGCTCTGGTGGCGGCGGGTGAGACGCAGACGGGCCTCCGACCTCCGAAGGCTTCTTCTTCGGGGCCATGGAGTTGTCGCTGATGAAGTTGCTGATGAAGCTGGAGAGGTTGATGAAGAACGCGCCCGCGCGAACGCCGGATCAGGTTCGCACAACCTCGACGCCCCCTACCTGGCGCGCCAAAGATGTCGGGGGAAACTGTCCGCCACGAACACCTATGGGACCGGAGCCCCTTGTCTGTGCGGTACGAGGGCGGAGGGAGCACAAAGAGCAGATCGTAGCGAGCACGCGGGCAGTTTTACCCAGGTTCGGGCCGCGGTAGACGCGTAAAACCCTACTCCTGCTTGGTTGTGTATTAAGTTTGAGCGCTCGGGAGCTTGAAGAAGCAGCTACACCCAGCGCGAAAGTGATCTAGGTTCCGAACCCCCTCCACGTTGTGCATGGGCCTCCTTTTATAGTGCAAGGGGTCACCGACAGGTGTCAACGTAGGAGAAAGGGGTAAAAATGTAAAAGAGGTGGTAGTTGTAACAGTGCGGGAACAGTGGAGCTACAGTACAGAACAGTGGTCTATACCTACTTTAACAGTGGGGGACAAGGGCATTTAATGCCCGTCGCCGTCGACCCCAAAAGTTCCCGCCTTAGCGTCTCCGTCCGCCACGGCGATGGATCCATCACCGTGGAGTGCCACCGTGTACCCCAGGCTGCACAGCCATCCGCCACGCGTCCCCGGACAGGCCCCAGGGCGACGCGTGGGCCGATGAGCTGGAGCGCGGGCACACAGCGCAGCCTTCCCGGCAAGCACCTTGCCGGGGCCTTGATCTTGCCGGGCCCGGGAGCTTGCCGCTCCCCGAGCCCCTTGCCGGGGCGCGTATAGCGCCGAGGCGTTGTCTTCTAGTCTTCCTGGCAAGCTCCTCTTGCCAGGGTCTTGTGTTAGCGGGACAGTCTTGAGCCTGGTACGGCCTTCCCGGCAAGCTCCTCTTGCCGGGGTCTTGGTCTCCTTCCTAGTATACTTTGTTTTTGAATGGTTTAATAGGGAGCAGGAAGGTCTCCGGTGAGCACGCAGTAAACCTTGCCGCGGGAAGCTGCAACTGCCCGTGCACAAGTTGGGGTACTGGGGTACCCCTACCTTAGTACACCGACAATACATCTAATGAAGCAAAAGAGTTTGTGAAAGTTTTCTTTGTCGCGTCCAGTTCGTTGAACTGAATTGCTTGAGGACAAGCAATATGCTAAGCTTGGGGGAGTTGATACGTCTCAAACGTATCTACTTTTCCAAACACTTTTGCTATTGTTTTGACCTCATTCTTGCATGATTTGAACTAAACTAACCCGGACTGACGCTGTTTTCAGCAGAGCTGCCTCTATGGTTTTATTGTGTGCAGGAAAACGGATTTTTAGGTATCTCAGAAAATTCCAAGAAAAATCACAGAAAATCCGCGCACCCGAAGGGCCATTGTGCCAGAAGTGGGGCCAGAGGGCAGCCAGGGGGGCCCCAGGCGCCCTGCTGGCGCGGCCCCACCCCTGGCCGCGCCGGGAGGCCGCCTGGGAGGGTCCTCCCCCCTCTGGTGCCCTACTTTGACTCGTATTTATTCTCGTGATGAGAAAACCCCAGAACAGAAGTCGTTTTCCCAGTTTCCGTCGCGGAGCCGCCGCCACCCTCTGTTCTTCTTCGGGAGGGCTAATCTGGAGGCTGATTTGGCCTCCGGAGAGGGAAGATCGTCGCCATCGTCATCATCATCACCACTCCATCCTCCCTCCATGACTTCTCCTTCCATGTGTGAGTAATTCCCTACTGTAGGCAAAGGGGATGGTAGGGATTGGATGAGTTAGATCATGTAATAGTTTATCAGATTGTTTGGGGCATGTTGCCTATCATCTACTTTGGTGTTTATCATCTTTGCTTCAACTTGTTGCTCTTAATGCTTGTCACTTAGGGCCCGAGTGCCATGATTTCAGATCTGAACCATATGTGTTTGCATGAATATATTTGTGTTCTTGATCCTATCTATGAGTTGTTTGCACCTATTACGGTCCGGAACCGGCGATCCCAAAGGTGACAGGTTGGGACACCAAAGGGGATGGTCCATAATTTGAGGATTCCATGTATCCATTGAGTTTCTTGCTTTGTTCCGGTGCTCTTTGACAGGAGCACCTTAATCTCCATAAGTTCCTTTTGGCCCCGTTCGTAGCGGGATGGTAGGACAAAAGATGTTGTGCAAGTTCTTATTGCAAGCACGTACAACTACCTGTGGGATACATGCCTAATGTTTGATATTTGCCTAGATGATCATTACTTTTCCGTGTGCCTTGGCCCAAGTTAGATCCATGATTTATCTCATCCATGCAGCGCCCAACCATCCATCTCCCTAGCCTACAGTGTTTCAATCCTGCTGGTTATTAGTTGTTACTTTTGCTGTCACCACCATCACTATCATATCACCGTTACCACTTATCTTTTGTTGCAAGTAAGTATATTTCAGGTGCGGTTGAATTGACAACTCAACTGTCAAAGCTTATAAATACTCTTTGGCTCCCCGTGTGTCAAATCTATAAATTGGGTTATTCTTACACTTGTGGGTCATCAGGCGTGCCCTACCCCCCTGGGCGTGCCCCCTACCTCATAGGCACCTCGTGTGCCCTCCGGGCTCCGTTTTCTTGCACGATACTTCTTTTGGTCGGTAAAAATTCATTATATAATCTCCCGTAGGTTTTGACCACCATATCACGCCAAATCCTCTACTTTTTGTTTCGAGCTATTTTCTGCCAGAGTTGACAAGGCCATGCATCATGTCATCCCCCTCCTCCAACAATGAGGGCAACGATGCTTGGCTACTGAAGATAGAGCTGAAGAGGGAAGAACCCAAGGAGATCAACAAGGATGATAGGATCAAGAAGGCTATGGAGGATAAAGATCTAGCAGTGGAAGAACAAGACATCCTCCAACTTCACCAACATCTTCTGACCCTAACTGATATTGAAGCTTTCAAGATGATTGAATTAGTTCGCATACAAAACAAGTATCTCACACATGAAAATATTTTGTTGAATGAACATATCACCGCACTCAAGGGTATTCTCCACAAATTGGAGGATCTCCTACGCTCGATGTACGACACTCCATCATCACCACCTCCGGAGAATGAGACATAAACACATGGGTATGGGCACTCCCCTTGGCAACTGCCAAGCTTGGGGGAGGTGGTCCGGTATCGTATCACCATCACACTTCTATCTTTACCGTTTTTCTTAGTTCGATCCTTTAGGTTATATCTCGATCTAGTAGAATGAAATTTAGTATGGTCTAGTTGTGAGCTTTGCTTTATGATCCTTATCTATGTAATTGAGTCTGTGCGCTATATATAATAAAGATTAGTTTTGAGTCAAGGGCTTGATTATCTCACCATGATCATTGAAAGAATAAAAGGAAGAATAAAAAAGAATCAAAGAGATCATATTGATCTTATGGAGATTAATGACTTCACATATAAAGAGTATGATGAATAAAAGTTGTTGAGAGTTGACAAACATAGTTTTGGTCATCGTTGAAATTAATAGGAAGTGATAAATAAAGAGAGGTTTTCACATATAAATATACTATCTTGGACATCTTTTATGATTATGAGCACTCGTTAAAATATGACATGCTAAAGAGTTGATGTTGGACAAGGAATACAACGTAATGGGTTATGGTTTCTTATATCTGAAATAAAGTATATTATCATGGATCATCCAACATGTTGAGCTTGCCTTTCTCCCTCATGCTAGCAAAACTCCTTGCACCAAGTAGAGATACTACCTGTGCTTTCAAACATCCTTAAATCTAGTTTTTCCATGAGAGTGCACCATATCTACCTATGGATTGAGTAAGATCCTTCATGTAAGTAGTCATTGTTGCAACTCTTTAAATATGTATGATCTATTAGTGTGGAGAAAATAAGCTTGATATGATCTTGTGATATGGAAGAAATAAAAGCGACGTACTGCATAATAAAGGTCATTATCACAAGTGGCAACATAAAGTGACGCTCTTTTGCACTAAGATTGTGTACATCCAACCATAAAAGCACATGACAACCTCTAGTTCCCTCTGCGAAGGGCCTACCTATCGTTCTTACCTTATATAAGAGTCATGGTGATCTTCACCTTTGCCTTTTACATTTTATCTTTGGCAAGCACATTGTGTTGGAAAGATCCTGACATATGTACCCAATTGGATGTAAGCTATCATGAACTATTATTGTTGACATTACCCTTGAGGTAAAAGGTTGTGAGGCAACACTATAAGCCCTCTCGTTCTCTGTGTCTGATTAAAACTACATACCCATAAGTATTGCGTGAGTGTTAGCAATTGTGAAAGACTAAATGATAGTTGAGTATGTGGACTTGCTGAAAAGCTCTTACATTGACTCTTTCTGATGTTATGATAAATTGCAATTGCTTCAATGACCGAGATCATAGTTTGTTAGTTTTCAATAAAGTTTCTAATTCATACTTGACAATGTGAATGGATTGTTATTTTAGCATAAGAAATCAGATGACTCTCTCTCTCTCTCTCTCTCTCTCTCTCTCTATATATATATATATATATATATATATATATATATATATATATATATATATATATATATATATATATATATGTTGCTGTTATAAGAATGATCATGATGCCCTCCTGTTGGTATTTTATTTTATCGACACCTCTATCTCTAAACATGTGAACATATTTTTCGATATCGGCTTTCGCTTGAGGACAAGCGAGGTCTAAGCTTGGGGGAGTTGATACGATCATTTTGCATCATGCTTTTATATTGATGTTTATTGCATTATGAGTTGTTATTACACATTATGTCACAATACTTATGCCTTTTCTCTCTTATTTTACAAGGTTTACATGAAGAGGGAGAATGCCGGCCGCTAGAATTCTGGCTGGAAAAGGAGGAAATATTGGAGACCTATTCTGCACAACTCAAAAAGCCCTGAAACTCAACGAAAGTCAGTTTTGGAATATATAAAAATATCGGGCGAAGAAAGCACCAAAAGGGGCCACCCACCGTCCATGAGGGTGGGGGGCGCGCCGTGCCCCCTGGGAGCGCCCCCCTATCTCGTGGGCCACCTGGCAGCCCCCCGATGCCCATCTTTTTGTATAAGGTGTCTTCTGCCCTGGAAAGAAAATCATAAGGAGGCTTTCGGGACGAAGCGCCACCGCCTTGAGGCGGAACCTTGGCGGAACTAATCTAGGGCTTCACCGGAGCTATTCTGCCGGGGAAACATACCTCCGGGAGGGGGAAATCGTCACCATCGTCATCACCATCGTTACTCTCATCAGGAGGGGTTCGATCTTCATCAACATCTTCACCAGCACCGTCTCCTCTCAAACCCTAGTTCCTCTCTTGTATCCAATATTTGTATCAAAACCTCAGATTAGTACTTGTGGGTTACCAGTAGTGTTGATTACTCCTTATAGTTGATGCTAGTTGGTTTATCCGGTGGAAGATCATATGTTCAGATCCTTTATGCATATTAATACCCCTCTGATTATGAACATGTACATGATTTGTGAGAAGTTATGTTTATTCCTGAGGACAAGGGAAAAGTCTTCCTATAAGTAGTCATGTGAATTTGGTATTCGTTCGATATTTTGATGAGATGTATGTTGTCTTTCCTCTAGTGGTGATATGTGAACGTCGACTACATGACACTTCACCATTGTTTGGGCCTAGAGGAAGGCATTGGGAAGTAATAAGAAGATGATGGGTTGCTAGAGTGATAGAAGCTTAAACCCTAGTTTATGTGTTGCTTCGTAAGGGGCTGATTTGGATCCATATGTTTCATGCTATGGTTAGGTTTACCTTCATACTTCTTTTGTAGTTGCGGATGCTTGCAATAAAGGTTAATCATAAGTGGGATGCTTGTCCAAGTAAGGGCAGTACCCGAGTACTGGTCCATCCACATACCAATTATCAAAGTAACGAACATGAATCATATGAGCGTGATGAAAACTAGCTTGACGATAATTCCCATGTGTCCTCGAGAGCGCTTTCCTTTATATAAGAGTTTTTCCAGGCTTGTCCTTTGCTACAAAATGGATTGGGCCATATTGATGCACCTTATTTACTTTTATCACTTGTTACTTGTTACCAATTACCTTATCACAAAACTATCTGTTACCGATAATTTCAGTGCTTGCAGAGAATTCCTTACTGAAAACTGCCTATCATTTCCTTCTGCTCCTCGTTGGGTTCGACACTCTTACTTATTGAACGGGCTACGATAGATCCCCTACACTTGTGGGTCATCAGTGCGCACCCCAGAGTTCGAACCTCTCAAGGGTTTTCGGAACCCCGAAATCCGACAACGTGGTCCTTTGGAAAGCATGTACATACCATGTGCTTTCATTTCAAATCTTATATTTGGAAAAGAACTCTATGATATTAGAAAGGCAAGATGCAGGTTGTGTCTCTCTCAATACATAAAAATATGATGCTTTATCGCTCATCTATGAAGAGAATAGAAATGCCTAGCCATACAAAACTAGACCAAAGTGAGAATGCTACATTGATTTTAGTGCGTTATCTATACAATGTTTACATAACTTCACCAACATTGAATCTCCAAGTTCCAACCTTCTATGATGCATTTTACCAAGCAAAGATCAAACGAATACAAATGCGTAGAGGTTATATACCTTTTTTGCTTCTTTTGGGATGGAAGTCCGGTGTGAGGATTTAGGTCGATGATGTTGTTATCTTGTGATCACTACAAATACATAATATTCTCCAACATTACTTAGGAGCCGAAACCACTTTCCACAAAAAGTTCAATTTGGCCAAGCAAAGGGAATGAGAACTGAAAAGGATACAAAGGAGCAATATTTCCCGAAATCATGGATGGACCAACTATTTGTTGGCTGCAAGCGGTCGTGTGATGTTACAGCCCATAGCTCCAACGGCTCAAGACCAAACCCATCAGGTAGTCATTCGGATTTTTTTTTCAACAAGGCCATGAAGAAACACCAATGGTAGAAAAGCTATCAGCCAACATACTGGAAAAGCACACATTTTTTACTTATAAGTAGAAACTCAAAGTCCTGGCCCAACCAGCCCAAGAATATAAAGGACAAGCAGGAAAACAAATAACCTAGCAACTCATATTTCCGCAAAGCCAAATGAGTGTTAGGTACTTCTGACAAAAGCTCAGTCTCAATGGCATTTTCCTAAGTATGTCTTTAAAAAATACTCCAACAAATGTAGAATTGAATGAACGGCTTTTGGAACAACAAGAAATAAACTTAGCAGGCTGTTGTTAAGGTTGGTTATTCATAAATAAATTGAGATATTTTTGCGATAATATTCAGAAGTTAGAGTAAAAAGGCAATGCAGAGTATTTGGAATGAAGAAAATATATATTGTTGTACCAAATGGCGCAAGTTACAAATTTAAATGGCGAGTTATTTGCACCCAAAATTCATGAATTCTATCATTCTAAAAGCACAAGAGATTATGTGAGCTCTAAAGGGTACAACACATTTCCGAGTAGTTTGATCGATCATCTCATTCTCGTGCAAAATTAGCTCGCAAAAAAGGGATGGCATAAATGGAAATATAGTTGATCTTGTGCAATGGTGGTAACAAAAATGAGTAACTTTCAAGGAAACAAACAATTTGTAAGTAACATATATAATCTGACATCTAATTCTGCAGAGATATTTGAATAAACATGTGATGGATAACCTGAGTTTCTCGATAGTAACCTCCTAGGAACTTCAATCTCTGACGGTGTCGGGGATATACCCCGTGACGTAACCCGGCTGGAAGTATAACCCGGCCGGACTTGGCGTTTCATTAGTAAACCGCCGGAGGATTTGCGACTTATGAGTCTGGCGGTTCACTGGTCTGATGATTCACGAGCCTGGTGACTCTTGGTGATCCGGTGGATGTTTTAGATGGATGACAAGGCCCAAGGCCTAGATGGCCGGCTCATGTTATGGTGGGACCAAGCAAACTATATCAATCCCTATCAGGAACCAAGCAACCTCACTGCATATTTTTGTAGAGATGAAGGCTTGTAACCATAATTTGCAACCATGCTCATGACCTGCATAACTAATAGATGGTCACTCTGCAAATGACAGATAAGAAATTTATAATGAAAAGAACTAATGCATCCCTATTGGTTGATAAGTATGCTGACATATAAGCAACTCCTACTTTGCCATTGCACTAACTACCACTGAAGCACGCCGACCATTGGCAAATAGCATGTCAATCAAGAGATTTGCAATGGCAACTTGTTTTGCTAAATTTAATCAAGTCATATGTGCATCATCATTAGTGATCTACATCACACACATCTTCTACTAGCCTACAACTGATACATGCACCTGAAAACATGATGTTGTTTTTACCTGGTAAAATAGATAGTGGTACAATAAATTTATTTTTGCCATGTGCAAACTGTACCATCAACTTGTATGAAAAAAAAATTCATCACGATCACCATTAGGCTGGTGGATACTTCAAAAAATAAGCATTGTAAAGACAATAAGAACAACATACATATGTGGACGCATGCAAAGAAAGTAGACCACACACATGTTTGGATGAATATATAATCAATCACAGACTTTCAAATTAGAAAGACAGTGACAAGCTAGCACAAGATGAATCAATTTACATATTTTCAACCCCATAAAGAGGGGATAAAAAAACAAATGTACTGAATTTAAGAAGCAGACATAATGTAACTAATATCTGAACTGGAGCTATATTTCAGTTAGAATAAAAGTACCGAGTATTAACACATTTTTCCATGCAGGAGTAGAAACATAGAAAGGCTTACATACCCATGAATGGTAGTCCTTTCTTTATAGGAAAGGAATTTCTAGGATAACAAATAGTGTATGTGTTTTTAGGTTTGTAGTGTTATAAATTTGAATGGTATCATTTTTCTCTCCCGTAAAGATTCTTCAGCATTTATTCAGGTCAGCAACAATCTTTGGTGGCATCTGAGCTCTATTGTGAGTTGCAGAAAAGTTGTCGTGAGATGTGGAGATCCACAAGCAGCGCCGCATGTACATGGGCAACAAATTTAAATAAGAAATTTAGTTTTAGCCATGAATATCAATAGTAGTTGAGAGATATATATTTAATTCACCCAGTGTTAAATTAATATCTGAACACAACATGTGTAAGTGTGAACCCTAAAAAAATATTTGTAAATGAGAAGAAATAGTGTGCATTATCAGGATCATTCTCTAACGTTCAAGATTTAACTGGTGACACACATCAGATTTACTAACCTACAATATGCCTAACAATCAGAAGACTCCAATTAGCAAACTGACAAGCCATAAACTCAAGCTAATACCGAAGATGCTCAAACAAAAATGGCAGGCAGTAAACAAATCAATGTTAAACTAATCACC
The DNA here is from genome assembly GCA_902687465.1 of Secale cereale. Lineage (NCBI taxonomy): Eukaryota > Viridiplantae > Streptophyta > Magnoliopsida > Poales > Poaceae > Secale > Secale cereale. The sequence goes on along the minus strand of LR738709.1, from coordinate 588,202,122 downwards.
GCCGCGTCACCTTCTCACCTACAGCTTGGGAGCAGACCACTGCCGTCGACCGCCACTCTGCATCTTGATGGTTGTATCCATCCCGTTGTGGCTGTCGGCGTCGATGGAAAGTAGAGTGCTTGGAGTGGCCAGCCGTCGAGATCACTCACGTCGGCCTGCCCATGGTCTGCGAAGAGGTGGCCAGGGCGACAACGTGGCGAAGAGGTTGAGGCATCATCGGATTGGGAAGGCCTCCGGACTCTCTCAAGCCCCTCCACCCAGATTGAAGTCTAACAAGGAGATATGGCAAGCCCATTCTCAAATATGTGATATATCATGGCGTGTGAAGGCTAGAAATCTCTTTTTTGTGACTTGGAAATCTCATCTATGGAACTACAAAAGTGGAAACATCTAAGAATGTATGTTGTGTGTCCTTCTTAGGTACTTTATATGTCAAATGGACTGCAATAAATAGTGTTCACCCTAACGAGATGCCTACATCAGAATTGAGAGGGGGATCACCTAATGTAGCGTGATGAGGCTGTTGAACTTGGTCATCATGTTGTTGCTGTGCTGGAAACCCCGCTGAAGAGATTCAAGAAGAAGCACCTAGTTGAGAGAGAGGCAAGGTAGATGAAGAGATATATCGGGATGGAGTACAGGAGGGGAAAGAGATATGGGGGAGGGTGAGCATACCGGTGCGGCGGCTCACCTCAAGCCGTCCTCCTCGTTGGTCGTTGGTCACTTTAGGCGGTGAATCAACCCGCGCCGCCGACGCCGCTGTTGGCCACCACCGAAGAAGCACGCCTCCGTGCCCGCCGATCGAGCCACCGCCGGGATGCCCGGTTCTCCTCTTCCTCCTCCAGATCCGAGGCTGGCGGCACAGGAGAGGACAAAGATGGATAGTGCGAGAGAGAGAAGTGGCTGGCGTTGTGGGAGAGGAGACGAGGGAGAGGGAGGCAGACGAGGCGTGAGGAGAGGAGAGGAGCCGACGGCGGCAAGAGGGGGTGAGGATCGCGGTCGCGGGGCAGACGCGCCCACTACATGCTACCCTTTTTCTCTGTTTTTTTACTCGCGCTACTCTCCCTCGCACGGTGCATTGTGTGCTCGCTGAGATTTATACCCTTGTAATGAAAAGTGTCGGCGTTCTAGGAATGAGGGTACCCAAACTTGCCTGCCTGCGGACCAGGGCGTGGCTCACCAAGCGGCCTGGTACGGCCCAACCTCGTCAGCAACCACTCAAGACCCTCGTGAGGGGCCATGCCTCGCGAGGCGGGCGACACAAGACCTGCCCTGGGGCGGCCTCACTAGGCAAGCTCCTGAGGAGCGGAGATGTAAAGGCACGGGGCACCTCGCGAGGTCCTCGTGACGTGAGCCATGAAGACCAAGGCCAGGTGGGCGCCAGCGGGTGTAGGGTGCCAGTTTCCTCTTTGGTGCTAATGGGACAAGCGCAGGCGATGAGTCCCGAGGCATCGGGCAAATGTTTCCATATAGGTGCAACAGGACAAAGACCAGAAGAATGGCAGAACGGAAGTCATCGCGGAGCCCACGACGGCGTCACCACCAGAGCCTTTGGCAGGTGAAGACCACCTTTTGTCAGGATAGCTTGTACTAGTTGTCCCCCTTCCAATTTGTCCGTTGTGGGATCCCTTCTCGCTCAATATTTGGGTAGAGGACCCGGGCCACTATAAATAGGACTAGCCACCACCATACGGGGGGGATCATATCCGGAGCTGACCCAACCTAGAGGGCATTGATACGTCTCCAACGTATCTATAATTTTTAATTGTCCCATGCTATTATTTATGATGTTTTGGATGTTTAATGGGCTTTGTTATACACTTTTATATTATTTTTGGGACTAACCTATTAACCCAAAGGCCCAGTCCATATTGCTGTTTTTTGCCTATTTCAGGGTTTTACAAAAAAGGAATATCAAACGGAGTCCAAACGGAATGAAACCTTCGGGAGATATATTTTTGGAGCAAAATACGCACGGGAGACTTGAGAACCACGGAGTAGGGCTGACGTGGCGTCCACAAGGGTGGGGGGAGCGCCCCCTATAGAGCACGCCCCCTGCCTCGTGGGCACCCCGTTTGGCCCCCGGTGCCCTCCTTCCTCCTATATATACCTACGTACCCCGAAACCATCAGAACAACAGAGAAAACCCTAGTTCCACCGCCACAACCTTCTGTTCCCATGAGATCCCATCTTGGGGCATGTTTCGTAGCTCCGCCGGAGGGGGGATCTACCACGGAGTGCTTATACATCATCATCGTCGCCTCACCATGACTTGTGAGTAGTTTACCACAGACCTTCGAATCCATAGCTAGTATCTATATGGCTTCTTCTCTCTCTTTGGATCTCAATACCAAGTTCTCCTCGGTCTTCGAGGAGATCTATTCGATGTAATCTCTTTTTGCGGTGTGTTTGTCGAGATCCGATGAATTGTGGGTTTATGATCAAGATTATCTATGAGAAATATTTGGTTCTTCTCTAAACTCTTTATGTATGATTATAATATCCTTGCAAGTCTCTTCGAATTATTGGTTTGGTTTGGCCTACTATATCTATAGTTCTTGCAATGGGAGAAGTGCATGGCTTTGGGTTCAATCTTGCGGTGTCCTTTCCCAGTGACAGTAGGGGCAGCAAGGCACGTATTGTATTGTTGCCACCGAGGATAAAAAGATGGGGTTTATATCACTATGTTTGAGTTTATCCCTCTACATCATGTCATCTTGCTTAATGTGTTACTCTGTTCTTATGAACTTAACATTCTAGATGCATGCTGGATAGCGGTCGATGTGTGGAGCAATAATAGTAGATGCAGAATCGTTTTGGTCTACTTGTCTCGGACGTGATGCCTATATATAATGATCATGCCTAGATAGTCTCATAATTATTCTCTTTTCTATCAATTGCTCGACAGTAATTTGTTTACCCGCCGTAGAATATCGCTATCATGAGAGAAGCCACTAGAGAACACTATGGCCCCCGGGTCTATTCACTATGGCCCCCGGGTCTGTTCTCAACATATCAATCTAGAATCTACTTTACTTTTCCGCTTTTACTTTCTGTTCTTATATCCAAAAATACCAAAAATATTAAACTATCATCTCTATCAGATCTCACTTTCATAAGTGACCGTAAAGGGATTGACAACCCCTTATTGCGTTGGCTGTGAAGTTCCTATTTGTTTGTGCAGGTGTGAGGGACTCGCGCGTGGTCTCCTACTGGATTGATACCTTGGTTCTCAAAAACTGAGGGAAATACTTGCGCTACTATGCTGCATCACCCTTTTCTCTTCGAGGGAATACAACGCAAGCTCGAGAAGTAGCAAGATGAATTTCTGGTGCCGTTGCCGGGGAGGCTTACGCAAAAGTCATATACCAAGTACCTATCACAAACCCTTATCCTTTGCATTACATTTATTTGCCTCTCATTTTCCTCTCCCCCACTTCACCCTTGCCATTTTATTTGCCCTTCTTTTGTCGTGTGTTTACCGTTCGCTTGCTTCTTGTTTGCTTGTGTGTTGGATTGCTTGCTTGTCACTATGGCTCGGAAAAATAGCAAATTGTGTGACTTCTCCAATACCAACAATAATGATTTTATTAGCACTCTGATTGCTCCTATTACCGATGTTGAATCTTGTGAGATCAATGCTTCTATGTTGAATCTGGTCATGAAAGATCAATTTTCCGGCCTTCCTAGTGAAGATGTCGCTACCCATCTAAACAACTTTGTTGATTTGTGCGATATGCAAAAGAAAAGGGATACGGATAGCGATATTGTTAAATTGAAGTTATTTCCATTTTCACTTAGAGATCGTGCTAAAACTTGGTTTTCCTCTTTGCCTAGAAATAGTATTGATTCGTGGAATAAGTGCAAAGATGCTTTTATCTCTAAGTATTTCCCTGCTGCTAAGATCATCTCTCTTAGAAACGATATTATGAATTTTATGCAACTAGATCATGAGCATGTTGCACAAGCTTGGGAGAGAATGAAATTAATGATACGTAATTGCCCTACTCATGGTTTGAACTTATGCATAATTATTCAAAAAAATTATGCTGGCTTGAATTTTGCTTCTAGAAATCTTTTAGATTCGGCCGCAGGAGGCACTTTCATGGAAACTACCTTACGAGAAGCTACCAAACTCCTTGATAATATTATGGTTAATTATTCTCAATGGCACACTGAAAGATCTACTAGTAAAAAAGTGCATGCTATTGAAGAGATTAGTGTTTTGAGTGGAAAGATGGATGAACTTATGAAACTATTTGCTGCTAAGAGTGCTTCTTCTGATCCTAATGATATGCCTTTGTCCACTTTGATTGAAAATAATAATGAATCTTTGGATGTGAATTTTGTTGGTAGGAATAATTTTGGTAACAATGCTTATAGAGGGAACTTTAATCCTAGGCCTTTTCCTAGTAATTCCTCTAATAATTTTGGTAATTCCTAAAACAACTATTATGGAAAGATGCCTTCTGAATTTGAAACTAGTGTTAAGGAGTTTATTAATTTGCAAAAGAATTTCAATGCTTTGCTTGAAGAAAAATTGCTGAAGATTGATGAATTGGCTAGAAGTGTGGATAGAATTACTCTTGATGTTGATTCTTTGAAACTTAGATCTATCTCACCAAAGCATGATATCAATGAGTCTCTCAAAGCCATGAGAATTTCCATTGATGAATGCAAAGAAAGAACCGCTTGGATGCGTGCTAAAAGAGAGAATTATATAAAAACGTGTTCTTCTAGTTATCATGAAAATAAAGTTGAAGATCTTAAAGTTATTGATGTGTCTCCTATTAGATCATTGTTTTTTCTAGTATGAATCTTGATAAAGATAGGATTGGAGATGAGTCTAGTTTGAGGTGTCCCAATGATTCAGAGTTTTTAGATCTTGATGCTAAAATTGTTAAAAGTGGGAGTGAAGAGATTAAAACTTTGCATAGTGATGAACCCACTACTTTGGATTTCAAGGGATTTAATTATGATCATTGCTCTTTGATTGATTGTATTTCCTTGTTGCAATTCGTACTAAACTCTCCGCATGCTTATAGTCAAAATAAAGCTTTTACCAAACACATAGTTGATGCTTTGATGCAATCTTATGAAAAAAACTTGAATTGGAAGTTTCTATCCCTAGAAAGCTTATTGATGAGTAGAACATACTATTAAAATAAAAATTAAAGATCATGAATGCTTTGCTTTGTGTGATTTGGGTGCAAGTGTTTCCACTATCCCAAAAACTTTGTGTGATTTGCTAGGGTTGCATGAGCTTGATGATTGTTCTTTACATTTGCATCTTGCGGATTACACTATTAAGAAACCTATGGAAAGGATTAATGATGTTCTTATTGTTGCCAATAGGAATTATGTGCCCATATATTTCATTATTCTTGAAATAGATTGCAATCCTTCATGTCATATTATTCTTGGTAGACCCTTCCTTATAATGATTCGTGCAATTATTGATATGAAGTAAGGAAATATTAGATTCCAATTTCCGTTAAGGAAAGGCATGGAACACTTTCCTAGGAAGAAAATCAAATTACCATTTGAATCTATTATGAGAGCCACTTATGGATTGTCTTCCAAAGATGGCAATACCTAGATCTATCCATGTATCGTGCCTAGCTAGGGGCGTAAAACGATGGCGCTTGTTGGGAGCCAACCCAATTTTATATTTTTTTTGTTTTTGCTTCTGTTTAGGAATAAATATTGCATCTAGCTTATGTTTAGATGTGCTTTTGTGTTTTAGTTAGTGTTTGTGCCAAGTAGAACCTTTGGGAAGACTTGTCTGAAGTTTATATGATCTTGTTGTGAAAAACAGAATCGTTAGCGCTCGCTAGAATGGTCACCAGATTTTACTGGAGTGTGCTATTTAGTTGATTCTTTTTGCAGATGATTAATAGACAAATTCCTCATGTTTACCAATTTATTTCGATTTTTTTGGAGTTGCAGAAGTATGCGAAAGTTACAGATTACTACAAACTGTTCTGTTTTTGACAGATTCTATTTTTAGTCTGTTGTTTGCTTATTTTGATGCATCAATGAGTAGTATTGGGAAGTATGAATCATAGAGAATTTGGAATACGGTGGGTTTAACACCAATATAAACAAAGAATGAATTCATTGCAGTACCTTTGAGTAGTGGTTTGTTTTCCTATACTAACGGAGCTCACGAGATTTTTGTCTAAGTTTTGTGTTGTGAAGTTTTCAAGTTTTGAGTATTGCTTTGATGGACTATGGAACAAAGAGTGGCAAGAGCCTAAGCTTGGGGATTCCCAAGGCACCCCAAGGTAAAATTCAAGGACAACCGAAAGCCTAAGCTTGGGGATGCCTCGGGAAGGCATCCCCTCTTTCGTCTTCATCCATCGGTAACTATACTCGGAGCTATATTTTTATTCACCACGTGCTATGTGTTTTACTTGGAGCGTCATGTATAATTTGAGTCTTTGCTTGTTAGTTTCCCACAATTATCCTTGCTGGACACACCTTTTTGAGAGAGTTAAATATGGCCTAGGAATTGTTAGAACACTCTATATGATTCACTTATATCTTTTGAGTTGAATAGTTTTTGCTCTAGTGCTTCACTTATATCTTTTAGAGCACGGTGGTGATTATATTTTGTAGAAATTGTTGATCTCCCATGCTTCACTTATATCCTTCTGAGAGTCTATTAAACAGCATGGTAATGTGCTTTCGCTATAAAACTAGCCTTCCCATGATAGACATCCAAGATCAATGTAGTAAAAACTTTCACACTAAGTGCATTGAATATGATGAGAAGTTGGATGCTTGATAATTGTTTTGAGATATGAGGATAGTGATATTAAAGTCATGCTAGTGGAGTTATTATGAAATTGAGAAATGCTTGTGTTAAAGTTAGTGATTCCCGTAGCATGCACGTATGGTGAACCGCTATGTGACAAAGTTAGAGCATTAGGTATTTGTAGAGTGTCAACCTTTGTGTGGAGGTCGGGGGCGCGCGATGGTTAACTCCTACCAACCTCCCCCCTAGGAGCATACGTTGATTGCTTTGTTTTGATGACTCGTAAATTTTTGCAATAAGTATATGAGTTCTTATGACTAATGTTGGGTCCATGGATATTACACACTCTCACCTTTCCACCATTGCTAGCCTCTCTTGTACCGCACAACTTTCGCCAGTACCATACACCCACTATATATCCTTCCTCAAAACAGCCACCATATATCCTTCCTCAAAACAGCCACCATACCTACCTCTCATGGCATTTCCATAGCCATTCCGAGATATATTGCCATGCAACTTTCCACCGTTCCGTTCATATGACACGCTTCATATTGTCATATTACCATGCATGATCATGTAGTTGACATCGTATTAGTGGCTAGGCCACCATGCATAATTTTTTATACATGTCACTCTTGTTTCATTGCACATCCCAGTACACTGCCGGAAGCATTCATATAGGTCATACCTTGTTCTAGAATCGAGTTGCAATATCGAGTTGTAATTCAATGAAAGTGTGATGATCATCATTATTAGAGCATTGTCCCATGTGAGGAAAGCCTAAATCAAGAAAGCCCCTCCAAGAAAAAAAGAAAAAAGAAAGAAAAGAAAGGCTAAAGAAAAAAAGAAAGGCCCTAAAAAAGAGAAAAGAAAGGAAAAAGGGACAATTGCTACTATCTTTTTCCACACTTGAGCTTCAAAGTAGCACCATGTTCTTCATGATAGAGAGTCTTATGTTTAGTCACTTTCATATACTAGTGGGAATTTTCATTATAGAATTTGGCTTGTATATTACAACGATGGGCTTCCTCAAATGCCCTAGGTCTTCGTGAGCAAGCAAGTTGGATGCACACCCACTTAGTTTCTTTTGTTGAGCTTTCATACATTTTTAGCTCTAGTGCATCTATTGCATGGCAATCCCTACTCACTCACATTAATATCTATTTATGGGCATCTCCATAGCCCGTTGATACGCCTAGTCGATGTGAGACTATATCCCTCATTTTTGTCTTCTCCACAACCACCACTCTATTCCACCCATAGTGCTATGTCCATGGCTCACGCTCATGTATTGCGTGAAAGTTGAAAGGTTTGAAAGAATAGAATATGAAAACATGTGCTTGGCTGAAACTGGGGTTGTGCATGATATGAATATTTTGTGTGATGAAGAGGGAGCATAGCCAGACTATATGATTTTGTAGGGATAACTTTCTTTAGCCATAGTATTTTGAGAGGACATGATTGCTTTGTTAGTATGCTTGAAGAAGCATTATTTCTTATGTCAATATAGACTTTTGTCTTGAATCTTTCAGATCTGAACATTCATGCCACAATTAAGAGAATTGCATTGAAAACTATGTTGGTTAGCATTCCACATCGAAAATTCTGTATTTATCATTTACCTACTCGAGGATGAGTAGGAATTAAGCTTGGGGATGCTTGATACGTCTCCAACGTATCTATAATTTTTGATTGCTCCATGCTATTATTATGATGTTTTGGATGTTTAATGGGCTTTGTTATACACCTTTATATTATTTTGGGGACTAACCTATTAACCCAAAGGCCCAATCCAGATTACTGTTTGTTGCCTATTTCAGGGTTTTACAGAAATGGAATATCAAACAGAGTCCAAACGGAATGAAACCTTCGGGAGAGATATTTTTGGAGCAAAATACGCACGGGAGACTTGAGAACCACGAGGAAGGGATGACGTGGCGTCCACGATGGTGGGGGGCATGCCCCCCCCCC